>CM076682.1:104068139-104440639 GCA_038501925.1 Xenopus petersii
TACATCTATCTATCTATCTATCTATCTATCTATCATATATCTATATATCTGCCTATCTATCTGCATTTGCAATGAGACAGCTGGGTTTAAACAAGGGGCAACACATTTTAAATAAAAGTAATTGAATGAAATGTTGGGAGTGGAAGTGGGAATGGTGGTTGAAACAATTACTGTGCAATATGGCAACGCAGATAAAGGAGTACAAAAGTAGTAGTCAGAAGAGAACAGTAACAAAGGCGTGTTTGTTGCTTTGAATGTATTTCTGTTGTTTTAGTAGGGTCTGCATGCTGACAAACTGATTGGCACCAGGGTCCTAGGTTTCATTTCAGCACAAGTTGGCAGTTTATGCTTTCCTTGTATTGGGTTTCCACTTGTAAAATTTCCTATATTTTTTTGTAAATATGTTAGTGACCTTAGATTGGTTTAACTAAAACTGATTATTCTAGGTAAAGATCTGCAGAATAGGTCAGTGCTCTATAAGTAAAGGATAATAATACAGGTATGGGACCTGTTATCCAGAATACTCGGGACCTTGGGGTTTTTTGAATAACGAATCTTTCCTTAATTTGGATCTTCATACCTAAAGTCTACTAGAAAATCATGTAAACATTAAATAATCCAATAGGTTGGTTTTGCTTCCAGTTAGGATTAATTATATTTTAGCTTGGATCAAGTACAAGGTACTGTTTTATTATTACAGAGAAAATTTTTAAAAATTTGCATTATGTGATTATAATGGAGTCTGTGGGAGACAACCTTTCTGTAATTCAGAGCTTTCTGGATAACTGGTTTCCAGATAACAGATCCCATACATGTATATGAACTGTTGGAGGCTTTATGCAATAGTCTGGATTTTCCTTGGTTATTGTATATTGCCAGTAATTATTGATTCCTTCCCCTAGAGGCTTCAGTACTGATTTCACCATGGACCAAAAAGGTATACAGGACAAGGTCTCTTTATCTAGAAACCCATTACTAAGAAATCTCTGAATTACAGAAAGGCCATCTTCCATAGACTCAATTGTAAGCAAATAATTCACATTTTTAAAAATCATTTAAATTTTCTCTGTAATAATAGCCAGTTCCTTGTACCTGATCCTAACTAAGCTACATGAATACATGCGGAGGTGTATAATCGAATGAAAAAATCCGAACAAATCGCGAAAATCCGAATTTTTTTCCCGCAAAACAAATTTTCGGGAAAAAGGAATAATAAGTAATCGTAAAAAAACCTGAACGGATTTGATCGGAGTTTGAAGCAGAAAATATTGAGATAAATTTGGACTTTGAGAAATTACCCCCCTAAAAGTAGATAATATATTTTGCTACAGCATAACCATTTGGTGTTTCAAAGTAGACCAATGGCATGATTACAAAATACTTTTTCCACTTATTGGTCCCATCTGTAGCCGTTATTTTAATAACAGTCATGTGTCTAGTAAAAGTGGGTGTGTTAACTGCACTAACTTGATTGGATGTGCATTTTATACTTAGATTTTTAGACTGTGCAATTAGATCTATCTACTTGCTCATTTTCAGGAGCAGTCTCAAGCAGTCTGCTGCGTTGTGCTGATCAAATCATATTTGCTGACTGCATAAAATAGAGTAATACATTGAAGGGAAATATATGCCTGCAACCTTTTTCCCTTGTGAAGCTGGTTGTTGTGGCTTAGTGTAATAATCATTGCTTTAAGCAATATAAATGAGGCTGAGCAAACATATTTATTGTATTAAGGTTTGCTGCAGAAAGTGAGGCATTTTGTTAAATTGGATTTTTAAATTGATCAAGCGATGCTGTCGAAATGATTAAAAAGTCTTTCTAAAACAGAAATGTAGAGTTTGCTATTTCTGCTACTCGTTCACTGAAAAAAAAAGATCTATTGTGTGTGTTTTTTTAATGTCATAAGAGATCTCCACCAAAACAAGTCTTTTGCATAATAAAAGAAAATGTAATTCTAAGCAACTTTTCAGTAGACTTTAATTAAACAGTTCTCATTGGTTTTAAAGTTAAATAAAATGTATTTGCTATTGATAGCAGTATCTGTCTGACTTTTTATATTTTCTGCATTCTGGGTTCTGACTCCTGAATCAGTGTTGCAGAAGCAGCTAATTAAAGGGGTTGTTCAACTTTAATGTAACTGTTAGGATGATGTAGAGAGTGGTATTCTGAGACAATTTTAAATTGGTTTTCACTTTTTCATTATTTGTGTTTTTTGAGCTATTTAGCTTTTTATTCAGCAGCTCTCTAGTTTGCAATTTCAGTCCAAGGTCCAAGTTACCCTAGCAACCATGCACTATTTTGAAAGGAGAGACCCTGAATAGAATGATGAGTAATAAAATAGCAGTAACTATAAATTTGTAGTCTAAAGGTGGTCATACACAGGGAGATCCGCTCGTTTAAAGTTGAATTTTCATGTCTCTGGTGTTTGAGTCTGGCAGCTCAGTAATTCAGGCGCAGACTCTAAACTGTTACAATTTTGCAACATTTAGTTGATACATTTCTCAGCAGCATCTCTGGAGTATTGGTAACTATTGTATCAATTCTGCCTGTAATGAAACCCAGAAATTCTGCTCAGCAGGGACAAAGATAACAAATGTATCAACTAAATGTATCGATTTAGAACAGTTTACAGGGTTTGCGACCCCCCTCCCAGAGCTGCTTTAGAAGGTGAAACATGACGCTTTAGGGTAGGGTTGTCCAACCTTTTCCTTCCCTGGGCCACATTGGAAAAAGAAAAATCGTCTGGGGCCACACACAGTGTCTGACTGGGATGCCAGGGGCCCACCAGAAAACCTAAGGCTGAGGGCCCACTTTCCAAACTATTCTATCTCCTCTCCTCACTTAAACTTTTTTGTCTCCTAGTCTCTTTTCTCTACATACTATACTCTTATTCTTCCATTATTTAGCCTCTTTGTTACCATAAAGAACTAGGGAATGACCATGAAATAGGCCAAATGGTTAGAAGCAAGAGGCCCACTGAGACCTGGGCCTCTTTCACCAGTTAAAATAAAAATCGTCTGGGGGGAAGGCACATGTGGTGCTTTGTTTTCCGAAGTCGCCCGAAGTTTCCTCGTAAGGCAACTTCGGGCGACTTTGGAAAATGAAGGGACGCCAGACCCTTACACTTGAATATTAGAAAAACGGTCACACATAGATAATGGAAAGTAATTGGAAAAAATCTTTATTTCTGGTGAACTATCTGAAAACAACTAGGGGTTTGAAGGTGAACAACCCCTTAAAGAGAGCTGGAGGAGAACTGACTTCTGTTACATTGGATCAAGGTACAAAGTACTGCCTTCAATAGCAGTTACAATTGCTAAAAACATTAAAACCGCTAAATATCTTTTATTAACAAATACAGGAAAGCTGCACATAATTACATTTTCCTCCTTTATCCAAAAGGGGGTGGGGTCTGATTATAATGCAAATACAATATGATAATTCTATCTCAGAATGTTCTGCAAAATCATTTTAATACATGCCATGGAAAACATGGGATGATCATTTGTTATATCTTGAACTCCAGAAAGGGAAATTGCTGTTTATGGCTTTTAAGATACAGGATGTTAGTGTACAATATGTGCATGTGACTAGGAGACTGCATAAAAGCAGGATAAACCCTCCAACAGTATAATGGCAGAGGGGCTATAGGGTTTTTTTTTTTTTTGGTTGGGTTCTTTATCATTTTTAATGGATCAAACCCTGATACATATTAAGGCAAATCAGTTTGCACCAGTAGCACGTAGGGTGCCTGTTCCACTGCTTCTGTCTTAAGTGGAAGCTTATGTCAATCAAAAAAATCCAGATGTATGTGGAAAACAAGCTCAGAAACCGCAGATACTGTGGTTCAAGTTTTATTTTAACACAACATGTTTTGAGCTAAGGTGGCTCTTTATCAAGTGTTAGCACTTAATAAAGAGCAACCTTAGCTAGAAACATGTTGTGTTAAAATAAAGCTTGAAGCACGGCATCCTCGGCTTCTGAGCTTGTTTTCCAAATGCATCCGGGTTTTGTCTGATACATATTATGTTCTGTGACTAGGCTACCATACCAGTAGTCATGGCTTTCACCTGTTTTTGGATATAGTATAAATGTGAAACAATGTTTTGCCATCTCTTATCTAGAAATATAAAAGTGAATGCCATGTAAATCAGGGAAGCTATGTTTGTAAGGTAAATACCCACAGCATAACATACCTCTAAATCATATCTGATTGCTCCGGGATGATGGAAAAGCATTTCTCTCACAAGCAGAAAACTTTTAGGATTATGGATTCAGGTTTGAAGGAACTAACATTTTATATTTAAAGTCGCAGTTTAAGTTTTATTAAATTAACAGTAGCATCAAAAAATTAAAGTGTTTTAAAGTAAGGAAAATATAATGTAGTGTTGCCCTGCACTGGTAAAACTGATCTGTTTGCTTCGGAAACACTTCTATAGCTCATATAAACAAGCTGCTGAAATTGGCGGAAATTGAAAAAAGGCTATATGGCACAGTTTAAATAGTGGATAACAGATAACACCATTATGTTGCAGAGCTTATCTATCTATCTATCTATCTATCTATCTATCTATCTATCTATCTATCTATCTATCTATCTATCTATCTATCTATCTATCTATCTTGTTTTAATGTTACTGTTCCTTTAAGTTGCAATGCCCAAATAATTATAAAAACAGTGTTCCACATTTGAATTTTCCCAGGCTAACATACTGTAGTTTATGGACTGTAATGCAAGCAAATGTGTGTATGTATGCATTGATACAATGCACCCACTAGTGTATGCAGCATCTTGATTGAAGAACAAAACATATTTATAGGAAGTAATTGAACAGAAAGTTCCAGCTTCAGCATTTTTTTGACATTTTATTTATTAAAGTATAAATTAAGTCCCTGAAGATTATGTTTTTGGAGCAATTCTAGTTCTTAGTTGTCAGTTATCAGTTATGTATAGTTATCAGATGCACCATATCAGCTTATATTTGAAGGAAGATAGTGGTATATTTTGTCACATTTAAATGACCAGTAACACAGAAACAAATGTTTTGTATGCATTATTATAATTATATGTAATTGATATATTACCTCGTGCTTTGGAAGCTAGCATAGTATATTTAAATAATCTGCTAAATACAGTAGCTGTTTTAGCTGCTATTCATGTAGGGCTGTATGGCTCTCATTTATATAGTAAATAACTGATGAACCATTAAGCTGATTGTATGTGAATAAAGCACCCTCCCTGTGTATGATCACACATATGTGTATCAAATTGTTTTAGTAAATAAGATGAGATATACAGGGGTTTTAACCTCATATAAAATAGCACTGTAGAAGCCGAAAAACATTTTATTTGCAGGAGCTGAACAAAAAAGATATGTATAAATGTTATTAAAATATTTCCACTTTTGGTTTTACTGGTACTTTAAATTGGATTCATTTGCATTATGAGGGAGCAGTCAGGAAGGTTTGAACCATAAATAAAGTTTAGCAGGTTGAGAGAAGACATAATAGAATATATTTAAAGATAAAGAATGAGGAGAGTTAAAAGCTGGGGGGGGGGGGGTTAGGGGGGTATTTGGTTGCTATTTGGTACATAAATTAAAGATATCTCTCTCTCTGTAAAGTTTTCCACAAGCCGTAGATAATAATGCCAGTTAACATGCAAGCTGAGATTTGTAGTTTGTTGTTAACTTTATTAAAAATTGGTTTCTGCAAAGTGTAGCAGAATATGTTAGCCATAAATACATGAATAAAATACTTGTGCTACAATGATGTCCAGCATGACTCTATCAGATATATGCTCTATATTGAATATCCTGAATTGTCCTTTAACATAACAGGTAACAATGGAGGAATACAGACCTTGCTGAATACTTTCCACCAGTAACTTAATTCAGTACATTTGAGAACTGCAGAATTTAGCAAGTTCAATGTCTTTTTTTTTTTTTTAAGCTGTCATGGAGCGTGTAGCCACTATGTTCCAGAAATAATCCCTAAAGAAACATACTGTAACCAGATGTTATATTTTAGACGTCCCCACGCTAATCATGAGAACAGGGTATATCCCACAATAAGTAAGACACATTTTAAACTTTACACATTTTAAACAGCAAATATCTTATAGAGATTACTTATTGTTGGAGACCTACTGAATTGTGATCATGCTTAACTTTTGTACTTGGTTTTATAATTCCGCTGACAATCTTTAAGGAAGTGAAGCTTGTTGTGATTGTTGTTGTCAGCCTGAACAAATGAAAAAAAACAAATACTGTAGGTGACCATACCCGTTTAGCCACTTGTGCAATATACCCCACAGCCAATTGCTCATATACTGTATGGGATTAGTCTGTCTGTCAGTCTATAACTACAGTAGGCACATTATTTTATATAAAACATAAAAAGCAAATGTATGTTGGCTTATTTACAAACAGCGCATGGCGCTAAGTGACATTTTCTGACCCAATACGCCACTCTTTTCCCCCCAAAATGCAGTGTGTTTTTTGCCTCAGAATTGCAGCATCGTGCTAAGTTGTGTCCAAGGCGAGTTTCTATGAATCATCAGTTACTTCTTGCGACCAATTTATACGACTATCAGCTTTAGTGTCCAGTTTGGTTCTAGTAAATTAATGCAACCTACCAGGGGATCACTGCAATCAGCATTAGAGTCAGGGTGGTGGTAATTAGAGGGTTTCCTTGCATTATTTATCTGGGAGAGCACATCTGCACATTCGCAAGTATACAGAAGAGCAAGGAGCATGTATGGCTGCATATACCCATTGGGCAGATTAATTAAGGTTCGAGTTGTGTTTTCCAAAAAAATTTGAGTTTTCAAGGTTATTTTTGAGTTAAAAATCGATTTTGGGGTTAATAAACAAACATTTTTTCGAGATTCATTATACTCTGACCCTATAAATAGTTTGAATCCAAAAATACACTAAATACAATACATCTAAAACCTGTCAAGGTCATGTTAAAGTCAATGGCAGAGGACCCTTGAAACATTTGAAGATGTTAATACCCATGGGGTTTTTTTCGGTGGATTTTGCTTGAAAACTCAATCAATTCGACCTTTTTTTCGTCAAAAACTCGATCAATTCAAGTTTTACAGTTATTAACCCCAATCTCGCTGATATGAGGTTTTTTTGCTTAACGAATGGTGTTGATACTTGCACAAGTTCGTGTTTATTTTGGACGACAGCTCTTGTGGTCATAAATGAGCCCTATGATTGGTTGTTTATGGTAAGTGCACTTTTGAAATAAATCTTTGTTTGTGTTATAATGTGCTTTCCTTAAGTTACTTTACTTTGATAAATGTAGTAGGGACTTTACCATCTTTACAAGTGCAGTTTACATTTCACTTTATATTTCTAGAAATGTGCATAAAATGTAGTGGCAACTGTTATTCTGTGTGTGAGGTGTATTGCTTATTTATCTGTTTATTTGTGTTTTGTGGGAGGAGCCATGGTTGCTCAGAGCTGGAAACCTCATTAAAAGACTCTAATGAAAGTATAATGTCTCTAGTCACTAAGAAGATCCATGCTTGTTTATTGATTTGTTTTGGTCAGTGTAATACCTCTCAAAACTTGTCAGGCATCAGGGCAAAGGTCTTATAAGATGTTATTTCCTTTGTTATAACATCTCATACTCCTATCCAGACAGCTGTATTTATTACGAAAATCATCCAGTTAAGCCATAGGAAATCAAGATTGTTTCAGTAGTGTGTTTATTTGCCCTCTAGGATCAAGAAAGAAAAGTCCTGACAAATTATGAACAAGTTCAACTGTATGAGCATTTTATCTTGACCAACTATGCGACAAGTAAATATTGACTTGGAAACAAGTCAAGTAACAGCAACACGGAGCAATGTGATACAGCAGCTTTGTCTTTTACTGACTTGTATATGAAAATGTGCAGATGATATTCATTATGTTTTGGACGGAACACACAGTGGATAAGTCACAGGCCAATACATTCTCACAAAATAAGGATCAGAGGTTCATAGTAATGTAAGCTCTCAAGAAAATTAAAAGCAATACCAGGATGTTACATACTTAAATGTCTGAAAAAGCCACAGTAAATACTGTAACTTAATTGATGTAGTACATTTTATTTTTTATAATGTGAAAATTATGATTTATTCTGCCTATATGTATTCACACATAGCTATGTCTTGCCAGATGATAAGTGATATTAAAAAAAAAAGAAAATCAATGTTAAGAGTCACAGACAATAGCTATGGTTTCAAAGGGAGTTTTGTAATCATGTCCTTCTTGCTTTCATAATATTAATCAATACATATTTTAAAGGCATTTATTGATGCAGCGAGACTGGAAATACAAAGCAAAAAACACAACAGCTTTTACATATAAGTAATAAAGTAGGCCACCAAAGGTGCAGGTTAACAGAGCCCACACTCCAGATGGGGGAAGCAATAGTATTTTCTTAAGAGAAGCCCCCTTTTAAAAGATATGACCTCTGCACTAGGAGGGTGTATGTAGCCATGCTGGGGAATGTACATGCCTCAGCACGCTTGTTTTGTGCATAATTTCTGGGTCAGCATCAATCCACATTTAATTTGGGTTTTTGCTCATTATGCACATGCACGTACACCAGCATGCGTGCCATATCTGGAGCTCCGACCACTAGTAGGGTACAGAAACATGGCTGAAACTAGGGGTAGGCAGCAGAGGTGGCTGGCTAAGGCACAATGGGGTGCAGGGTGAAACCTGGAGTTAGTGAGGTAGAGACTGGTGTGGGGAGGGGTTTGTACAGATGATTTGCGTTGGGCCTAGGGTGCCAACACAGCCTGGCCTGGAACTTGCCAGAGAACTCTCTGAGTGAGGGTAGTACCTTTGTCTTCCACTTGCATGTGCAGACTTTACTGTGCATGTACCTATTGGCGACAAAAGGGGTGGGTTGTTAGTGTTATGCCTGGGGCAGCAATGGACCAAAATACAGCCACTGACAGCACTATTTATCCCAGTTACTTCTTATACAGAGTGGTTGCTGCGGCTGTAAAGCACGTCTGTATCTTTCCTTCTGAGGAGAAAACATGGAGAGGGGGCACTTTAAGATTGTTTGTTTGGTACAAGCAATCTTTAAGGAAACACCAAGTAAGTACTAATCATGCAGGGTTTTGTGCTGAAAAAACCTCAGCAATCTTCGTTATTTTTACTGAAACAGGCTTTTGAAATAAAAAAAAAAAAAGGTTTTCTTAATTTCAAAAGCCTATTCAGCACAAGCAATCATAAATCGGTCCCTACAGTTGCATTAGCCTGAGCAGTGCAAATGAATAATCTATGTGAAGTATTTAAAAACTGCGCACTAGATGTTATGAGAAGGATACCTGCACAGTGCTCTGCATAATGTACCCTTAGTGTTAGAATATCGGACAGCTTCTTTAAAGGGATACTGTCATGGAAAACATGTCTGTTTTTCAAAAGAGCAAACTAACTTTTTTATATTTAATCTAGAAATCTGACATGGGGCTAGACATTGTAAGTTTTCCAGGTGCCCCCCGTCATGTGACTTGTGCTCTGTAAGTAACCAGATAACACCTCGCTGGTAGATATAAGAACAGCACTCAGTAGTAAAAATCCATATCCCATTGGGACTCCTTCAGTTACAATTAGTAGGAGAAACAATTGCCTGTCAGAAAGCAGTTCCATAGTGCAGCACTGACTCTTTCTGAAAGGACACAACCAGGCAAAATGACCTGAGATGGCTGCCTACACACCAATATTGCAACTAAAAAAATGCACTTGTTGGATTAGGAATGACATTTTACATGGTAGAGTGACTTATTTGCAGTATCAACAGTGTAATTTGAAAACGACATCATAAAAAATCTTGAGCTTTAATACATTATCCAATGAGAATGCTGTCTTTTTGGTGTGTGCTTGTCATAGCTTGTACATTTGCAAGGTAATTTGCCTAGCTTTGTGGGAAGGAGAAAAGGGAACTGGCAAACTGCAAAATTACATTTACAAAGCAAGTTTTTAAACAGGCATTAAAAAAAATTAAATAATTGCAAAAAGATTTGTTTTAGTAAGCAGAAAGCAACAAACAAAAAGACAAAAAGACATAAAACGAGAAGCACCCTTTAAGGAAGTTACTTTGCTTACTTCTTATAGCTATAGAAGAGTGTATTAATCAAGGCATTTGTAAGTCCTTTTTAAAGGGGCCCTCCTTACAGAAACTGCTTGTGCAGAAGGAATGAAAATGCAATTCAAGGAAATTTACCAACATACCCTAATTAAATATTTCCAAAAGATTTGAAATTATGTGTGTAAAAGTAATAGACAACAGTATTTGTTTATTTATACCTTCCTGTTCTCTGAATTTTGAAACAATGGTAGCAGAAGTCTGTTCTCCTTCTGGTCTTTTAAAG
Organism: Xenopus petersii; assembly: GCA_038501925.1. Lineage (NCBI taxonomy): Eukaryota > Metazoa > Chordata > Amphibia > Anura > Pipidae > Xenopus > Xenopus petersii. Next base: position 104,078,531 of record CM076682.1, read on the forward strand.
GAACAGTAATATCAAAAAATATTTATTTTTTAAAGTAATACAGATATAATCCATTAATGCAAATTACTCTAGCAACCATGGACTAATTTGAATAAGAGACTGAAATATGAATAGGAGAGGGTCTGAACAGGAAGATTAGTAATAAAAAGTAGCAATAACAATACATTTGCCTTACAGAGCATTTGTTTTTAGATGTTTTTAGATGGGGTCATTGACCCCCATTTCTTGAGCCAGAAGAAGAAAAAAAATAATCCAGAAACTACAAAGATGAGAAAAAATGAAATCCAATTGAAAATTTGCTTAGAATTAGCCATTTTATAACATACTAAAAGTTAACTAGAAGTTGAACAGTCCCTTTAAGTAGTTCCTTTTCAGAAGTTGAACAGTCCCTTTAAAGGACATTGGTTATAACATTTCACAGTTCAAAATACAGGTGCATATTTGCTGTAATGAAGTAACCCATCACCAACAAACAAGTTGCAATGGTGTAAATGCAACCCTTTGCTAGTAAATGAGGGTCCACATCTATCTATAGGATTCAAGAGAAGTGTTTTTACAGTGGTAATGCATTTTATCACAAAAGTTAAAATAATTTTTATGTGATGTGGTTTAGTTTTTAGATTAAATGTTGAATCTGTTATTTACCTTTAATTATTATATATTTTTTCACTAATTCAAGTGCAAGATTGTTGTTCTTTTATAACTTGATTAGAGTTTTTAAATTTGCCCTGCATCAGTCTGTACTGTCATTGTTCAAATGTACAGATGCAGCCATTTTGGTTTGTCTGTTTGACACAGAATAACTAAACACAGATATCCCATTTATCTCATTTAACACAGAAAACTGTGTCACAACATCTCATCTAATTAAAGCATTCACCATTGTGAACAATGGTGCTTTGGTGTGCTAATGAAAAGGTTAAATGCATTAAATGAGTTAAGATAACTTTAGATAACACAGTTTCTTCAATTAACCACGAGTCATGACGCATTTAACTCACAAATCCAAGTGACTTCATCTGTACTCTTATAGATTACCATAGAAACTCCAAGAACATTCTATTTAGCATTATTGCCTGGCTTCATTCATTCACATTGCAGTATATACTGTAGATAAAATCTCACTTTGCTTTACTTGCCTTTAAAATGTACATCAGCTTTAATGCTATAGTTTCTACATAACTCTACACAATTTGTTGCATCAAAGTGAAAACATAACCACAATTTTTCCAAGTGCAGTACAATTATCTGTTAGTGTGGAGCCATGGGAGACAGTTGGAGAAACCCCTTCCGTGTAACAGGGGGAGCCCCAAAAGGACGTATTCTCCGACGTCCTTTTGGGGCCCCAGAAACGTCGCAGTTCGGGGTGGACAAGGCAGCGGAGCACTTCTAGGGCAAACCCAGTACAAACAAGGAGGAGGCAAAGACGTAAACAGGAACAGGCCAAGGTCAGGTCAGGCAGCTAGAATGAGAGTTGGTAGCCAAGCAGAGAGTCAAAAACCAGTATAGCAAACAAAAACATGGGCTTGAGCAGGATCTGAGAACCAGAAGCCAGCTTGGGCAAGGGGAAGTGGGAGAGAGAGTGTTTTAAGGGCTAGGAGAGCCAACCAGGGACAACCTGATTGTAAACAATACGAGTGATGCACACACTCATGATGTCACTACGCACTACATGACGTCGCAGCACAACGTTGCTCCCAATGAACTGTGCATGTGCTCCACACAGTAGTAGAATGACATCTATTATTCCTACATTTATACTAGGTGCCGGAAATTGACTACCTAAAACACTACTTTATGGTTTTCCACCAGGGTAAATATGTTTTTGGCCAAGCAGAAAATGTGAGGTCCAGATCTCAGAATACTCGTGTTAGTACAGAGACAGAGAGATTAAAAGTGAGTAAGGTGGCAGAACAGGGAAGGAGGGGGAATTCCAAACTTGCCAACACATACATTGCCAGTAAATTTGTAACACTGGCCCTATCTGGTGATTTATCAGCTAGGCAGGTAAAATACAGTCGCATTATATTTAGGGTTTCAATTTTGCAAAAAATGTTGAGATGTGTTGCTTCTCTAATTTATCATTACCTTTTGGGTAAGGGAGGTTCCACACAAGTGCTATACATAGGAACCTGCTTTTTGCCTATTTTAATTATGATACATCATTACTTTTGTTAATTCTTGGGAAAAAAGGGCAAACAGGGAAATTAAAGCTACTCTATTATTTTTCCTTGTGTGGTAGATAATTAGATTCCAGTGCACAGATAATCCCCAGCATAATGGACTCTTGCTAATAAAACAGATACAACAAAGGGGAAGGGGAGGATTGTATATTGGTAATTATTTACTTAAACAAATATGGAGTAGTTTCATTCCCCTGGTTTGCTCTGTTTATCTCAAGAAATAACATAAAACATTTTTTTGTGATAGGTACAAATACATTCTGCGCAAGCTCTATTAATTGAACTCATGTTGAGTTCACACAGAAAGTACTAATTGCCAGAATATCATGTGCAAATTACATACTTGGATCTATTATCAGTTCATGGTCCTTTACCCGCCATTACCCTACTGAACACACAGTTGTTGAGATAAATGCACCTAATGGGTGGATAGCAAGGAGAAACCAGACTAGATTGCCCCAGAATGTCTAAAGAGGGGAGAAATAGGCAAAGGCAAAAAGTGATGATATTGTTTTGTTTTTTAAAAAATGCTGATTGCTACATCAAGAAGCTCATGGATTGTATATAGGTAATTGGCTATGTTTGGCAGTAATAACCATTTGACCTGGTTGGTGGTTGCGTTTTTGGGAAGTTTGACAAATACATATATTGTTGAAGTGGCATTTAAATCCAGCTACTGTATTTTGTCATTTGTTAACTGTCTGATTAGTCATTGGGCATTGAGAGGGTGCTTGAGGCATGTAATTTCTGGTACAGCAGGTTTCTAAAATGTCTAATCTTAAACCTTCAGATGCTGTAAAGTAGTGACAAGTCATGAGGAGCTGATACATTTTTAAGTAAAAATAGAATTAAATTTTTGGATTTGTCCTTGGAATTCACTATTCCAGTTCAGTTACCATAAAGTGTAGCTTTAAACTGTTAACATCTCAAGGGCTAAATCTGGCATAAAAGAAAGGCAATTTACTGTCAGCCTGGAATATGTTTGCACTAATTAAATAAAACATCTTCGTTTCTTTGGCATATAGCAACATGTACTTATAATTGGGTGAACTTTGGCTTTAGATTTTGCAGACCTGTGTTCGATATTTTCCCTAAGCACAGTTTCATTTGATATTTACATATTAATTAAACACAATAAATAAATATGCACAAAGCAATGACCAACACAATTAAGAGGCTTTTTCATTATACATTAAAACATTTATCAATTGGTACTGCTCCTGAAACATCATTAACAACGTCCTATTACCATTCTAAGCTGACAGTTTAACTGACACATACACTTGCTAGAAATAATTGTAAGGAACTGAAATTACTGCACACCATATAATTATTTACATCATGCATAATAATTGTCCGTATTGCATATATTGTAGAATTGTTTTTCGGAATTGCATAATGTTTTGTGAAATCAGAAGAATACAAGTGAGGATAGTATTAAAACAAGTAGCTAAAATCAGGCATGTAATCAAGGTGTTGATTCAAATGTTCATTTTGCCTATTTTTCTACTTTTTTTCAGGGATTTGTAAGATTTTGTTTAAAGCATCATTACTATGATCCAATTAGCATTAAAGGAACAGTAGCACCATAAAAAGAATGTGTTTAATGAAATAAAAATATAATGTGCTGTTGCCCTGCACTGGTAAAACTGATTGATTTTTTTGATAAACACTACTATAGTTTAGATAAATAAGCTGCTGTGAAGTTATGGGGGCAGGTTTCTTAGTCAGCACCTGTAGCCTCCCAATTCTTAGAGCCTGGTGCACGTACAACGGTTTCCACCATGTATCTGTTCACTCACAATTTTCAAATATTGACAGCACCAGTCATGGATTTGAGACATGGGCTCAGACCCCGATACACTTGGCAACGTTTCAGACTGATGGCGGTCTGAAACGTTGACAGGTGTATCAGGGTCTGATCCCATTTCTCAATAAAGGTATTTTAAGCAAAGAAATCCATGACTGGTGCTGTCAATATTTGAAAGTTATGGGGGCAGCCATTCAAGCTGAAATAGGACTAAAGGTTACATAGATAAACTCTGTAGAATACAATGGGTTTTTGTTTTTCCAAAATAATCTAAACTCACATTCTACAGAGAGTATGTGCTATTTGTTGTGTGACCTGTGCCTTTTATCCTTTTAAAGATTGAATGGCTACATAACAGCTTATTTATATAAACTATAGTGGTATTTCTGAAGCAATCACACCAGTTTTGTCAAGTGCAGGGCAACAGTACATTATACTTTACTTACTTTAAAACACTTTCTTTTTTTTTTGGTGCTACTGTTCCTTTAAAATAACTAAAATACATTGACATCATACAAATTGAAATTATGGGATTTAAAATATTTCAAAATAATTAAAATCTATGCATTTCATTTATATACAATTAAATAAGGAAAAATATTGTTTAGTATGTAAAAATCTCCATCTGTTCCACAAACAGATTTTTATGCATCAAAAAAAATGTTTCCCATATAGTGTTTATACCATCTAATGGTTACAATCAAACAAAGTTTCAAAAACAAAAAAACCCAAAAAAATACAATTTCATACCTCAATGAAAAAAAAATCCTTCCTGACTCTTTCAGTGCAGGCAGTCATCTGTTTGACCTGTCTTGCATGCTCTATGTAAACAAATGAACAGAGCTGGCCAAAAGCACCAAATGACCAAAGTACCAATGATATGATTTCCTTTGTGTCCTCACAATTTCTGCATTGCATGGTAGTTAAGCTAAAATGCATAATTCATTTATCTTCACAACATTAAGTGGGTTATTTACTAAAACTCAAATTTTTCTCATGATTTCGATAAAATAAAATTGACCAAACTCCCATCCACAATTTTACCTTATTTATGAATAAAATAAATCGAGAGAAAAAAAATTTTTTTCCTCAAAAAATTTGAGTTTTCTCCTTTAAAAGCTCGACCAGAAAAATTCTAGCTTTAATAAATAACCCTCTAAATGTTTACTACACAGAAGCATTCAGACTATAAGGGGCAGATTTATCAAGGATTGAATCACCTCGAAATTCGAATAAAAAAAGATCAACCATCCACCAAATGACTCCAGACATTTTGTAGGAGGTCCCCCCATAGGCTAAAACAGCAATCCGGCACATTTTAGATGTCAAATAGTCGATGTCTAATTTTTAAAGAGACAGTATATGATAAATTTTGATATCCAAATGTTTTTCAAATTCGATTCCAATTTAGACTATTCCCTAGTCGAAGTACACTAAAATTAACTCAAAATGTAAATTTAAAAATTCGAATTTTCACTTCAACCCTTGATAAATCTGCCCCTTAATGTGGCTAGGCCTTCCTGTAAAGATGGTAAATATTGCATTTTACAATAATTTCACTTTTCATGCCATAAATGAAATACACATTTGTTTCCTGTGTGCCTGGGCTAGCAATGTCCCTCCCACACTATGATTTTTTGTGATCTTTCTGTGAAATTTTGTATCATCATTAGTACTACAAATCTAATCTTGTTATCGTATGTCTCACATGCGTCAAGTGTCATGCTATTAGAACGGAAAACGTTTCCAGACCTGCAGTCATATACTCATTCTATTACAGCAATCTGATCAAGTTGTTGAGTAATTTAGCAAAAGTAGCATATGGAGTATGAGTCAGTTCCCCTTACAACTCTGTAGCTATGCTTGGATGGGTGTCTGTGGGTGTTAGGCATGGGAATGTAAGACAATGTAGGTTTGTAATGGTTTCTAAATCTCACCCCCCCTTAAAACCTAAAGCTGCAATAGATTTGTTACTGTTTTGCCTCTCTCATATTTTCCTAACTGGAGCAGTTGCAAATCATAAAGATAAATTATGTTGTATTTGACATGTTTTATATATTCCATTCCTCCAGTCTTTGTCTATATTGCTAATGTATAATATATTTATCGAATTGCTTATTATGTTGCGTTTATCCAGTTTAGTGCATCACTATTGTGTCTTCCTTTGTAACAAGCCCTTATAAAGACTCTAGGGGGGTTATTTACTAAAACTCTAATTTTTCTGGTCATGCTTTTAGGGCAAAAACAATATTTTTTTGTGAAAAAAACCCCAAACATTTTACACGATTTATTATATATATTTGCTTGATTTTATCGAGTTTTTTTTCCAATCCGATTAATTTGAGTTATTTTATTAATAAATAAAGCAAAATTGGGGATGGGAGTTTGGTCAAGCTTTTTCAATTTACTATATAAGATTAAATTGAAGTTTAGTAAATAACCTAGGGCTAATTCACAGATGCAGATGCCAGTAGCAATCCATCAGCAATTAGTTTGGATCTACCACATATTGGAAATAGATAGCAAAAACCTTGGGCAAGTTAGCTCGTGTTTGTTGTTAGTTCTTCTGTGTTTTGGGTGCAAAAGTAATTCAGAAAAGTCCAAAAAAAATTGCATGATTCAGGTTTTTCACTTTACTTTATCGAGTTTTTTTTCCCAATCCGTTTAATTTGAGTTATTTTTTTAATAAATAAAACAAAATTGGGGATGGGAGTTTGGTCAAGCTTTTTTAATTTAATATATAAGATGAAATTGTATTTTAATATATAACACCCTAGGGCTAATTTATAGATGCAGATGCCAGTAGCAATCCATCAGCAATTAGTTTGGATCTACTACATGTTGGAAATAGAAAGCAAAAACCTTGGGCATGTTAGCTTGTGTTTATTGTTAGTTCTTTTGTGTTTTGGGCGCAACAGTAATTCAGAAAGGGTCTGCAGATATATTTGCTGTTTGAGGTGCCAGCTAATGGAGCATATCGATGTATTTTTTTTGGTCTCCTTCTTCATGTATTCATTTGATGTAGACTTTATTTATATGGGCTTTACTCCACCGTTGTCATCTTTGTTGTCAGGATAAGTTAAGGAATATACAATGTACTGCAACAATAATAATATTTTGGTGAATATTTTTATCCTGCAGAAACATTTGAAGCTATTTGAGGAACACAAGTCGCTTACATTGTACTAATACACAAATGACTTTGTTTATATCTCAAATCGACAAAGACAAGAAAAAATAATTCTTACATGTTTGTTGTTTAATACAGCCTTGTAGAAATAATGTAGTTCTCTGGCGCTACAACAGACATCTTGTTTAGACCCCTCGCTGCAAAAGACATCTTGTTTAGACTCCTTTGTCATTAGACCCTACTTCCAGCCTATCGGAACATTGCCTGCCCCCAACCACAACAGCATTGATGAAGTTGCTCCCTGTCAGAGATCAATTCAGCTAGTAAGTGGCAGGGGGACACATTCACTAGGATGCTTATAAATATCTGACACATTCCTGTTACAATTTGGAACGTGTCTCTTAGCTCGTTCCATTTTGATTTACAGAATGTATTGTTTAAAGGGGAACTCTGGCTTCCAAATCAAAATTTGATAAAGAGGACCACATAACACAGAAACCCCTAATATATCCTTTATAGTTACCTGATTCTTCAAAAAAGTATGAATAAATACCATTTTCTATGCTGAAATCCAGCTGTTTAACAGTCCTTCTCTTTCTGCTTTATTTGAAATCCTGGCAGGGAAGGAGGGACTAAAACACTGATGTTACACATTGTAACAACTACTCCACAGCTTACAGATAGCATACAGGAACTACATAATCCACAATACATTGCACTGATGTTCTGCTCCTTGTTGAAATCACGTGTGCAGGGAATTGTGGGGTTTGGAGGATGCAGGCTGAGGACAGATGGCTATTGATACAAAGTAACAATAGTCAGTCAGCTCAGCAAAGTAGTCAGAGAGATCAGCAGAAGGGCAGGGGGCTAGGCTTAGGGAACTGTCAGAACCCATTAAAAATTGATGTATATTGCAAAGTTGCTTGAAATTATGTTTACTTTTCAAAAAGCTTTTGTGGAGTCCCCCTTTAAATTACAGAAGGTATTGTTCCAATCTACATAATAACATATTAACTTAGTAAGTTAGGTTGAAAAAAAGACACACGTCAATCAACTTTTTAAGTCTATATATAACCTGCATAACTGCTAGTTTATCCAGAGGAAGGCAAAAAAAAAACCCCATTTGAAGCCTCTCCAATTTGCCTTACAGGGGAAAAAATTCCTTCTTGACTCCAAGATGGCAATAGGTCCAGTCCCTGGATTAACTTGTACTATAAGCTATTTTTCATAACCCTGTATTCCCTCATTTGCTAAAACCATCCAACCCCTTCTTAAAGCTATATACTGTATCAGCCAGTACGACTGAGAATTCCACATGTTCACAGCTCTCACAAAAAACACTTCCAGATATTTAGATTAACCTCCTTTCTTTTAATCGAAATGGGTGCTCTCTTGTCAGCTGCAAGGACCTGCTGGTAAATAAAGCATTAGAGAGGTTATTGTATGCAGGGCCGGAACTAGGGGTAGGCAGAGTAGGCATGTGCCTAGGGTGCAAAGCTGGGGGGGCACCAGGCACATACCTTCTCTGATGCCTTCCCCATTGTCTGGTCCTGTCTCTCCCCTACTGGCACGCATATATTTTTGGAATTGCGCTTCTGTGCATGTGCGCACAAAGTTTCGCGCATGCGCACCAGAGCGCAGTTTCGAGCATGTGCACACAGCCGGCCCGAACCCGGCCAGGTTGCCTAGGGCATCTGGCTGGGTTGGCCCGGCTCTGATCGTATGATCCCCTTATATATTTATACATAGTTATCATATCCCCCCCTTAAGTGCCTCTTCTCCAGCATGAACAACCCCCAACTTGGCCAGTATTTCCTCAAAGCTTCCATACATTTTACCAGCTTAGTTGCTCCTTCTCTGGACCCTCTCTAATTCAATAATGTCCCATTTGAGCACTTTGGCAAAATCCAAATAGATGTACTGCTCCCCCACTATCCAGCATCTTACATACCTCATCATAAAAAAGCAATCAAATTTGTCTGACATGACCTATCCTTCATAAAACCAATTGTGTAATTGTCTAACAATTATGTAATTATTTTGTGACTGAATATCAATTTTATTATAAATGCAAAGGTTTTTTTTGTTTATTTTGCTTTATAAATACACATTTTCATAGGAGAGTTCAAAGTTTTCTATTTCGTTTTTTTTTTTGTTTTAGTTTCATTTTAGTGATTGAAGTAACAATTGATTTTTGCCTTTGCCTTAGGTAACTGTATGTATGCACTTTGCCTCCTATTTATAACAACTAAGCCACTGTGTTATATTCCGTATGCCTCTTTAGCTAATCTGTTTTATATCTCCCAGGATTTTCACTTGATTTTATCGAGTTTTTCCTGATCCATTTTTTTCAATTCATTTTAATGATAAACAAGCAAAATTATGGATGGGCATATGGTCAAGATTTTTTTCATTAATAAATTTAGATAAAATTGGATTTTAGTAAAAAAAAAAAACCTTCATGTTTTTAGTTCAAGCATAAATGATGCAAAAACCCAAAAAAGATAAAAACCTTTATTCTGCTTGCATTGTATCACGTTCAGCACCCTAAATCTTGAACCAGTTCTAAGCTCCCTGGTCTCACCTCTTGCTTCTGCCTTTAACCTTTCACCTTGGTAGGAGCCCTCAGATAATTGGATGCCGCCAGGTCTTATTAAGAGTGGAGCAAAGGGGACAAGCAAAGGGGCACGATCCAAGGATACTCGAATGGAAGACAACAAACTTGGAAGACAGGCCAGATAACACAGCGTGGAACAAGCAGGCCGGGCCAGCACAAGAATAGTCAGACAGTCTGGGTCGGTGCAGGCAGAGTTCTAAGAATGGTCAGACAGGCTAGGATCAGGATTGGAGAGCGTAAAATAGTCAGGCAGGCAAGGGTCAGATTGGAGAGTTCAGAATAAACAGCCAGACAAGGGTCAGGATACAGAGTTCAGAATAGTCAGGCAAGGCAAGGGTCAATAACCAGAAGATCAACAGGATTCACGTAGAAATAGCACCCAGGGTCTAGCAAATAGAACCTAACAACAGGCAATGTTTCCAATACTGAGATCCCTTTAAATACTTTTGAATTTCACGCCAATGCACGACGATGTCATCACGCCTGCGCGTACAACCCGGAAGTGCTCTCCACGAACGCCATAGAAGAACCAGCAAAGGAGGAGATAGGACGCGCGTCCCTGCCAGAGGCGCGGCTGTTTTCCCTGATGGCCACTAAACCACCAGGGAGAGCCACTGGACCACCAGGGTAAGTTAACATCATTACACATTGTACCCAGATTCCATATATCTAGCTAGATACATCTAGCTTCCCGTCTCTTTCATTTTATGCATATTTTATTAGCACATATTTACTGTATAAAGCACCAAAAAATTCTGTTGTGCTTTATAACGAAGTATATAAACAGAAACTATGCAGATTAAAGCAAAAATGGCAAATACAGGAGCTCAATACAGCTTACTGTCATATCCCTATACTTGTCTCTTTCTTGCAGCATGTTTACTTTACCTTACAATTCTCCCAAATATTTTCCTTATACTTCCTTTCCCATATTAATATGCACTCTACCCTAGCGTATTATACTTATATTTAATAACCTAGTGATGAGCTAAATTATTCACCTAGTTTCGCCACAAAAATGATGCCACAGACTCCAATGGGTGAAAAAAATTTGTCACACATCAAAAAAGAGAAATTATCCTGGGTCAAAAAATATTGTCTTCAATGCATTTCAGCACATTTTGCCGTTTGGCAAATTTTCGGGGAAAGCAAAATGGGTTAGATTTGTCCATCACTAATAACTGGCATATGGGATAGATTGAATAATATTATAACCTATCATAAAAATGATGTATACAAGAAACGATATGATTTAATTCTAAATTTAGAATCTAAAAAAGCATCAGCATTTTCAAACCTCTCTATGATCTTCTCTTTTATTTCCTTCTTAGTATATTGAAGGTAGGGTTACTATCTCACCTCTTTAAAGTAGGACATTTGTTGAATAGACATGCTGCAAACTGGATGCGTGGCTGGCTGAATGCATGACTGCATGCAAATCCTTGATTCGTGATTTTTTTTTTTTACTGCTAAAATCAGGCAATCGAACATGTAGGAGGTGAAACCACTGAGTATATAAGTCTGTGCCCTTTTAGATTTCAGCTTTGTGCTGACAGCCAAAGGGTAGTAACTGCACACTGCAAGTCACTCACTAACATTTTAGCATGTCCTTCGAGAGACTACACTTATCTCTGCCTATCACTATATCCACTCACTCCACACTCACTCCACACTCATAGGACTTATAATGCCTCTTACCCCACACCATCTCTCTAAATGACCTCGCTCCTCATTAAAACACTTTTTTACTAAAACTCTTTCTTCACACATATCCTTGCACTCTGCCAAGGCTCTCTGTAATGCTTCCCTGGTGCCTATTTATTTGTCACTACTACATCTATCTCCCCAGAGCTGGCTAAATTCATTTCCTCCATGCCCAAGACACTCCTATATACTTTCCTGTTCATGCTTTCTCACTGTGTCTCCCACCCACAGGAAGTCCTGCTTAAGTTTCTATTCAAATAACACAGCCTTTTTCAATTTTGACTACAATTTACAGTTACATGGCGCAACATTAGTTCCACAGAAATGTTTTGATTTATAACGTAGCTTAAAATTATAGTTTCTATTTAAGAAGAATATATTTTGTGAAAGCAAATCTATAGTACGGCTAGAGAAAATAATTGGATATAATAATAGAGTGATAAGGAATAATAAGGAGGAATAAACAGGTATAATAGTATATTATAGTACTAGTATAATAATAGTAAATTCTTCCTTTTCATTAGGTAATTTTTCTTTTTCCCTTATGATAATCAGGACCATATAGGGCAGGTGTGTGGCATATGTGCTGAGTACATTTGTAGTTCTAAGCAATTTGGAAGTGCCCAGCCCCAGATGTATTGTATGAATGTGATTTGGGTAGGGTTGCCACTTGTCCAGTTTTCACCTGAACAGTCTGGTTTTTGGAAGGGTTGTCCTGATTCTAAAGTGAATGACATGGTGATCAGCCAATCACCACAATATCCCTGAAACATCACTGCCCCGTCCCTGATGTCACCTACCCCTAACATTGCCAGCCCCCCTGGCCAGACTTCCCTGCTCCAAAAGTGGCAACCGTAGATATAAGCTTCACTTAAATTATGAAAAATGTAGCAGAGGTCCCTAGCATTGCAGATAAATAAATCTCATACCTGTATATGAGATTACTGAGGGAATGTCAACAGTCCTTGATGAGAACAAAAAAGAATTGTACAGAAAACCAGCTACTGACAAGTTGTCTTACATGTTATTCACTGATGTAGTTTACGTATTATCAAGAACAGTCAATACATTGCTTCTCGCCTTTCAGCTCATTATCTGCAGAAAAATCTCTCAGCTCACTGCACAGCGTGTGTGTGTCCATAACTAACAATCTATCTGACACAAATGGATCCTGCAGTTGCCCTAGGGAACTAAGCACCCAGTGTCCCATATATTATGCCCCGCAGTTAGCCAGCTTGTCATGCTGATGTTTACACATTTAGAACTTGACTTTTTAGATTGCCTAGGGATTTCATTAAGAAAGGAGAGGTATAAAATGAGAATGCAGAGCTTTAATATGTATTTCTATGCTAACACTGATTAGTCCCAGCTAGGGATGCACCAAATCCACTATTTTGGATTCAACAGAACCCCCGAATCCTTCGCGAAAGATTCGGCCGAACCAAATCCGAATCCTAATCTGCATATGCAAATTAGGAGTGGGAAGGGGAAAGATTTTATACTTCCTTGTTTTGGGAAAAAAATCACGCAATTTCCCTCCCTGCCCCTAATTTGCATATGTAAATTTGTATTTGGTTCAGATGCCAAAAGGATTCGGCCAAATCCTACTGAAACAGACCGAAACCTGGCCAAAACCCGAACCAAATCCTGGATTTGGTGCATCCCAAGCCCTAGCTATGGGATCTGTTATTTGGAATGCTTAGGATCTGGGGTTTTTCTGAAAAGGGGGTCTTTCTGTAATTTGGATCACCTTATGGAAATGTATTATTTTTGTATTTATGTTTTATCATTATAGAGAAAAGGAAATCATTTAAAAATGTTTTTAATTATTTACTTAAAATGGACTGTACTTCCCTTAGTTCAGAGCTTTCTGGATTAATGGGTTTCCGAATAAGGGATCCCATACCTGTATTCCCAAATCTGTTAATTAAAAGGAGAATTGGTGTAATTTACTCAAGATGCTTTTCTGAACATTTTTATAAAATTTACATTTATTTTCAGTTTTTACCAGTTTCTGATAAAAGTTTTGTAAAAATACAAATTGCTAGGCAGGCTTCAGCTCATCAGCTCTCTTTGAAGGCCAAAATATTCTATGCACAAGTGATGTCAGACCCACCCTAAATCCAGGGGACCCAGCGGGTTTGGGCCGGCTTCCACATCAAATCTTTGGGTCATGGGTGGGTTCAGGTTGAGCGGTTCTTTCGCTCTCCCCGCCCACAACCGAACCCTTCTGGCTTCCAGCTCCTCCATTTATAGGTTCACTCCTGCCCCATCCCTTTAGTGATGTCACTGTGGGGGGCGGTCGCGGGAGCCAAGCTGGGTTGGGCTGAGTGATAGCAGGTTAGGGTTAGGTGTGAGTCCAAAAACTCTGGACCCCTACATTACTACTATGCACTGTCTATTCAATTCCTTGATTAATTTAACATTAGCATTGCTGACTCTTGTGTGAACAGCCTAGTATCAGAAGTCTAAAAATGGCAGAAGAAGTTGAAGCAGCAACACTGTGCTCCATTGAAATATATACAGTATTTATTTAGTCCATTAAGGCATCCTCCAGACCAATGCCTTATGCATTTCGGGCATGGGCCTAAAATAATAGAGTCCTTTTACACTTATATAGAGAGGGGAAATAGAAGAAACAGCACTCTTTAGTAACACAATAACAATAATGTTATCTTTGTACCATATTTCCAAGTATATATGCACACTTATAAGGAATCCATGCCATAAAAATGTTGTAGTAAACCTTTTCTACAGGCATGTGAAAAATCTTTTTCAAGTATGCATATTACTCTTGGAAAGCCATGATCTTACATTTAATACGCAATAATAATGATGTGACTTATTAGTTACAAAATATATAGTTGAATTAAAAAATCAGGGCTTATATTGTATTTCTATACCAGGCTCTCAACTAAAAGAGCACTGAAAGTGTTGCAACGTGCATAAAAATATTCACATGACAATTTCCTGATATTGAACTATAATCATTTTTTACAGTGATATTACATGTTATGCATGTGTTTTTACCACACCTATGTGTGCCTCTGTGGTTATATTGTGGTGGTGTGGAAAATGACACTAAGCTTGGTGCTAGAGCCGTGTGTAGTGCTTTTTTAGAAATATATTTAATATTAGACCAAATATAAAACTTTGCTCAAAATAGGATCGTTATGCAGAACTGGAATATACTTCTGTATTACAGTCTATTTCAAAATTTCTTGTACTTCCAGCTCTACCCTGTTACAAAATAAATATTCTCTTTTGGGGAATTAAAACCATTTCCTGTTGACTGTTCTGTACTAGACCCTCTCTCATTAGTTACACACAATCTGTTCTGACTTATCTTTCTCAGAGATCTTATGTATATTTTCCCATAACAGACTTTCATTGCCTCTTTGTCACGCTCATAAGTAGGCATCCCTCACCAATTTATCAGTATAACATAATGTATAAGCTGACCATATGATATATTTTTATATGTATGGTTTGGTGTCACTAGAGAACGTTGTTTCTTCTATTTCCCCACTCTTTTATGCCTATGATTAAGGGTGGAGACGCCTAAAATGCGTAAGGTAATGGTCTGTATGTTGCCTGTTTTTAACTAAAACAGGCAGCCTCCACAGTAAATAAAAATGTACTGTGTGGCTGCTTCAACTTCTTCTTCCATGTTGTGGCTCTTTTGCAAATTTTCTCTAATAAATGGTCAACTCTATCACTTTGTACATTTGTACAGTGCATGTGTATGTATCACCAAAGGCTCTCTTTCTATGTCTTCCAAGCACACTTTGTAATTTAACCACTGCGTTGCACTCAGAAAGAACTGTAAAGGTCAAAACACCTTTCCCTACTTCCAGCCACATTCCATTCTATGTCTCTGGGAAAGTCAGAAAGAATCTTTGCGTGTATTTTTATAGGAAGCACAGAAAGCACAGTCATTAAAGTCATTACTCTGCATCTGCACAGTAAGGTGCCTGACGAAGGGGCCTGTGTGCTCCAAAAGCTTGCAATTGTTACGTAATCAGTGGTGAATGGCACTTTATTTGGCATTATTTTATAATGGATGAACCAATTATTGGAAAAACTTGAGAAGGCCACTTTTATTACCATTGCTACACACAATTTTTTGTTAGAGAAGTGGATGAGGTTCTTAAAATTATTTCTAAAAATGAAGTGCTGAGCTACAGAGAATGACCTCCTAGTTAATATTGTCAGTAGAGGTAGTGCTATATGCTACACCAGTAAGAAAATAATAGAGACCCGTACTACTAATTGAGGGCCATTTCAGGTCCCAAGTAACAAACAATTAAAGCAGAAAATATGCATTGTTGGATCTGCTGCTCACTTATGGCACAAAACATACTATGAATTTATGAATAGTGAAACTCTTGGGTAATGACCAACATCATTTAAAATACAGCTAAGATAAGAATTATTAAAATATTTTGAATTTTGTGCGGAAATGGCCCCATGTTGCCCTTGCATTCGTAAATTCATTGCAAAGTATTGGCAGTCTGTAGCAGTATTAGCCTGCAAAATATTGTACTGTATTATTCTTTATACAGCAATGCTAACTAAAACTGGTACAGTTCACATCTCCGGTACATAAAAGGGCATCATGGAACAAAAGAGAGTCCGGAGTACAGTGATTAAATTAACTGCTGAAAGGGAGCGTTTTATTTATGAAGACAAGATAGAAAATATTAAATTGATTACATTTGGGTAGAGAAACATTAACTGGAATATGATGGTTTTATCTAAATATACTATAAGACAATACTGACATCCCTTAAATTTACTATAGTAAACGATTGTTCCTCTTAAGGTGCGAAGAGGGATTTGTACAGTGAAATTGGTTAGCATGTGCCAGAAGTTCCAATATAAATAGTTTGAAAAGGCTTTGTATACATTTTCAGCAGATGAAAAAAAATTAAAAGGTTACTTACTACAGTGTTCATCCAATGACTTGGCAGGAAGGATTGTATCCACTTCAACAGCAAATTGTAGATACATTTAGATTAGATTCTTTCCATTACTCTGTATAAACTAGAACCTAAAGTAATATGAATATTTTTAGCATTTTTTGGGTAATAAATTATTCCATCTTTACACATGAGGTACGTTTTTGTTAAAAATTTAAAGCATGAGCATCTTTATTAGTAAGGCATAACACATCGTTGTTTCATATGTGCATTAGTGTCTAATGCAGGTTAATTTTCTGTATTTACAATATCTTCAGTGTCAAAGAAATGCTGAGAGGATGGTCACAGATAACACTCTCACTGCATTTATCTCTTGTATTTTCAAGTAACCTCACTGGCACTTCAGACTCAATTTCATTTAATTTCATTCTGCGAAGCAGCTGATCCTTCAGAATTTTCCATTGCTACTTTATGTTACAGTAGAAAAATTTAGCAGTTTGTTACAGGAGTCATTTTAGAAATCAGTGAGAAAATTATGGAAAGTACTAGCAAAAAATGTTCCATAAAATGTAGTTGCCTATCAGAGTAACATAGATTATACTGTATATTGAAAAGTGAATTTAAAACCCCCTTGTCTGCTATTTTGCTTATCCAGGTGTTTTATTCTCCAGGTTCTGGTGATCTGGTAAATAGTCAGATATGTTTCCTAGGAAACTGCCATCTAAAAAGAGACCCCTATTTCTGTACACTGTAGATTAATGGAAGAAACTACAGTTTGAATGTAGGTTTAAAGCAAAAAACAAGGTTAAGGTTACCCCAAAGTGTTAATGTACCTTGGTCAAGAAATAAAACTTCAAACAGCATTTTCAATAATAATTCAGGGACACCATGCAAATTATAACCTTTAATGGAACTCAATGTTTTATTTTTAAAATAAATGATACCTATGCTCTTTGTTCTCTCTTTTTTTTTTTTTATAAACCCTTAACCAGAAGTCCAGTGTCAAGGAAAATACGTTTTTTTGAGAAACCTCTAGTTGCGGTTACTTTTTTACCAAATAATATATAGACTTAAAGTGGACCCGTCACCCAGACACAAAAATCTGTATAATAAAAGTCCTTTTCAAATGAAACATGAAATCCAATTTCTATTTTTTATTAAAGCATTCATAGCTGTTGTAAACTCATTTAAAAATCTCAGCTGTCAATCAAATATTGTCTGCCCCGCCTCTATGCCTAGGCATAGAGGCGGGGCAGACAATTGCTTTCACTTTCCATTCAGCACTTCCTAAATGTCACTGCTCTCCCCACATTCCCCGGTTCTCTTCACCATTTAATTGTGTAACCAGGGCACGGGGATGGACTTCAGGTCCCCCATTCTGGTGCACAAACAAGATTCTGAGATGATGGAAGGCTTGTCTTAATAACAGTGTGCACAAAATGGCTCCTGCCTGCTTGCCATAATTATGAGTTTCCACTCTGAAGGAAACAAGATTCAAATAATTTATATAGTGTAATCAAAGTTCATTTTGCTGGACTAATGTGATAAAATAGGATTTTGAATACATTTTTTGGGTGACGGGTCCACTTTAAGATAAATGGAAGGAAAAGCTAGAAAGTGAAAGAAAGGTTGAAATAGTAATAGAATAAATGGAAACAATTAGGCAACCAAGGGACATGCAATCCTCTGATGCTACATTTGTTGTAGAATTGTAACACCATTTGGTAAGCCCATTTTACATTCAAGTGTCACCGGTACTGCTGAGAAGTACTGAATTGGAATAATCTGGCAGACTATCACTTTTTCCATGTGCTATTTTCAGATACTCATTGTCTATGACTCAGACATCATTCAAAGCTGCAATGACATGGACAGCTCAAAGGGACCACCTAGCCAAAACAAACACACTGCAGTTGACTTAATCTGAAGTTATGGAGGGTTTTGGTCATTCCGAAGTCGCCTGAAGTTGCCATCAGAAAACCCAAATCGATACGTATGCCCTCCCACCGGCAATTCGCATTCTTGCTGGCGGGAAGGCATTTTGGGGTGATTAGTCGCCTGCAGTAGAGAAGATTTGTCACTTGGTGAACTCTCTCCCCTTGTGCCACCACCCTAAGGAACAAAAGGCCTGCTTAAATGGGCTTATGGCTTATTAGCAAATAATGGGTTTATTGGCAAATAAGCAATAACCTTTATGAAACCCCAAGTCGTGGTTCTTTATTTGAAAATAATGGGAGTTTGCTGAAAATTGATATTGAAATACCACCAATGCATGTGAGGTTCCCATGACTCCCAACCCCATGTTCATAAGCCTATGAGCAGTAGATATAGGGTCTCCTATTAATTTTCAAGGGAGGGGTTTGCTAAAACAGTGTAGAAAACCCAAATTGATTTATTATAATGTTTCTGCCTTGTTCTTTCATATTGACTCACATACAACCCTTAATGCATTTGATTCAGATGCACCCTTGGCAAATTGGATGTAATAATATGTTATCAAAGCATGTTGTGAGCATGCTCCAAAATATTTAGGGACAAATTTATCAAAATGTGAAATTAGAGCTCTCCACAGAAAACCTCCCTTTCTGTTCATTCCTATGAGAGTTGTATACATATCAATAGGTGAAAGTTAAAGTTCACCAATCACCATTCAATAAAAATGCTTCTAAAAATCACATAGGAATAAATAGAAAGTGGATGAATTATTCTGTGGTTAGCTCTAATCTCACATCTTTGTAAATCTGTCCATAAATTCCTGAGAATCTGTGGGGGCCTATTTTGAATTTTTCATACAATTTCTGGTGAAAAAAACCCCCAAAAACCTATAAAAGTCAGAATTGATTGAGCAATCAAAAAATATCAGAGCAGCTCCCAATGACTTCTTTTGGACCTCGACAACTTTTACCTGGCAAAGTTTTTTTATTAGTGGGTTTTGTGGTTTTTATACTTAATAAATAATAAACCACACATTTTTAGAGATTTGTGGATAAAATCTAAATCTGATTGTTAGTAAATGACCCCCATTTAGGGTTATGGTTGGACCTCCTGAGATGCCCAGTTCAACATTCCGCAATAAAGCATAATTATGCTATCCTGGATAAATTGTATTATTTGGAAGATGTGAGATAAATGTTTTGTCGCTGCTTGACATTGCCTATGATATTCAGTTTTACAAAATCTAATCAACCACAGTTGTTTAATGTGATTCTCAAAATTAGGTTTCCAGAAAGTGAGCTACTGAGTCTAAAATTTAGAAGGCAAAACTTGTGCTTTCTCTACAGATGTAAAATGTCAGTAAAATACAAGGGACTCTCTAAGGTTGACAAAGACATCTGTGTTCTCTGTAACAAAGGAAATTCTTAAAGATATCTGATAAGGCCTTGCCAAAACAAAAAATGACATTGACACGCTTGAGAAAATTAAAAGAGGAAGTTAAACAAAGAAAGGCAAGGAGGAACAAATGTTCAGCACTCCAGAGAAAAATAGTTTATTTTTAAATTTCTGTAATTGTGCATTCAGGCAGACCATTTAATATCTGCTCAATAAAAAGCTGGGATTTTCTTTAAGACCCATCTACTTTCTGTTGAAACCAGTGGTGCATATAGCATGTTCAGTGTCCAGGACTCCATGTCCCCTCAGAACTTCTTCCAAATGGATTTATTTTTGTTACCAAAAACCTATTTGTAGGGATGCACCAAATCCACAGTTTCAGGATTCAAGTGAATACTGAATCAACCACAAATGTTTCAGTCAAATCCTAACTGAATATGAACCCTAATTTGCTTTTGCAAAATCAAAAAATGCAGCACATGAAAAAAAAATGCTACCTTCAGTTGTCCAATTTTCAAAAGTCACGTGATATTAGGTTTATTCAAAGGATATTTGGTTCAGCCAGGCTCAAGGATTGGACCAGTACAACTCCTGCTGGGATTTGGCCAGATCCAAAACGGAATCTGGGATTCGATTCATCCCTACTTATTTGCCCCATTAGTTTGTGCCCCCAGTGCCCTCCTGAATTGCAGGGAAAAAGTTAGTCTGACTCTGTATGACAGAAAGAGATTAGTAGTGTTCTTTGCTGCTGACATTTTGGCCACATAAGTGCCAGGTTTTTGTCAATGAACAAAGCTACCTATCTCTGTTTTCTCAGCCTGGATATGGGGGCAGGGTAAATTTTTCCCCTATGAAAACAATGTGGTTTTAAAGTAGCCTTTTCTTATCCTTTAAGAGTAGATTAATTGCAATGCATGTTTCCTCGATGGTCCTATTTTTTTCCCTTTTTTTCCCTTCCTGCACCAGACATGAATATGGATCAGATCAAGGCTGCAGTAAAATAAGGCACCGTTTGCACATATCATATATACAGTATTTCATGGTAATTATGCTTGACTATATGTAAGGTTCATTATTGGGTAGGGACGGCCCCACACCAGAAGAAGTTGCTGTTAAATGAGTTCCTTCAGAGAACTCACTGCAAATAATATTGTAAATATGTCTAGACCTTTTAAATTCCTGCTTTATAGGTTAAAATGATGAACAATTTTATGCAATTTTAGGGAAACATGCTTTAGTAAATTGTAAAGAATGCACTTGAAACAAATAGCTGGCATAAAAAAGTGACAAAAATACAATATTTAATCAACTAAATGCATTTTTGTTGTGTTTTCATAAGGAAAACATATCCTTTGATGGTGGTGATATTGTAATACAATTTATTATTGGTCCAGGAGCCTAGCAACTACTCTATTGTACTCTATAGTTATCATCTGCCTGTTTATTATAGGAATTATTGGTAATGAAGCTGGAAGCAAAAATGAAGGTGAAAAGAACATCATTTATAATTGCTTTCACTAGCTGGGATTGTGTCATTTTAAACTTTATTATTGGAAAATATAGGTTATGATTGGAATAATGTTTGATGGAATTTTTAGTATAGGACAATGGGTATTTCTAAAGTTTTATTCTGGTATAGAGTGGGTGGCAGCGCCTTTTAGAGGCACATTTATCAAGGGTCGAATTTCGAATTCATGTTAATTTTTTTTAAACTTCCTTTAAATTCTAATATATTTGAAATTCGACTGGGGGGTTATTTGTAAAAAAAAAACAAATTTCTAAAACTCTAACAAATTTTCCCGACCCGATAACTCGCTTGGAATTTGATTGAAATTCAACCAAACTCTATTCAAAGTTTTTTCTCTGAAAAAAACTCAAATGTCAGGAACGCTACAAACATCTCCGAATTGGTCACTGGACATCTCCCATTGACTTATACAGTAAATTACCAGGTTTTAGGTGGCGAATAGTTGAATTCGAATTCTTAAAGGGCCAGAGTTTGAAAATTGATTAAAATATTTGTAAAAACTCGAATCGAGTGTGGTAAATTCCCTAGTTGAATTTGACGGTTTTGACAATTAAAAAAATTGAAAAATTCTAATTCTTAATTCGACCCTTAATAAATCTTCCCCTTAGCGTCAAGAGCTAAATTTGAAGGGTGGCAGAGGGTATACTAATATTGGTATAAGTTTTAATGGATAAATTTAAATGTTTCAAAATACAGTTTAGTCTTAAAGGACCAGTAACATTAAAAATTTTTTTATCAAAATTCGTTAGTATAGAACGAAAAATCAACACCAAGGCAAATAAAACTTTTGGTTGGCAAAGCCTTTATTAAGAGAAAACTTACCAAAACTCCACTTCCTTTCCTCTTCTAAAACGGCGAAAGGGCGACCATCCATGCAGCAGTGTTCAATTTCTCCTCCCTGGCTATTCTCTCTGCAGCGCTTCCCCTATTCCCAGCAGTCGGACTTTGACTCCATCCTTTCCTTGTCCGGCGAAAAAAGAAGAAGAGGAGGAGGGCAGCTTCTGCCTCTCCAGCGGCAAGTGTTGTCTGCAGGCGCACCGATCTGCTGAAGAATATCCCCAAGCGCATGGATCGGTGCGACGTGGAGGAGCTGCGCAAACACAAGGCTTTCCACGCGGCCAAGTGCACAGCTCCTGCAAACTGTGGCATTCCGCTCCGCCTTTGAGCCGGGAGTGCTACCGGCTCGTAGCCCGCAATCGTAGCGCATCCATGGATAGCATGTGGTTCGGCGCTACTGGAATCTAAAGTCACCGCCTTCTCCTGCAGCAGCAGGGACTGCACACTCAGATGGGAACATCACGGGAACAAGGGGTTTGTCCATGCGCTGTAGTCCTGGGGATATTCTTCAGCAGATCGGCGCGCCTGCAGACAACACTTGCCGCTGGAGAGGCAGAGGCTGCCCTCCTCCTCTTCTTCTTTTTTCGCCGGACAAGGGAAGCGCTGCAGAGAGAATAGCCAGGGAGGAGAAATTGAACACCGCTGCATGGATGGTCGCCCTTTCGCCGTTTTAGAAGTGGAGTTTTGGTAAGTTTTCTCTTAATAAAGGCTTTGCAACCCAAAAGTTTTATTTGCCTTGGTGTTGATTTTTCGTTCTATACTAACGAATTTTGATAAAAATTTTTTTAATGTTACTGGTCCTTTAAGGTGAACATTTATTTTCTTCTGCAATAAGAGCAACCATGGAAAAGAGAACATTTTATTATTTTTATAGCTTAACTTCATGTTCATAAACACTGCTATTCATATTTCATTCTGCCATACAAACACTACCTGTCACCTGCCAGGGAAAGTAGCAACCAGATAAGAGCTGTATTGAAAAAAGAACATCACTTGGTACTCCATACCTGTGTATAGATTGAGAGTTTAATGGGTATGATTCAGCAGTATTATGAATTTAAAATACAGGAATAGGAAGTGAGAGGAAGTTAAGTAAGCTGGGACTAAAAATAATGTTCCCCAAACAAAGCTGCATACAGTTTCTAGTGTTCTTAATTCCTGTATACTAATGTCCTTTTTATGGATTAGCAGCTGATACTGCTTATGTTTTGCACTGTCTACTAGACCTTTTGGGCTCATTACCAGGTATCTCAAAGAGGATGATAGTGTTTCTTTGTGAAGATAATTACTATGCCAACTTTTTTTTAATTCTGAAAGTAGAAGTGGTGGGCCATCTGTACCATATCATATATCCTTGGTAAAGAAAAAGATTCCTAAACTTGGGCAAAGTTCTACATGACCATGTAAATCACTTTCCAGCATGCGATAGATGAAATGTATTAAACAACTACTGCTGGAGTTGCTGTGTTGAAAAACAACATATTTGCAAATGTTAATACACAGTTAAATTTCATTTCTTGAACTTTAAAACATATGGACATATTAGATAGTAATTATAGCAAAAGTTTGGACACCATACAAATTTAGTAACACACACAGATTGTAAACACCTTTTGTATCCAGTTAAGAGTCCTTCCACTCTTGTTGAAGGGATTTTTGGCCATATTTTCCTTGCCGATAACTTCTAATTCTGAGATCTTCTTGGACCATCTTGAATGTTTAAGGTCTGTCCACAGATTTTCAGTGATGTTTAAGTGAGTGCCTCTTGTATAAGTTAAAAAAAAATGCCTTTATTGCATATTTTAGTGCATTACAGCAGCCAAACCTGTGCAGTCATATGATGGCTTGACCTTGCCTCTCTGCCCAGCATAGGAGAAATTTTCTTCTTGGCCTTCCAAGTTACTCTTCCCTCTTCCCTTTTCAGCAATCTGCTTTTCTTCATGCAGAAGTCAGCCTTTGATTGACAGTTAAGTCTAATATAGCCTTTGGGATGCTGCCTTTGCCTAGAAGATGTATTAGAGCTCACTATTTTGGAATAACCAGAAATACTCTCTTTACATGCAAGATTTATGCGAGTTATTTTGTTAGATTTTGTTTGTTCTGGATTCAGTTATGGTGTTATCTTTAATATATCCTCTAGGAAAGGGACCCCCTAAAAGATGTATTAGCCCTCCCTGTCAATCAAAATCTGACCCCTGACTTCTGCACGAAGAAAGAATAAAGAATAGGGATGTAGCGAACTGCCGTTAATGTGTTCGCGAACGCCGTTCGCGAACACCGGCAAAAAAGCGAACAGTTCGCGAACAGTTCGCGAACTTCGAACGCTCGATAAAATCGTTCGATCGAACGATCGAAGGATTTTATTCGTACAATCGAAGGATTTTCGTTCGAATCGAACGATCGAAGTTATTCGATCGAATGATTTTAATTCAATCGAATGCTTATAATCGTTCGAACGAATGGAAATCGTTCGATTTTAGCGATCGAATGGTCGAATGGTCGAATGGTCGAACGAAATTTTACTTCGAATCGAACGCGAACACCAATTGGCGAACGTCGCGCGACGTTCGCGAACATTCGGCGGACGCGAACAGTCGAAGTTCGCGCGAACTAGTTCGCCGGCGAACAGTTCGCTACATCCCTAATAAAGAAACACAGATTGGGGGGACTAGTGAAGAATATTTTGAATATTTTAGAAACGGATAACATTTTTAATTGATTATATTTAGAAAGATTTTAATTTCCATGAGATGAAGCTTATATGACATTTTCATTTTGTGATAGTTCCCTTTAAACTGTTAATGTCATTACAGAAAGTGGAAATTGCACTGGAAGCATTTTGCAGTCTTTTTATAGCCTTCGTCTGCTTTATAGCCATGAAATTGGCTTAAATTTTTAGATTGAAGCCTCAGTCTGTGCCTGTTGAATTGCAGCTTGTCAGAGAGGTTATTAAGCTCTACAATTGTCAACAGGTGACAATTCATAATGGCTAGTAAGACCTAATGATTTCTTACCCATTAAGTCTGCATTAACACTTGCAATATTTTTTAAAACACTGATTTCTGCGGGAGATTAATACTACTTTTCACTTACAAAATGAATGAATGAATTCGGCCAGAGTTGCCCAATCTTTGCATTTAACTGTATATATTTAGAATTTTCCTTATTCAATAATAGTCTAAAATGTAAACCTACAAAGTAGATGAAAAAAAATGTTTGAATGCCATAAGTCCAGAGTTAATGAAAGTTATGACCCCACTGCCACGATTCCTGTGACTGGTGTGAAAGAGCCTTTTGCTTTGCCATTTATTTTGTCTGAGGCCAGCTGCATTATAATTGGTTTCAGTCACTTCTCGCCACTGGCTACCTCCATTTATACCTGCACTGAAGCTGACAACTCATTTTTAATGTTACAGATGTACAAAGTAGATACGGTTCAAAATAACATTTTCAGTGCCAGCTGAATTTGTTAAAGGACCAGCAACTTGCATTTGATAAAAGTTACTCTGATTTCTAAATGATCTGGCAATCTTATTTTCTATTGCAAGGCCAAAACAACTGCTAATTCTTTGTCAACGGATTCTTTTTACTGTATATACAAGTATATTTTTTAAAACAAACCATAACAATTATTTGATTATTTAATTGATTTTGACCATTTTGTCAGCTATGATTCAAATTTCTCCATGAACTTTTGCCCTGTACATGCTATAAAATAATTGTTTTGTTTTTATCTTTAGTATCTCCTCCTTGCCCACTTCATCTTTATATATTATCTTTAGATTTATGTTACTTTCCTTATAATACTGGTTTGTTTTAACTTGCATGGTACTCTTACAACAAACATTTAAGCAAATGTGTTGCTGTTAAGTAATATGTAATAGAATGAAATTCCAAGATGAACTCAATCTCGGAAGGTATAGTTTTACATTAAGTTTAAAAGAAACAAGACAACTCTTATGATTGGTCGCACCAATTAAGGGAATATTACCTGTTTGCAAAAAATATAGTTCATGAGTTTTTTCTTCTATTAAGTGAAAAACCTCTCAATGAATAATTGAGGTAAATAACTTTTAGAATAATGAAATTAACCAGTTTCATAAATGAGTTGACCCTCTTGCTATGAAGTAAAAATGCTACAGGTTAGATTGATTGATTGTCATTGTTCAGGTTCCCCCAAAAGTTTGCCAGGTCTTGGTCTGAAAATCCTTCAGTTTCATTTTGCTCTTTTGTCTGTTAATTTATTGTAAGTCTCCCATTTCTTAAAATATTATTGTAAAGCACTAAAATAGTGAAGACAGAAATATTGCTTTTGATGCCGAGTTCTTACTCAGTACTAATAAATTAAATCACACAACTTTACTTTTACCGACTGAGGAATCACATCATTCATACCATGGAAAACACACTCAGAAGGAAGTATGCCAGTGCAGCCTTAATATTAAGGCCAGCCAGTGTGGCAGCAGGACTTGCCAGAACACCCACATGTTTAACCCAAGAACTCTCAAAACATTAAGGCCAAGGCACAAATCTGAACTTATTAAAACTTTTAAAAGTTAAATTTCCTGACAGAAACATATATGGAAAGTACAGGCTGAGCTGCAAGATCATCAGCCATAATGACCTCTGCCTTCACCACTGTTAGAAGTTAGTTTGATATCCCTTCCCTTTTCGGGGAGCATCTCTTTGGACTTCTGTAAATGCAGATAATTACTAAAGTCCTCTTATTTTTATAGTGGAGGTATTGGCAGTTGCCGAGGGTTCCCATGCCTGTACTCAGTTACCTCCTGGGCAAGTCTGTTTTACATGATAAAGAAATACTTCAATTTCATTGTCCTGACTTCCAGCACTAACAGTGTGGGCCTGATATAAAAGGATTTTTGCAGAGCATTTCATTATGTATGCTAACTGTGCAAGAAGGCATGGCTTCTTAAAGGAACAGTAACGTCAAAAAATGTGTTTTAAAGTGTAAAGTGTTTTAAAGTAATAAAAATATAATGCAGTGTTGCCCTGCACTGGCAAAACTGGTGCAGTAGTAAACACTACTATTGTTTATATAAATAAATTGCTGTGTAGCAATGGGGGCAGCCATTCAAATGAGAAAAGGCTCAGGTTTCACACCTATAGCAGATAAGCTCTGTAGAACATAATGGTGTTAGCTGTTATCCATTAGTTAACCTCTGCCATATAGCCTTTTTTCAAAAATATGAGCTTACAATTTTAGAATTAGTGTTTTTTTCTTTATATTCAGTCCCCAAAGGTGAACAACCCCTTTAAAGGACAAGGCAATAAAGACAATTCATAATAAATTAGATATGTGCTGCATCATGAAGAGCGGTCCAGGAAAGTTTAGTATGTCCTCATACATGGGATGAGGGGACAAATAACTGGGTAATTATTAAAAATTAGGTTGCATTTAGTTTCCCACTCACAACCATATAATATGTATAATATATATATATATATATATATATATATATATATATATATATATATATATATATATATATATATATAGATATATATATACCATTTTTATATCTAGGACACTGTGTTTCATGCTGCAATAGTAACAGAATACAACTAGACTTCTCAACCTTTTTTAACAATAACCTACATTCTCTTTTACATGTGAATGTGCATGTGATCATCTGTTGCTAATTTACAGTTACCAGCCTTCCCTCTATTGAAAGGACCACTATTGATAAGTAAAAGTATTGCTCTTCTTGGCTCTGCTTAAGGTAAACTTTCTTATCTCTTCCCTGCTATCATTTCTGTAATTACATTTTTTCCAGGATACAGTGGTTTATACGAGAATAATGGAAATCCTGCTCATTTCAGATAAAGGATCATTGCACGGCAAGTTTGCATTTTGCTTGTTTGTTCTTTGGCAAAAAGGAAGCAGTCACGCGAGTACCAGGAAATAAATCCCAAATGATGTATAACGAGCGACTGAAGTTTAAAAATAAAGGGGGGAGTGCAAGAATTCCAAGGCTGATAAAGTATAAATAAAACACACAGCTATATAATTATGCAAATAATCGAATGACGTTGATCAATGCATATTTCCTGGGCCCAGTAATTTGTTATTTGCGTATAAATAGTATTCTCAAAAACAAGGGCAGTTTACATCTGTTTATAACTTTATCTTTGTGCAAACTGCAAACAAACCATTTCAAACAGGTACCCATATGCAAGTAAAGGCACAAAATTTGCTCAGTTGCAGTAGGCCTTAGTATCCAATAAGATGTTTTGCTTTTAAACAGGTGACCAAGAAATGCTGCCTTCTGCTTGGTTGCAACAAATATTACACCTTTTCTTACATTAATGTGTGAAATGTTTGTGTGAAAACACACTTTTGTAATTAAAGGGGTAATTCACTTTTAAATTAACTCTGAGACAAATTGCATTGCATTTTTGGTTTTCAATTTTAATTGTTTGTTTTTTTTATTTATTTCAAAAAACATACTTTGATTTGAGTAAAAGACTGGAATATGAATAACAGAGCACTTGTGACTAAAATATAGACATAAGAAAACTTTTCACAATTTTTTTTTCACTGAGCATCAAAATTTTCGCAACTATCGTTGACTTGGGAGAATAAACTTTAAAGCAAAACTTAGGATTCTTCTTCACTGCATGAACTTAATTAAGTACAATACATTTATAAGGAACCAATGGTCTATGCTGCCAATTATTATTCTTGTATGTGAAAAGAATAGGTATTTTTGTACTTTTTGTTATATAGAACAATTGTAAAAACCTGATTATTACATTATTTATTAAAAATCCAAATAAAAAAAAGTGATCGAATAAAACCGTAGTAAAAATACAAATACCTTGAATCTGGATTTTAATGGGTCGTCAAGATAAAAAAAAATTGAAAAACTCAATTGAATAAAAAGTTAAATAAAACATTTTGCCTAGAACATCTCCCATTGACTTCTATGTGACCTTGCAAGCTTTCAGATTCCGAAATTTTAGAGGAAGACTTTTTCTGCTTAATAAATATATTTTTTAAGCCATTATTAAAATGTTTTATTTTTGGCACAAAAAAATTCATGTTGTGGAAAAAAAATTACTGAAGTTGATAAAACCCCCATAATGTCATCCTTTCAACATCTTTTCTTTGTTTCTGTCTCTCGACCAACTATGAAAACCATTTTGTTGCAGGCAACCCGTGCGCTCACTACTGTAAAGTAGCAATGAATACAGAGAAACAAGGACAAACAAGATCTAACACTTTGGGGGCAGTTATATCATATTTAAGCCCGATGTGCTGGAGCTATTTTATTACAGGTTAAACAATTTTGTCGAATAAATTCGGCTGCAAAATAATTCCATGTATTCTCGCTTCGCCTATTTGCCATAAAATGTTGCTAACCTCAGGCTGTAGTTTATGCTTCACAAACCCCAAACCTGATTCCAATCCCCACCTAAGGATATCTGCTTTTTCCTTAGCTTTGAATAAGAACATTTAAAATGATGCACTGCTCATGCCCTTAGCTCAAAAACAAATATACAGTAACTTGACAATACAAAGTCAAGGGCATCTTCTTGTTTTACCTCTTTTAACACTTCCTCAGGATTGACTGAGATGTGACCTTTGACAACTGAATCATTTCCCTTTCCATAAGAAACAATTCCTTGTGTTATCCTTTGTTAATGACCAGTTTAACCTTTTACAATGATGAAGATTGCACTTAATTGAACAGTAAAACAATGCTTTTCTCAAATTTTTTTGAACTTTCTAGGTTCAAACAGTGTGCATTCTGTACAATATTTTTAATTTTAATCAGATAACTTAAGGTATTCCTTACATTAGTTTGTATGATTGAGATAGCACATCGTATTTATGGATTAAACCCTACAGCATATATCTTCCTAAATCAGAAACTGATTTTTAATGATTTTGTTCGGTCTACAAACGTCATCTCTCCCTAGATATTTGCAATCATTTTAAAGTTGTCCATCTGCTCATTATTTGTTGGCATATGACCAGAACACCATTCTTGTTCCCTGCATCATTTAAAGGAAATGATCCTTGAAAGTATTTAATTCCCAAAATAATTTTAGTTGGGCTCCTTCTTTGTGATAGGAAATTGTTTGTCAATGATATTTGTTTGCTTGTTTTTTTTTCATTTTCCTACCCTGTGCATCAATCAGTAGAACACACTTATTTATGCATATGCAAGTGTAAATGTTAAAATGCAGTTAATTTGCTATTTGTTTTACCCAAAATGCAGTGTATTTCTTAGGATTCCAGCAGGGCCATATATACATATATATATATATATATATATATATATATATATATATATATATATATATATATATATAATGTAATTTTTCAAAGGGATACTGTCACAGGAAAGCATGTTTTTTTTCAGAATACATCAGTAAATAGTGCTGCTCCAGCAGACTTCTGCACTGAAATACGTTTTTTAAAAGAGCAAACTGATTTATATTTAACTTTGAAATCTGACATATTGTCAGTTTCCTGGGTACCCCCAGTCATGTGGCTTGTTCTCTGATAAACCTCAGTCACTCTTTACTGCTACTGTGATAAAAAGAACTCACCCTGGTGGTCTAGGGGTGCGGTGGGGCCGCCCGCCGCACCGCCCTTCTTCTTGCACTGTTGCTGCTCCTTAAGGCGCACGTGCCTGCGTCTCGTCTTCCTTATAGACGCGGACGCACTGGCGTGATGACGTCAGCGCGCGGAAGTGTGCAATTCAAACGATACAAAAGGGATTTTAGCTTGCTGTTCATTGCCCGTGATAGGAGTTTGTTCCTGGTGCTTTCTGAGCTTTTGCTAAACCTGTTTTGAACCTGTTTGATTCCTGTTGTGACACCTGCCTGGCTTTTGACTATTCTGACCTCTGGATCCTGACCCTTGCCTGAATACCAACTACCTCTTCTGCTTAACCCTGCTGATTGACTTCCTGGTTTGACCCTTGCCTGCCTGACTACGTTTATTCTCTGCCTGCCTCGACCCGACCTGTTCTGACTACTCTATTGCTCTATTGCTACTCGAACATCTTGTACCGCGACCTTCGGCCTAAAAGACTCTAGCTAACAGTCATGCCCCTCTGCCTATCCAGAACCTCTAGCCTTGCACCTCTCATTTAAGTCCTGGTGGCATCCAAGTAGCTGAGGGCTCCTCCTGAGGCCAAAGGCGGTCACACTACAGGTGATGCACGAGCCCGAGACCAGGGTGCTTGGCATTTGTTCTGGTGTTGTGTGCCGACCGTGACAGCTACACTACAAGTTGGAGTGATATCACCCCCTCCCTATCACGCCAAATGTAAGTCACCCCCAAGTGATTGTATATACTTACCTGAAACCCTGGGCTGGTGCTCCTATCAGCAGAAATCTGCACCAGCCTGGGATTCTTCCAGTGAGCACCACGGAGCGATCCTCTTCTGGCTACTTCTTTCTTCAAATTTCCAGGGGCAGATGCATGCGCAGTAGAACGAAATAGCCGACTGTTTAGTTAAAGTTTGGCTTTTCGCTCTACTGCGCATGCGCAGCCATGAGAAGATCGCTCTGTGGTGCTCACTGAAAGAACCCCGGGCTGGTGCAGTTTTCTGCTGATAAGAGCACCGGCCTGGGGGTTTCAGGTAAGTATATACTATCACTTGGGGGTGCCTAACATTTGGCACCCCCTAGTGGAAGAAGACTTTCCTTCTGCTTTAAAGAACATGACCAGGCAAAATTGCTTGAGATGGCTACCTACACACCAATATTACAACTAAGAAAAAATACACTTGTTGGTTTAGGAATGAAATTTTACATGGTAGAGTGAATTATTTGCAATGTAAACAGTGTAATTTAGAAATAAAAACGAAACCATAAAACTCAGGAGAGAATCCCTTTAAAGAAAAAATAAATTGTTTCCACAGCTGCCGGCAGATGTTGCTGTCTAAATCCGGCATTGGAGCTGGGAGGGTGATAGGTACCTGAGGCCATGGTTGCAGGGGAAGTGATGTCACAGAAGTGCCATCAACCATCACACATATGTACATTGCTTGAATACAGCACTGGAGTCAAGCATTATGGGGCACATTTACTAATGGTCGAATATCGAGGGTTAATTAACCCTCGATATACGACTCTCGAAGTTAAATCCTTCGACTTTGAATATCGAAGTCGAAGGATTTAGCGATATTCATTTGATCGAATGATCGAAGGAATAATCGTTTGATTGAACGATTAAATCCTTCGAATCGAACTACAGCAGAAATTATTTGGGTTTTCAGATGGCTTGAGCTATTAAGCAGTGTAGTTGTGCTAATGTGCTATGTGCTAATTTTTCCAACCACCAAGCAAAATGCATTTGGGCTAAAACTATGTAATCCTCTTGAGGTCTGCTGCTGCAGTTGTGTTGTTTCCCATCTAGTATTAAATATTTTTTTTGGCTCCAAATGCTTCCACTTCTAAAACTATAGTGACTATGTTGGAACATCAGGGTAGCAAAATTGCATATATGGTTAAATACCTTAGTTTTTAAACTAGAATAAACTGTAGTAAGTTTCCAGCAACTGATTTACTGCTGCAGAGGAACAAGCCTGCATTGCCAAATATTATTAAGTCCAGCATTCATCATATGGATGAGAGTTAGAAAGCTTTAGAGTTGTAATACTAATACCTTTCATTGATAACTATAAGTACAGGACATTTTTTTTAATTTTGTTTTTTTTTTGTAATAATAAAACAGTACTGGGTGTATTTAATGTTTAAATTAAATACATTTTTTAGCAGATCACAGAAAGATAGGACCCAACTTTTATGGATGATAATAGGTCCCATCCAAGTACAAGAAATTGTTTAAAAATATGTAAGAGGCATAAATTACATTTGGCATGTACTATGGCATTCAATTTGAAAATGTCACTTTTAAGGAAGTTTGAATTGCAATGTTATAGCATGAATAAACATGTATTCAGGACCATACAGGATTATATGTTCAATGGGGGCCACATCCCACCACACTCACTCTGCATTGAGTAGTAACAACATACTGTACATGTTCCATACAGCACTCCAGAATTTTTAAATGAAAATGGCTTTTATTGCATATATATGGCACAGAATCCAGACAGCAACATTTCAGTTCTACATTGACCTTTAATCAAGTTAACCACACGTGCTCATTACCACACTTATATAGTGTGACAGACCGCCACCTACTGGTGATATAAACCACATACTTTTAACACCAATATAGTATCCATTATCTCCAAGTTACAATTATATATATATCTTAGAGGCCCATTTATCAAAGTTTGAATTTATCTCATTATTTATCGAAAAATACTCCTATCTATGGTTTGCCCCCATATTTATCAATACATTTTTCAGCAAATTTTCTGTGCGGGACAAATCTCGAAAAAATCGTGAAAAACAACTAATGGTACGAATTATTCGGATTTTCCACCTGAAAACCACAAAATCTTCGGATAATTGCACAAAACCCAACGCAGATCAAGATATTTTCGGGACATCTCCCATTGACTTATATGCAACCCCGGCAGTTCTGAGATACCGGATTTTCAAATTTGGACTTTTTTCATCCTCGAGGTATAATAAATCCTGAAAAATTTGTGGTTTTTGTTCCACTAAAAATTGGAATTTATTGTAAAATTCAGAGTTTAATAAATAAATAATTATAAATAAATAACCACCTTAGTTTAGCAATTATCAAACAGAATATATTAAAATTCCACTTTTATGAACCCCAAACCTAAAAACATATATATATATAAATAAATGAATATCACTTTAACAAGATAAATGCATCCCATTCTATTCATATTCCTTGTTCAAACCAAGGGATATCGAAGTCTCTTATCTCATTTATCTCTATCTCTATACCCACCGGGTCTATTATTTAAAATTTTAATTAATTAACCACATAGTGGACTGCCTTCTCTATTTTCCTGGTATTAATGGCCAACTAGTGTTATTTAATTTGCTCACAGACAATCCTGGTTGTTTAGCCCACCTATAATAAGAGGGGAAGTTCCATTCTTCTGTGGGGCAAGAACCCCTTTTTTAAGTGACCTCCCTGATCCCAAACCAGATCTTATTAACCAAGAGCCTACATTCCACCCTCTGTTATTTGCCATGCATGGGGAACATTTACATTTTTGAATCCATAGCATACATAACATACATTTCTGAAGTCGCACAAAGTTGCCTCACCAGGAAACTTCGGACGAATTCGGAAATCCAAAGCGATTGGTGTGCCATCCTGCCGTCGATTCTTATTCTTGCAGGTAGGAAGGCATTTTGGCATATTCTGCCAGCACTTCTTCCCCCAATCTGACTGCAGTGGAAGGGACCCCAGGGATGGGATTCCTCTCTGCCTCTCTGCCTTCCCCTCATGGAGCATTCTATTTGTGGATGTAATCAAAGCTATCTGCTTTCCAAAGTGGAGTGTAGGAATCAGCAGCAATTCTTTCATCAAGAAGGGAGTGTGCATAGTTTAAAAAACATCTTTCTAATAATGAATAGCACCTTGTATGGCAATGAAGCTGATAGAGTATGCTAAATCTACTTATTACTTTGATTACATAAATGTTGATACTCTTTTTAGCTCTTGTGTCTGTTATTGATTGTTTTTTATATGTAAATCTGTATGTTCAGTGTATACTCACATTTATAGTACACCTTTATAAATATGTGATGATGATACTAATAATAATAATAATAATAATAATATACTTTACAAAATATCTTTCTTTTCTTTTGTCTTTCACAGGTGTACAACAGCCACAGAGACAAAAGTGCAATGAAACAATTATGTTGGAAAATTTCCCAGAATGCCGGAAAGGTTTTGAAGAAAACATGCAGAAAGTAGATCCTAACCAGTGGTGTAACCTGACAGAATTCATTATGTAGGAATCTTTACATGTTTTTCATTTACTAGAATTTATGACATGAAGTGGATCGTAAATATATTACAGGATATAAGCAGCAGAAAAAGTGACCTAAAATATTATTTGGCATCCTTCTTGTAAAGAACTAGGAAACAGGTAGTTGATACAAATAACAGTTGACAGTGCTGGGTCTGAGGAATGGGCCTGTCCCTGAAACAGATTTCCCAAGATAATTTGCATGAAAGTGCTGGCTTTGATTTGCTTTGTATCATGCTAGAATAGTGGGGTAACTATGAGGGGAGCAGGGGTCACATGCACTGTGACCCACTCCCCTGATGGGGCCCCTTGGGAAACCTGTATTTCTTTGGTTGGAATCCACTGCAGCTCAGCAAGCCCCATATGACTGTAAGACTCATGGCTAGAAACCACTGAATCCCAACAAGTCCCACAGTTATGCAAGCTGATAGTTGGGTTCTGGAGCAAATTTTGCCTGGGGCAATTAAAGGAGAACTAAAGCCTAACTAAAGAAGCAGGCTAAAACTGGTT
This sequence comes from Xenopus petersii, assembly GCA_038501925.1. Lineage (NCBI taxonomy): Eukaryota > Metazoa > Chordata > Amphibia > Anura > Pipidae > Xenopus > Xenopus petersii. The sequence continues at coordinate 104,114,019 of CM076682.1, forward strand.
TACATTATGTTTTGTGCTTCTGTGCAAACCCAAGGCAACCACAGCCCTTTAGCAGAGAAGATCTGTGTCTCTAAATATGCCCCAGTAGCTCCCCATCTTCTTTTCTGCTGATTCACTGCACATGCTCTGTGCTGCTGTCACTTAGGGACCAGCTCACAATTTACAGTACACATAGAATATAAATGTCACAATATAAGTTTGATTAGTACTTAATACAGATAACTATATGTCAGCCCAGAAACCAGCGCAATTAGCATAATCAGTCTTGTAGCATCAGCTTATATTACAGACAGACTTTATTTTCTGCTTGTAAATTTGTGACAACCCCTAAGCTTAGCTTCTTAACAGCTTCTCAGAGCCCACTGAACATGTGAGTGTCGCAGACACTTTCCAAGATGGTGACCCCCTGTGACAAGTTTGAAGTCCTGGATCATTACTACTACAGAGATTCTGAAACCTCAGGCTGGTGCAATAAGTTCAGTATGTAAAATATGGCATTTTTAACCATATTCATTTTTAGTTCTCCTTTAAGCCTTTAGATAAACCACTGATTCTGCCAATTCTGATCATTATAAATCTATATTTTATTATTAATTGTTTATGCAGATGTGTGGTATCAAACTGAAATAATCAACCATCAGCTTTGCAGTTTGTAATTCAGTCCGTTTAGAATCTAACATCTTTAAAACCAAGAATATTTATCAGTTCAGATCTGCATTGCATAGCTTCATTGCATTTACTGTGGTTTCCTTCAGAATAGATTAGTAAGTAAATGAGTTTATAGGTGCCACCTCACAATTCACATATATATTTTCCACTTCTAATATGCCTAATTAGCATTTACTTTAGATGCATATACTTTGGTGGCAACCTTTTTCTTATGTAATTGCTAATTAGCCATTTGGATGATAAAAATGTGCCCCATTTTGAGATATGAGTATGAAAATGTTGTATTCAAATGTGCAAGGTGCAGACATTGTTATACAGTATTTGGTCTAAAATGGTATTAATGTTGCAAACATTTTCTGTTTACTTATTAGGGTTAAAGTTAGATTTATTTGACAAGTATGAACTCGCTGCTTATGTTTTATGGTGATCCTTAAACTTAGCTTAGCTTCAAAGAACACACTGAGCATGTGGGCCTCAGACATTAGGATGGGGCCAACCAAAAAAAAAAATGGAGGTACAACCTACCCCAAACATCAACAAGAAGCAGGGTTTTTTTTGTTGTTTATTTCAATCAAGATAATGTTGGGAGTTTTTTATTTTGCTGTTCAAATTTCTTTAAAATTAATAAAAGCCCAGAAAACAAACATCCTAGTTTAACAGTAGGGCAAAGAACTGCTGTATCAGTTTCCATGGCCAGCATCTCTGTGCCTCATACATAAATAACATAATAATGCTTGACTTTCGGCTTCTTGTGACACATGCCTGCTGCTCCTGTTCTTGCAAAGCATATTCTACCTCCCAAATGTCCTGTTTTTCACAGTCACAGTCCTGATTTTAACAGCTCAAACCACAGTCCCAAATTGTTACTGAAACTTCCCGACTTTTTCTTTGATCTCCTCCACTGAACAGCCAGAAAAAATACAGAGTTTCTAAAACTTAATTGGCTTTCTGCAGATAGCCCAGAAGAGAGGGCAGGTCCACTTACATACTTTTGTAACAATTTTAGATAAGCAAAGAAACAATTGTAACAATTTAAGATAAGCAGATCTCTTGGGGAAACCATGACTTGCAGCTTAAAGGGCAATTCACCTTCAGTGGTAAAACTGTAATACACATAAAAACCACAGAAATGTGTTCAAACCTTCATAACCTGCCAAATTTTGTAAAATTAACATGCCAATTAGGGGGTGAGGCCGAAATCTGTTTTCTCCTTCTTTCTATTTCCAAAATTTTGGGAGATATGCTTATTGCTTGCGTGGGTGCACATGCACTTACAGGAGAATCACAGGAGACACTCCTCAAGTAAAATAAGGGGGTTGCAAAGGCAACTGTATCTAAATGCAGAGGATTGATGGCTATTGAAATCTGTAATTTCGAGATACCGTACAGGCAGGTGCCCATGTCTCTTTGTTCATATAGTGTGTATATTTTTTAATAATGAAAGCTGTGTCGAGCATTTTTATCAAAACCAACACCAAACTATACATTTATAATTCTTACAACTGACTCTGTAACTTCATTAAATAAATGATACATTGTTTTTTTTTACAGGTATTATGAAAAATTTTCTAAATGCACTGAAGGGAAAGCTCTAGGTAATGGTTGCTTTTGGCCCAACAGCTTGGCAGAAGAATTTATTACGGGGATCCACAAACATTTTTTTTCAAACTGTACTTCAGATAAAGTGACGTGGGAAGATCCACCTGACGCAATACTTACAAGTCTTATTCTGATTCCTGTATGTCTGATGGCAGCTATGATCTTCCTGGTAGTTTGGTTTAGTAAGAGAGGTGATGTATTTGGATAATCCTGCCTCCTAAACCATTAAAAAAAAGACGTTGCCTAAAGCCAAAATAAAATCCATCTTATTACAAGTTTTATTATATTGCTTTGCTAAGGCAAATTCAAAATAAGTATTGTCACATTATTGACCAAATGTAACAAAGGGTTTTAAATAAATAACAGTTTTTTAAGAATATTGTTTTTTTTATTCTTTTTGGAACTTCATAATTTCCTCTATATTTCTTTTTTGGACTTTTATAATACATGATGGTAAGTTGAAATGATATTGTTTATATAAACATGGTTTGTTGATGGGTGTGTATTTCTGTTGTAAAGTTTCAGTCACTAGAGAATATGTCAGGTCAGAGCTTGAGAAAAACAGCAGATGTGGATATTAAATATTTTCTGTCTGATGTAGTATTAAAATGTCTTTTTTTATTTATTTATTTTTTTGTTCGGTTTTTTTTCATTATTATTATTCTGCCACACCACTGTCACACTGTCATTGGATAAACCATTTGTACAGCCTGTGTGGGGAGGCCACCTCTGTGTTTCTGGATTATATATATAGGCATGGGACCTGTTATCCAGAACGGTCGGGACCTGAGGCTTTCCAGATAATGGATCCTTCTGTAATTTGGATATTCATACCTTAACTCTACTAGTACATTTTTTAAACATTAAACAAACCCAATAGGTTTGTTTTTTTTCCAAAAAGGATTAATTGTATCTTAGTTTGGATCAAATACAAGGCACAATTTTATTATTACAAGGGGAAAAAAATAATTAAAATTTTTTTTAATTATTTGAATAAAATGGAGTCTGGCCTTGGGAGATGGCCTTTCCGTAATTTGGAGTTTTCTGTATAACGTTTTTCCAGATAATGTATCCCATACCTGTAGCTTCATCAAATAGCACACAGATCATTTTAATGTAGTTAAGGCATGGAATCCCTTATCCGGAAACTCTGTATTCAGAATGCTCCAAATTACAGGAAGTAGAAAGAATCCCAAGGCACACAGGGTCAATGCAAGCAAGCTGCCTTGCGTGTTTATTGCGAAATGCAATGTTTCGGGGTCACGCCCCTTTCTCAAGCATAAAGAATACAGTGCAAAGGGTGACTATAAAGCAATTGATATGCAAATAAAGTCAGTTAGAATCCATCCACCAATGGTGGATCATCTAAAGGTGCGCATCATCAGTGTGTCATTGTTAATACATCATAAAACCATGAAACTTATAGATATAAAGAGTTAAAATACATTTATAGAAAAAAGTTAATTTACCCAGTGCATTAAAGTGAACCAATCAGAGATATAAAACAGACATACATACAAAATAGCATTTACAATAAATACTATAAAAATATAGTGTATTGACACAAAAGGAAGCTGTCCCTGATATAGAAGGGGACAATATAGCATTCGTCTGGAAGAGAATAAAGTCAAGATAAATATTATAAAAAGCAAGCCATATTAAATTCTTCATTTAATCCTTTAGGATGTCTAGCATGTAATAGCCATATCCAGTAACACTCACATTGGAGCAGCATTCTTTTTAAATCTTGGCCCTGTTTTACTACCACTTTTTCCAGAATTTGCCACCTCAACTGTGACACCTGGTGGCCACATGAAATAAAATGTTTTGTTAGCAATGTTTCTTTTTTCTCTTTTTTTGCCTCCTTACTTGTCTCCTGTACTTCTCCTGGTACATTAATAACAGGTTTAAAGTTGCGTATCACGGATTTGTGCTCATTGAGACGCACTTTGATAGGTCGTGAGGTCTAGCCAATATAGGCCATTCCACATGGGCACTTGATGCAATAGATTACATTACAACTGTCACATGTTGCAATACTATGATACTATGTTTAGAACCAAGTGTAGGATGCATAACACAATCCCCGGGTATTATACCACTACAATGGCCACATCTCCTACAAGGAAACGTGCCCTTAGTATTAGTGGAGAGATGTAAATCCTTACTAGGTAATTGTCTGGGTTTAACGAGATCTCCTATGTTCCTTCTACGTCTATAGGAGAATAAAGGTGGTAATTGAAATAAGTGGCCTACTTTAGGATCAGATTTAAGAATATCCCAATATTTCAAAATGATATTCTTACACATTTTAGAATTGGAATCAAAAGAGGTGATAAATGGTATACGTGACTTTTTTGTACACTAGTGGCTTTCTTTTTAAGAGTATCTTTAAGGGTAATTTCCCAATTTTCTTCTTTTGCTGCCAAAAGGTCATTTTTGTCATATCCTTTTTCGGAAAACTTCTGCAGGACTTTCTCAGATTCTGAATCAAACAGGGTATCATTAGATGTAATACACCTAACCCTTACAAGCTGACTCCTAGGGAGCCCCTTTAATAATCCAGGAGGATGAAAGCAAGTCGATTTTACCAAATTGTTTTTATCAGTGGGCTTATTGTACAAAGACGTTATGAAAATATTATCCTTGTAACGTACATTTATGCAACTCACTGGAATTGTATTCAAGGGTAAACTTGATGGTACTGTGAACATTATTTAAATATGTTAGGAAATCATGTAGACATTCCAAAGGCCCAGTCCAGATGAAAAAGGTATCATCCACATACCTCATATATGAATGAATGTACTTTGCAAATTCCAAAATAGAAAACATAAATGGGTTTTCAAAAAAATCCATAAAAATGTTGGCATTTGCCGGAGCCATGTAAGCTCCCATAACACAGCCTTGTAACTGCAAATATAATTCATTTTTAAATTGGAAATCGTTTTTGCAAAGTACACACTCCAATACTGAGCATATGAAATTTACCATGTGTGTCGGTAGCAATCCTTGGGACAAATAAGTCCGAACACACTCAATCCCTTCATCATGGGGTATGGATGTAAACAGGTCTTTCACATCCAAAGAACAGAGGAAGAACTTGTCATTAGTCACTGTAATTGTTTCCAACTTAGTTAAAAACTCAGTAGTGTCAGTTAAGCAATAACAAAATGCTGGAAGAATTTCTTGTAAATGCAGGTCAATGTAAATAGCTAACAGTTGCCAAATAGACCCTAAATTAGGCACAACAGGCCGACCAAGGGGTTGTGTAAGACTCTTATGAATTTTTGGCAAAAAATATACATACGGAATAGTCGGAAATTGTGTCAAAAGTAGTTGCAGTATTTCATCTGGTATGATACCTTCAATAACTGCATCATTCAATAAGATGTTAATATCATTTTTAAATTTGGGAGTTGGATAATTTTTAAGCTTTTTATAATGCAAAGGGTTATGTAATTGGCGTTCAGCCTCTATCATAATCCACAGTATTCAATATAACTGTAGCACCCCCTTTGTCTGCCTTCATAATCGTGATAGAATCATTGGTTTGCAAAGATTTAAACGCAACCCGTTCTTTCTACTAGACTGTTTGTGAGGCGGCCGATCCTCTACCTTTGTGCACCAGGTATCGTTTTGATAATTATCAGAGGGTGTGCCGGAGCCAAAGTTGAACCAAATTACAGGAAGGCCATATACCATAGACGCCATTTTAAGCATATAATTATAACTTTTAAAATAATTTACATTTTTTCTATGCAATAGTAAAACCGTACCTTGTACTTGTTGGTAACTAGCTGCATGAATCCATATTGGTGGCCAAACTGTTGGATTTATTTAATGTTTAAGTGTTTTTAGCAAACATGTTGATCCAAATTTCAGAAAGATCCTCTATCCAGAGAACCCCAGAATTCCAAAAAATAGAACCTATACCTGCACTCTTGTTTTGCATTAGCTTGTTGAAACCACTGCACTAATATTTCTGTATGACCACGAAAAATCCTGTTTTATTCAGCATCCCCTGCCTATCATAGGTGAAAGGAGTAAAAAACATTTGTTTTTTGTTTATTAGAAAAGTGCCTGGCTCTATTCATTTGTCGGTACCAGTATATATTTGTTTTCCCCCCCCCACAATGAGTGTTATAGTGACAGTATATCTGGAACATCAAGATTTAACATGTTTACTCTGTTAGGAATTGGGAGATTTTAATAAGTTCTGCATGTTCCTAAAATTCTCTGTTTTGCTTTGATTACAAAAAGACTCCATAGACTCCATTTTAAGCATATAATTATAACTTTTAAAATAATTTACATTTTTTCTATGCAATAGTAAAACCGTACCTTGTACTTGTTGGTAACTAGCTGCATGAATCCATATTGGTGGCCAAACTGTTGGATTTATTTAATGTTTAAGTGTTTTTAGCAAACATGTTGATCCAAATTACAGAAAGATCCTCTATCCAGAGAACCCCAGAATTCCAAAAAATAGAACCTATACCTGCACTCTTGTTTTGCATTAGCTTGTTGAAACCACTGCACTAATATTTCTGTATGACCACAAAAAATCCTGTTTTATTCAGCATCCCCTGCCTATCATAGAGGAAAGGAGTAAAAAAGATTTGTTTTTTGTTTATTAGAAAAGTGCCTGGCTCTATTCATTTGCCGGTACCAGTATATATTTGTTCCCCCCCCCCACAATGAGTGTTATAGTGACAGTATATCTGGAACATCAAGATTTAACATGTTTACTCTGTTAGGAATTGGGAGATTTTAATAAGTTCAGCATGTTCCTAAAATTCTCTGTTTTGCTTTGATTACAAAAAGAAGAGAATACAGTCCAAGGAAATTTTGGCAAAGCCAGAATAAGAATGTTTTGATTTCACACATGGTCTCAGATTTCAATGGGACACCCCATTCCCTCTGTGCCATTCATCATTATGCACTAGTGGAAAGGAAGAGGAGGAGGAGATGCCTGAAGCAAAATGGTTTGTATGGTTGCCATATAACACACACAAACTCATGTGGGGGTACTGTCGGAAATGTCGTCAAGTGCAGATTACAGGGGTGGATCATCTTAAGTTAACATTTAGTATGTTATAGAATGACCAATTCTAAGCAACTTTTCAATTGGTCTTCATTGTTTATTTTGTATAATTGTTTTAAATTATTTGCCTTCTTCCGACTCTTTCCAGCTTTGAAATGTGGGTCTATCTAAAAAAACAAATGCTCTGTATTGTTATTACTACTTTTTATTACACATCTTTCTCTTAATGCCCTCTCCTATTCATATTGCAGTCTCTTGTTTAAATCACTGCATGGTTGCTAGGGTCATTTGGACCCTAGCAACCAAATGACTAAAATTGCAAACTGTATACTATAAAAAAATAATAATAAACAAATTAAAGCCAAATGCAAATTGTCCTACAAGATACTAAGGGGAACATTTACCAACAATCGAATTTCAAATTTTTCAAAGCTGCCCAGATACCATCTCATGGTCTCTACAGTAAGTTCAGACTCTTCACTTAATAACAAGTAAATATACCTTAACAGGTGGCAATTTCTCTGTTCCAAAACAAATAATATGTTAAATGCATTAAATCTTGTAATACTTTTGTGCTAGTATCCCTTCCAGATATTCTCCCTATCGAACCTAGCACTTGCATTGAGGCACATCTTTAAAGGAATAGTTTAGTGTGAAAATAAAAACTGTGTAAATAGATAGGCTGTGCAAAATAAAAAATGTTTCTAATATAGTTAGTTAGCCAAAAATGTAATGTATAAAGGCTGGAGTGAACAGATGTCTAATAAAACAGCCAGAATCCAACTTCCTGCTTTTCAGCTCTATAATTCTGAGTTAGTCAGCGACTTGAAGGGGGGCCACATGGTACATTTCTGTTCAGTGAGTTTGCAATTGATCTTCAGCATTCAGCTCAGATTCAAAAGCAACAGATATGACCCATGTGGCCCCCCCTCAAGTCTCTGATTGGTTACTGCCTGGTAGCCAGGGTAACCAGTCAGTGTAAACCAAGAGAGCTGAAAAGCAGGAAGTAGTGTTCTGACTGACTTATTATACATCAAATCACTCCAGCCTTTATACATTACATTTTTGGTTAACTAAATATATTAGAAACATTTTTAATTTTGCACAGTCTATCTATTTACCCAGTTTTTATTTTTACACTGAACAATTCCTTTAAAGAAGAAGAACAAAATCATGTTTCATGTACTGTATATTCACTGCCTTCTACACAGCTGGACAGACCACCATCAATATAATATAAGCAATACAAAATACATCCACTCTATTCAAGACACAGCTTGAAACTGTTCACTGTACTCATTATGTGCCATATGCACTCCAATTTCTTACTGTGTTTTTAAATGCAAGGCATAAACAAAAAAGCGACTTTTAAAGCTAAGGCTGCTGTGGGGAAAAATGTGTAATTTCAAGAACAGAAAGCTAAAACTAAAAGAATAATTACATGTTAAAAATGGCAAGCAGTAAGCACAGAACAGCTCTAATTTCATGTAATTGCAAGTGGTCTTTAGATCTAATTTGTGGACTAAATATGATTTGCAATGTATTTCTGATAAAAGCAGTGAAAGATGTGAAGAGAATGCCAGGGAAATAGTTAAATTTCAACAGTGAGGAAACAAACGAGTTTAACAATGTGAAGAATACAGAAGAAAAACTATTCACCCAGAGAGTACAAGTGAAATCACTTGCTGGTATAATCCACATACAGCTCATAATAAAAGCAGCCACCAATTTAACTCAGAGGGGAACATACGGTACCTTTTATAATCTCACAAGCATTAATAGCAGGAGTCTTGTATATTCTGTTGTTACTAAAAGGCATTCACCCCTTTCTTGAAGCTGTGGGTTTGAAAAATGTCTCCTTTCTTGTAAAATGGACCCCTTTCTACACTGTATATGGATACACAACTTGGTGACAAATAATGTCATGTTTATGACCTGCCTCGTAATTATACATAACTGCTGTCTCCAACTGGAAATTTCTGTGCCAATATTTATGAACTGCATGGACCGAAGCTCTTAGAACACCATTTAATTGCTGTTTGTCACTGTGCTAGAGAATATGGGATATAATGCTGCAATCATTTCCAATTTTCTCACTGCTGCCAATAAATCTATCCTTTACAGTGGGAGATCTATTGATTATTGTCTGTTTGTCTATCTATCTATCTATCTATCTATCTATCTATCATCTATCTAGCTATCTATCTATCATCTATCTATCTATCTATCTATCTATCTATCTATCTATCTATCTATCTATCTATCTATCTATCTATCTATCTATTGTGTCTCCAGTGGGAGATCTATTGATTATTGTCTGTTTGTCTATCTATCTATCTATCTATCTATCTATCTATCTATCTATCTATCTATCTATCTATCTATCTATCTATCTATCTATTGTGTCTCTAGTAGAAATTAGCATGTGCAAACTGCTTGCCCTTCAATAAAAACATCTCATTCAGCATCTACACTATTTTTCTTTAAAACATTACATTTGAATACAGTCTTTGCAGTGAATACTACTTTTTTTAAGCAAGAACCCCAAAATCTTTGTCTCCAATATTATTTTTAATGAATCTCCAGCAATATGAGCGTATTTCTAATAACACATGAACATATCTGTTGCTACCAATCATTATTTCGAAGGTCATCTGGAAGCAGTTACATTTGCATTGTTTTCCTCTAGTGCTCAAACTCTTTGTGGAGCTTTATTAAAACTCTTCTGTACTTATAAATTGTGGCTATAGTTGACCAGACCTGTAGCAAACTTTGCACCTTTTAGAACACTCTTAAGTATCTAAAGGGCTGACACACAGGTACTCAGTCATGAGTAAGAACCATAGATATTGTCTCTGAGTTTGTCTGGGTTTGACTTGTGTCAGTGCCATGCAGTGCAGTGGTTTGTTAAAGGGGTTGTGCACCTTGGAGTTAACTTTTGGTAAGATCAGAGAGTGATATTCTGAGCCAATTTGCAATTTGATTTCATTATTTATTATTTGTAGTTTTTGAATTATTTAGCTTTTTATTCAGCAGCTCTCCAATTTGCAATTTCAGCAATCTGTTTGTTAGAGGCACATTTTCCTAGGGTCGAATATCGAGGGTTAATTAACCCTCGATATTCGACTGCCGAATTGAAATCCTTCGACTTCAAATATCGAAGCCGAAGGATTTAGCACTATTCCTGCGATCGAAGGAAAAATCGGAACAATTAAATCCTTCTAATCGAACGATTCGAAAGGATTTTAATACATCGATCGAAGGATATTCCTTAGATCAGAAAATTGTTAGGAAGCCTATGGGGACCTTCCCCATAGGCTAACATTGGCCTCGGTAGGTTTTAGTTGGCGAACTAGGAGGTCGAAGAATTTTTTAAAGAGACAGTACTTCGACTATCGAATGGTCGAATAATCAAGCGATTTTTAGTTCAAATCGTTCGATTCGAAGTCGTAGTAGTAGTAGTCAAAGGTCGAAGTAGCCAATTCGATGGCCGAAGTAGCCATATTCGACCATTCGAAATTGAAAGTATTTTTTCTTCTATTCCTTCACTCGAACTCAGTAAATGGGCCCCTTAGTGTCCAAATTACACTAGCAACCATGCATTGATTTGAACAAGAGACCAGAATAATGAATAGGAGAGGGAATGCATAGAAAAATGAGTAATAAAAAGTAGCAATAACAAAACATGTATAGCCTTACAGAGCATTTGTTTTTAGATGGGGACAGTGGCCCCCATTTGAAAGCTGGAAAGAGTCAAAATGATTAAAAGACTATAAAAAAAAAAAATAATGAAGACCAATTAAAAAGTTGCTTAAAGGGATACTGTCATGGGAAAAACATTTTTTTTCAAAATGAATCAGTTAATAGTACTGCTTCAGCAGAATTCTGCACTGAAATCCATTTCTCAAAAGAGCAAACAGATTTTTTTATATTCAATTTTGAAATCTGACATGGGGCTAGACATATTGTCAATTTCCCAGCTGCCCCAAGTCATATGACTTGTGCTCTGATAAACTTCAGTTACTCTTTACTGCTGTACTGCAAGTTGGAGTGATATCACCCCCCTCCCTTTTACCCCCAGCAGCCAAACAAAAGAAAAATGGGAAGGTAACCAGATAACAGCTCCCTAACACAAGATAACAGCTGCCTGGTAGATCTAAGAACAGCACTCAATAGTAAAAACCCATGTCCCACTGAGACTCCTTCAGTTACATTGAGACGGAAAAACAGCAGCCTGCCAGAAAGCATTTCTCTCCTAAAGTGCAGGCACAAGTCACATGACTGGGGGCAGCTGGGAAATTGACAAAATGTCTAGCCCCATGTCAGATTTCAAAATTGAATATAAAAAAATCTGTTTGCTCTTTTGAGAAATGGGTTTCAGTGCAGAATTCTGCTGGAGTAGCACTATTAACTGATTAATTTTGAAAAAAAAAATTTTTCCCATGACAGTATCCCTTTAACATTAGCCATTCATACTAAAAGTTAACTAAAAGGTGAACCATCCCTTTAAGGGGGATTACTTTGTATAAATATACAAGGGAACCATAAAATAAACTCTCAGATGCTTTAATCACCAGTAGGTTCTTACAGCAAACATGAGATCATCCATCCAGATTAGAAGAAAGGAGGTTCGTCCTTAAAATGTGGAATGTATTTTTTACAGTGAAGACTGTAAAGTTCACCCCAAAGCTATTGTGCTGGCAGACCCCAAGGCTATTGCACCAGAAGATACATTTTACGTTTCAAGAAAGGGTTAAATGCTTTTTAGAAATTGAGGAAATATCAAGTTACTGAAATAATCTCGTAAAATAAAGCTGATACATCGACTGGTTCGATTTGGAGTCAAGATTTACTCCTCTCTGAGGCAAATTGGAGAGGCTGCAGAGGCAGTTTGTTTATCTTTTTCTAAATCAACTAGTAGTTTGGCAGGTTTAACCTAATTGATGGACAAGTCTTTTTGCAACCTTTTTTCAAACTATGTTTGTATGTTACAGTATGGGGAAACTGCTTGCAGACAACCAAATGAGAAACAGACATGTATCTAATGACAATTTATTGCTCTTTTATAATGTTTTAACCCACATATTCTGTTTATATTTATCAGTTTTTATTTTCCAAAAGATGTATATATATATATATATATATATATATATATATATATATATATACGTATGTGTGTGGATGTGGTATTGCATTGTCACCTGACAAAAACAAATGGAGTTGGAAGCCAATTCATGTCTCAGTGTCGCTGCTCAGTGGGAAGTTAAATGAAAACCAGACAATCAATCTTTTAAATGAACTGAGCTTGTAACATGAACACATGTTCATTATCCCAGCAGTCCCATATATTTTATTGTGCAAAGAGTGCAACTTCAGTATGAACATACCACAATCTGAATGAAGAGAGTGGCTGCAAAAATAGCTCTGGACCCCCTGCCCTCAAAATGTTAATCTAACAAAGTGTATTTTCTATAAACAATATGCTTTATGAATTTGTATTTTATTTTACTTTATATAGTATAAAATGTTTTAATTTCCCACAATATCTAACATCTAGAGAATTCAACCTCAAAGGAAATGATGTATTATGGTACTACATAACTGCATAAATATAGTATTTTGCATCTCCTTCAAACATGAAACTGCAAAGCTTGGGCTGGGATATGGAGAAAGAGGCCTAGCCACTAGAAACACTTTTACTGAAGCTGTGTAGAGTAAGCAGTCAAAGTGGGAGATCCAAAATTGAAACTTGTGTTCAGCAATAAACATGTTTAATTTATAGAGGAGGTTCGATGAAGTTATGACTAGTTAAAATGTATGTAGATGGAAAAATAAATCCCCTGTTCTCAACCATAACAATGTATGAATAGATAGTAGACATACCTCTTGCCTTAAAACAAAAAAGGAGTGTTTATCCATATATTGTAATATCAAATTGAGGAACTGGGACAGCATAGTCACGCTCACCTGCACTTTCAAGATCTTAATACCAATGACTGTACATATAGATTCTAGAGTAGCAAGACCAGGTGTATTTTGGGCAGCTGATAGTGGCCTAGTCTGAAGAGGTGTGCATATTAATTCAGACAGAATCATCAGTGTCAAGATCATTACCAGCATCCACAGGCCCTAAAGTTACATAAATGTAATTTGTTCAATGTGGATCTTCCAGCTATTGCACCTAAAAGGTTGATGTTCTTCAATTGTGGCTCAGTAACTTTTGAACACTTATCAACCATTTGTCCCTATTTAACAGTGGTTAGGAATAGTGTCCATGGATAGCAAAGACCGTTTTATCTTTTGAGATGTTTATTATATAAATGGCCATTAAATGTAATGAGCATAGTCTAGTGCCGTTAGGTTGGCTCAATTCCCAGATCAAAATATACTATTTGTGTGCATGGGATTTATGCCATCAACTCCACATGTTTTTACATTGTTCAGTGGACATTACATATACTGCACAGAATAAGTTCAACATTAATGTAATTTTGGAACACATCCCTTACGCTAGACTCATTGGTATTAGGAAGTTAGGAATATAGCAATACAACTGTTAACACTGTTAAGTGATTAATCTGATTTTTAATTATGTAAGTATGTTTTAAAATGTTTTGCAGCAAAAATGAAGGCTTGGGCAATTAAAGATTGGACATAAAAAAATATCTAAAAGACAGTTTTATCCAGTGTAATGTATTTATAATAAATAACAGAATTTGGTAAGCATTTTGTGCTGTACATGATAAAAACAGAAAGTTCCCAAAGGATTGATATTACTCCCCCACCCTCCAGTTTCCTGTGGAATCTATGGGAAAGTGTTTAAAAGGATGGGTTATAAGTTTAGAAATTCTTCATAAGACCTGACCTTAGTCTTTAACCAAACACACACTTCTAAACATAGAAACTATGGAAATATAGGTCACTGTAAAAATCTGTTTGAACATCAAAAAAACAAAACAGAAAAAAAAACAACTAATGCCATCTATTTCAAAAAAATACTTTGGAGAGTTAATAAGGCACTTGAGTTATGTTCTGAAAAACAACTTGCAAGTGATATTGTGACAAATTGGAGATACCATACAGATAACATAATCTAGCTGCACAATAATATACAAGGTTCAGATAAACATTTTTGATATGTTTTCATATCTAGGAAATGCAGATGAAAAGAGCACTTCAGCTAGGTCCAGGCCCTAATTTATACCAATTTCAATAAATATTGGTAAAACAGGTCAACCTCTAGACATTTTGGGGGCCTGAAAAATAATTTGATGTGGGCCCTGTAATATCTTATTACGCCACTGGCTAGGTCTGAAGGAAACAGAGTTAGACTGGGCCAGCGTGACACTGGAAAAAAATCTGATGGGTCCTGGCCCTCATGGACACCCGCCGACCCAGACCTGCGATCAGCTTACTCAAATGCATGTGGACCATGTTAGGAGGTCAGGAGGAAGCCCCCAGGGACTGCCAGGAGGGCCCTTCATTTTGCAGCTACGGTGGGATCCCAATGCTCCAGTCCGACTCTGGAAGGAAATATAATCATAAAAATATTTTTTTGTTAAAAAGTGTTTTCTTCTCATATTGAATCTTGCACATAAGTTTGCACATTATAAACCATGAAATAGTGTTTTCTCTTTAAATCTGGCCCTATGTTTAAAGTAGTGTACCCTTGAGGATATACTTTTAGGATAGTAGCTATGCCAAGGGGGTTATTTACTAAGACTCATATATTTCCCATTTTTTTATTAAAACAAAGTCGACCTAACTCCTATCCACGATTTTACCTAATTTATTACAAAATCAGGTCAAAAAAGTCAGTGTGGGAAAAGTCTCAACAAAATCGAGTCTCAGTTCGAATCGTACAACTTTTTCAAATTTGACGCTCAAATAGTGCAACTTATTCGGGATATTGTAGGAAAACCAGATCACAATGTCAAGAAACAGCTACAAATTGTAAAAGGGGCATCTGCCATTGACATCTACATGACCTCGGCAGGTTTTAGCTGGAGTATTTTCAGATTCGGATTTTTAGTAGCTTTGGGGTATAATAAATCTTTTAAAATGCAAGGTTTTTTTCCTCTATAAATTCATTTTTTTTCCCTTTAAAAACTCATCAAGAAAAAATCAAGGTTTAATAAATAGGCCCTTAAGCTGGATCAATTCAACTTTATCTTAAATGGTAAATAAAGTAGAACAAACCTCCTACCATGGCGATTTTCTAAAAGTGCCCTCCTCCTGCAAAAGGACCCCCTTCCAAATTGCAGCTAATGCTACCCTCAGCGACCTGCCCCTTTGTCAGGCAGCATCACATTTAGGGGCTTGTTGATTAAACCTTAATTTTTTTCTGGACGAGTTTAGCTTGAATTTTTAGACGAAAAAAAAATTGAAATTTTAGATTTATTTTACCCCAAAGCTGCTAAAAATCAGAATCTGAAAATACTCCAGCTAAGCAGTCAATGGCAGATGTCCCTTTTACAATGGAGGTGATAATTGCTTGACAATGAAGATCACCTTGACTTATATGGGAATTGGGTGATTCTGAGGGGCAAATCCACTAAAGGGCGTCGCCACACTTTGCGTCACTTCGCCAGGTGCAAATTCTCTAAAATGCAAATTCACTAAAATAGCGTTACTAGTGGCAGTGCTAGCATTTCATATATAATTTTCCTAGCCTAGCGAAACTTTGTTAGTAATGTTACGCTTAGGTCAATTTGATTAGGGCAGGTACATAAAAGTCGTATGGACATCTTTATAAGTGATATTGGTGCAAATGCTTGAATTGGCCACTTTTTATTACAAATTTCCAATAAACCTGAATAAAGACATACTGTAAAAGATCCTCTAATGCCCTTATCATGAGCCCACCCTAAAACAAATGTGCCATGCCCCTCAAATGTCTGAAAAAAAATGTTAACACGAAAATCTTTAATAGTTAGGACTTTTAAAGGCAATCCCCCTTTAAAACACTATAAAGTCACCAGCATCTTTTACAACTTTTATGAACTTCCGGAATACAGGAAATTATGTCACTGACATAAGATTGAGGAAGATGTAGCTTATTTTCTTCAGTTCGCCTGGTCTGAGGTGGCAAAGTAAACTCTGGCGAAAGAGGTAATGTTCAGTAAAATTCACATCTTAGTGAATTTGTGGAGGAATAACGGTTTGCAGAGTGAAAAGTCGCCTGGTGATAGGGTGCAAACCTATGCTAGCAACCATCTTGTTCTCTAGTGAATTGTCCTCTATGGCTTCTGGCTGGAGAAAAGACACAGGAAAGCTGCCTGTGTGAGCTGAGTGAGAGGGACTGAAATCACCACAAGAACTACCGCACAGATTTACACCGTATATACCCTGCTACAAGAAACCATTCTGCACGCTTCTGCTTTACTCCCGTATTGTGAGTAGTTTTAACATCTGAGATATTTTAAGAAGTGCTGAACGTACTACCCTATATACAGTCTTTTTCTTTTTAGGTGTATGTGTATAAGGCGAAATAAGGATATTAGCGCACCTTCTTGCTGACTACTGTCCTCTATGCCTGTTAGTAAATTTGCGATGTCCCTGCACATGGGATTTCTGGCGAATTGTTGCTAGTGACGGACACTTTACACTTTAGTGAATCTGCCCCTGAGTGTTTCTCCTTGCACATTGAGCTACTCACCCAAGCCACACTTTGAATTGCCTAGTATGCCATTGCTCTAATATTTATTAAATTTAGGGATGCACTGAATCAAATCCACTATTTTGGATTCGACCAAACCCCCGATACCACTGCAAAAGATTCTGTCGAATACCAAACCGAATCCGAATCCTAATTTGCATATGCAAATTAGTGGTGGGAAGGGGAAAACATTCTTTAATTCCTTGTTTTGTGGCAAAAAGTCACGTGATCTCCCTCCCCACAGGATTAGAATTCGGTTTGGCCGGGCAGAAGGATTCGGACATATCCTGCTGAAAAAGGCCGAATCCTGGCTGAATCCCGAACCGAATGCTGGATTCAGTGCATCCCTAATTACATTGTTGCTTGGATGCTTCCAACACCTTGGGGCACATTTACTAATGGTCGAATATCGAGAGTTAATTAACCCTCGATATTCAACCCTCGAAGTTAAATTTAGCGTTATTCGTTCGATCGAACGATCAAAGGAATAATCGTTCGATCGAACGATTAAATCCTTAGAATCTAAGGATTCAAAGGATTTTAATCCATCGATCGAATGATTTTCCTTCGATCAGAAATTATCTAGAAAGCCTATGGGGACCTTCCCCATAGGCTAACATTGGTGCTCTGTAGGTTTTAGATGGCGAAGTAGGTGGTCGAAGTTTTTTTAAAGAGACAGTACTTTGATTATCGAATGGTCGAATAGTCGAACGATTTTTAGTTCGAATCATTCGATTCAAAGTCGAAGTCGTAGTTGAAGGTCGAAGGAGCCAATTCGATGGTCGGAGTAGCCAAAAAAATACTTCGAAATTTGAAGTATTTTTTATTCTATTCCTTCACTAGAGCTAAGTAAATGTGCCCCCTTGTGTCTCATTCTCTTCCCCTTTAGATTGTAAGCTCTTTTGCACAGGGCCTTCCTAACCGTTTGTTCCGGTACTGGTCGTATAGTATGTAACTCTAAAAATACATGCTAATAATAATAATAAATGCTTGGGGCTAATGCAACAATAAAAATTAAATAAATAAGGAGGACTAAGCTTACCATTTGACATTTTGTATGACATTTTGCTATTCCATTGCATTGGAGAGCTCAGATAAAACAAGTACCTAGGGCTTTTTAAGGATGCTAAACTTGTTATGCAGTTCATTTGCCTGCAAACCAGCAATGCTGACCACTGGAAAAATTCTTAGTAGAGCAAATGTTATGCAGTGCTTTTTTTGCACATAAAGCTAGTGTAGAAAATGAATTGGAATTATAATAAGAGTGATTAATTGTGTGATGACAGTATGCCTTTAAGGAGTAAATTGAAAGGCAGCCGGGCCGGCTGTGAATGGAACTGACTGTAATACTTTTAGGGTAGGACTACGCGGTCGACTTTGATGTGATCTGACGCTGGGCAACAAAATGCACACGTCAAGTCGGATGTGACAGGAACAAGGTAAGTAATGTAAAGTCGGATAGTGTCGCAACGGTAATCTGATGCGACATGACTGTCGGATGCAAACGCAGTTCCTGTCACATCCCACTTGACGCGTGCGTTTTGTTGCCCAGAGTCAGATCGTATCAAAGACGGCCATGTAGTCCTACCCTAAGGGTAGCTGCGTTTGCATCCCACAGTCATGTCCTGTCGGATTACTGTAGCGACACTATCCGACTTTATATTACTTACATTGTTCTTATTGCATCCGACTTGACGTGTGCGTTTTGTTGCCCAGCGTCTAATCGCATTAAAGTCGGCCATGTAGTCATACCCTAAAGTAGAAATTGTGTACCCACTGACTTCTGGCAACATTGCAACTGCAGACTGACAAGTCTCATTCCAGATCTTTCTTCATGTATTCATCATGCATTCACCCAGAGGTAACACCAACCCCTAGAACTGCCACCCTTGACACATGCCCTCATGTTCCTATGTAGAATATACACATTTCCTCATGAAAGAATTTTACCTCATTTTGCAATAAGACAAACATCATATTGAGATGTGAATTTGTTGTTAGATTATTTTCTGACATAACCAACATATTCCTCCACTCCTCTACTCTGCTTCAGACTAATATTTCCCCCCAGTGCCAATGTTGCATTGTGTCATTGCTTTGTGTTAATGTTGCATTGCATAGTTTGCTTGCACGGCATTTGCTTGCATGACATTTTTGTATACCAGCCTATGCAAAATGTTTTTTTTTGTAATCATTTGTAGTAATAAAATTCTGTAAATTAATGATGCCAGATTCAGAAAGATAGGGTCAAATTTAAAAAATTGCTTTCCTCCAATTTTTTTGATGATTTTCTGGCGCAAACTGATATTTTACATCCACCAAACACCAAACTTATCTTAACGGCAGTTTTGTGAGTTAAGGTCACTTTCCATATATTCTGACAAACATACACAGTATACCACCTACGTTTCTCAAATACACGAAATAATAGTACACAGTATAGTCTATAAGCCATACTCAGTGAATACGTGAGGCATTTGGTTTGTGATTTGTAGGCGTGTGTCTTGTCCCATAGAAAGCAATGAACCAGATTTTAGCCTGCTTGGAGTTACATGTTCAGCATTGCTCTCAATAAGATGAATTTGCCATCACCGGAGCCCTTTTAATTTTTAATCATCAGATGCTAACTAGCAAATCTTGTTTTTAGAAACAGTGGGCAATTTACAAAATAGGTGTTACATTTGGCGTCATAACCTTTATCATCAAAATAGACTGCTGCTTTAGCCTTACTGCACTTCAACAGGAGCTAAGTGTTCATTGGTTTCTACTAGGGTCACTACTTAGAGTAAAGGTACACCAGTTTTTAGCATTCCCCCAGTGTGCCTTCTTGGCAATAGCTGTGTTACATAACAATTAATTGGCTGTGCCTGTGGGTGGGGCAAATAAAGAGGAAGCTAGAAATATGAGTGAAGTGCACTGGTGTTTGTCTTAAAGTCTACTAAAAAAATAGCTAGATTTTATCTACTATCATGGAATTGGGAGGCCCTGCAGCAGCTGGAGCAACTGATATAGCTGGACAACAACTGTTTAAAGATGAACTGTCTGACAAATGTCAAAAGCTTTTCCTGGAGTTTTTGGAAGAGTAAGTTACAGATAATTCCCTTTTATAAGTCATTGTTAACTGAAAGTGAGTAAACTGTGTTCCATTCTAGTAATCAGGCAGGGACAGGTATACTGTCTGGACCTGGGTTTTTTTTGGATAAGTGATCTTTCTGTACTTTGAGTCTACATACCTTGTCTACTAAAAAAAAGATTTCAATCTAAAATAAACCCAATAGGATTGTTTTGCCTCTAATAACTCAAGTACAAGGCACTGTTTTATATTTGAATTATTTGAGTAAAATGGAGTCTACGGGAGATGCCCTTCATGTGAATTGAGCTTTCAGGAAAACTGGCTTCTATAATAGTAACAAGATTCCTTCCCTTGAATTTATTATTGCATGTATCTAATTGCGGGTGTTGGTTTTATTTACAGAAAATACTTTTTACCTTAAAAGCTGTGCAGGTTACAGCATGTATCTAATTAAACCACTAATGAGCCACTTAACATGTAGATTTTGTGGCCAGACTTGAAGGGATCTACCCTGCTCCCACAAAGCCTATATTTACTGCATCGGAAATAACGGTTGTAAAATGGAGACGCTAATGGAGTGGACTAAATAGAAATCCTAATAAATGTTATTTCTGATTTCCAAATTCAGAACATGCATCATGTTTTAAACACTTTCTCAATTATGAATGATATTGTATGTTAGTCCACAATGCATTGACATTTTGGAGATTCTTCATGCACCCCCTAAAGGAGAGTTTTCTATAGTTTTTGATTTATTTTCTCACTCTTTTCAGCTTTCAAATGGGGGTCTATGGCCCCAGAAGCCAGTAAACTATGGCTCTGTGAAGCTACAATTGTATTATTCTTTCTATTGTTGCTTTGTATTATCTTTCTATTAAGGACCTCCTCTATTCATATTCCTATCTCTCTTTAAAACCACTGCCTGGTTGCTAGGTTGAATTAAACCCTAGCAACCAGATAGTTGCCAAAATTCCAAACTGGAGCACTGCTGAACAAAAAGCTAAATAATTCAAAACAATTCAATAATACAAACATAAAGGCTAACTGCTCCAGCATAGCACTTTACTAAAAGTTTATTTAATGGAGAACAACCCCTTTAATGTAATGATGATTCAGCCAACCTATGCAAAAATAATGCACTACATTGTTTTAAAGGAATAATTCACCTTTAAGTTAACACAGCTGGTCCTCATTTTTCATCTTTAATAGTATTCGAATTATTTGCCTTCTCCCTCTGAATTATTTTTATTACTTATCGTTTTATTCAGGCTCTCCCCTATTTTGCAGTTTATTTCAAATTACTGTTTCTAGGGTAAATGGTACCCTAGCAACCAGGTAGCTGCTGAAATTTTAAAATGCATTGCTGCTGAACAAAAAGCTAAAAAGTTAAACCACAAATAGGAATTGAAGACCAATTGGAAATTCACTTAACTACGCTTGTATCATTCTCTACAACTTAGAGTTCATTTAAAGGGATACTGGCATGGGATTTTTTTTTTTTTTTTCAAAAATTGTGCACTGAAATCCATTTCTCAAAAGAGCAAACAGATTTTTTTATATTCAATTTTGAAATCTGACATGGGACTAGACAATATTGTCAATTTCCCAGCTGCCCCAAGTCATGTGACTTGTGCTCTCATAAACTTCAATCAGTCTTTACTGCTGTACTGCAAATTGGAGTGATATCACCCCCTCCCTTCCCCCCCCAGCAGCCAAACAAAAGAACATTGGGAAGGTAACCAGATAGCAGCTCCCTAACACAAGATAACAGCTGCCTGGTAGATCTACAGCACTCAATAGTAAAAACCCATGTCCCACTGACACACATTCACATTCAGTTACATTGAGAAGGAAAAACAGCAGCCTGCCAGAAAGCATTTCTCTCCTAAAGTGCAGGCACAAGTCACATGACTAGGGGCAGCTGGGAAATTGACAAAATGTCTAGCCCCATGTCAGATTTCAAAATTGAATATAAAAAAATCTGTTTGCTCTTTTGAGAAATGGATTTCAGTGCAGAATTCTGCTGGAGTAGCACTATTAACTGGTGCGTTTTGAAAAAAACACGTTTTCCAATGACAGGATCCCTTTAAAGCAAAATGTATTTATCTATAAAATGTACATATGGGAAATGCATGACATTTTAAGATGGAGAATTTTCATCACAATTTTATACCAAGATGTTAAATCACTGCAATGGCTCACAGATTTCTATGAACCTTACAATCATTAAATATGGTACATATGGTACATCTGCCTACCTTTTTAATAAGAGTGCAATTTGTAGACCCCTGCCAACTGTTTCTCTAAGGGGCCCTTACACGCAAGCAGTCATACATGTGACCTGTAGGAATGCACTGTGCCAAACACAGATTAAACAAATTGCAGTGTGCGTTTATGGGTACTGCATGCCCTGTGTCAAAATGCGCAAACAAGCAATTGCATGGGATTACAGGTATAAATGTCTGTGTGAATGTACTATATAGTACCAAACCCCGGGTGAATTACACTTTGGAAATATTTATCAAGATTTTTTTAGTTCAGACTCTTACAACTTATATACAGTATAGTGTGTGTGTGTGTGTGTGTAAATAATGGGTCTATTCAGCCATTCAAATGAATCTTGTAATGTGACTGGCTAGTAATCACATCATGCCTGATCTTGGGAAACTTCCTAGGAAAGGTTTTCTTGGAAATATCAGCTGTATATATTAATCTCTGAATTTAAGTACGGTAAGTCATTTAAACCACTGGAGGTGGGGGTTACGGACTCATTTTCTACTTGCAGCCTTTCTGTGACTGTTCAGCCATGCTGCCACTTACAAATTGCTCTGTGGGTTTTCTGATTTAGTTGCATGTACTGTGGAGGTTTTGAAATATGCAAGCCTATGCACTGTATAATCTGCATTGGAAGGCACATTACAATGAAATATAGACC
Organism: Xenopus petersii; assembly: GCA_038501925.1. Classification (NCBI taxonomy): domain Eukaryota; kingdom Metazoa; phylum Chordata; class Amphibia; order Anura; family Pipidae; genus Xenopus; species Xenopus petersii. The sequence continues at coordinate 104,137,000 of CM076682.1, forward strand.
CCTACTGCGCTCTTTATTTATGATATGCAAAAGAACTGTAAATATGAAGCCAAGGTCTATATTTTTCATCTTTGGATCATAATATATATGCTATTTATAAAAGTGTGAAAGCATACATGATGTATAGTGCTAAAACATGCTGTTATTACAATAAAAAGCATTTCCCTGAAAGAATGGTAACTGTGGAAAATAATCTTTATTTCATTTCAAGGACTAGTCATTCAGATAATATTCCCTACAGAATTGAGCTCCTAAAAGGGATACTTTTTATAAAGTGCAAAGTTTATCAACAAAATCCATTGTATGTTTAAATAACTGGTGTATAAAATAATGCTATGGTTCCCTTAAAATGTTAACAACCCCAAACCAGTATAATCATTTGTACCATAAAATAAAAATAATTTGCTATAAATTAGCTGCATTTGCCAGAATTTACACCAAAACACTGACAGTGATGTCCATTGAACTGAACAGGAACAAATCCATAGATTTGAACAGGAACAAGTCTGCTTAAAAGAGAAGGAAAGGCTTGGTGCACTTGGGGGTGCCAAATGTTGGGCACCCCCAAGTGATTGTATTGACTTACCTGAGACCCCGGGCCAGTGCTCCTATCAGCAGAAAACTGCACCAGCCAGGGATTATACTAGTGAGCACCACAGAGCAATCTTCTTCAATCTTCTTCCTCCTTCTTCGCGAGGCTGAGCATGTGCAGTAGAACGAAAAGCCAAACTTTAACTAAAAAGTCTGCGCATGCGTTTGCCCTGGGAAATTTGAAGAGAGAAGAAGACGGAAGTGGATCACTCCCGGGTGCTCACTGGTATAACCCCAGGCCGGTCGCGCCATGTTGGATGCATACAGCGACAAGGTCCGACATCTCTTACTTACCTCATATTCTGCACATCCGTCTCATTGCATCAGTTTCCTCTCATTGCTTCGGATCTGATGAAGACACATCATGTAGTTCCAGCCTTAGCCTCTGGAAAAACTGAGATTCCTCTTGCCAGACATTTTCTAACTAATATCCACCCTCTTCCATAATTGAGGGTAATTTTGATTGTGTTCCCCCATTAGTTAGAGAACAAGGGTTCTTCTGAGAAGATTTGATGGTTGATTTTATGTATTTTATGAAAATGTTTTATGCTGATAGAGATATATATGTTGAAATGAATTCGGTATTTTAACTATTTTGCACTTTATGGACATATGGATTTGCCTTATGTATTGCACTTTACATATGACACTTTGGTGATGATCGGTTATATAGATTAGAATTGATGTGGTAATATATATTGGGACAAGTGTTTTTAATTCTGGGCTGGGCCTATATCTCAAAGAAACTGCGTTGTAAATGATTCCCAAGGGATATTAGTGGGCTATAAATGCTGTAATATTGGGTGGGGAATATTAGTTGGATGATAATATTGGCGGTTGATTTGTTGAGGGTACAGATAACAATTGATTTACCCCCCCTCTTTTACGTATTTAAATGTAGCTGTTAAACTTATGTGATGATAGTAAATGTTTCTTTTGTGCCGGAGAAGTTAACCCAGCCTGTGAGATGTTCTTTTAAGCAAATAGATAATGTTATGGTTTGCAATAATATCTTGTAATTGCTGCACATTGAAATGGATGGGTTAATATTAGCATGAATGGTTCATGATGTAATCACAAGTGCACAGCACTGATGTGTATGGGTTTAAATAGGTGTATCTTACTTTTGAACACTATCCTGATAACGATTCCTTGTGGATCGAAACGCGTAAATGTGAATATGAAGGAATATATTTGTGTGTGTGTATATGTGTGTAGAGAAAGACCTGCACTAGCGTGAATACTATGAATTTTAATAGCAGGAGGATAGTGTGGTGGGGGTCCTAAAGCTTCAGGCCCGGTGGACCTTGGGCCCCCCAGTCTGACACTGTACTGAATTGGGAATAAATTATCCCAGTGGTTGACTGAAGGCCTTTTTGGGAATGTGTTCCCTGTAGCTGAAAGTTTTTGGGTAGGTGTACTATGAACATGAATAAATTATTTACCTGTCCAATAACCCATGCCAACCATTCAATGTTTACTTTCATTATTCTTCTTGGAACTGGTTAAATGGTTGATATGGGTTACCACCCAGGTATTTTCTTGCTGTTCATAAATAAGCCATGTTGCAAGGCATTTTACTAAAACAGCAAGGAAGAGGAGGTGTGATAATGGCAATGAACAATTGACCATCATGTACTTTACCATATATAAATCGTATTTGCTCAGATATTTTATCTCTAATGTGAGAATGAGTGTATTTTGTGTAAATCTCCAGCATTTGTTTATCTGGTCTTTTTTTGTGGCTAAATACCTTTTGGTAATAGTAGATTTTATTGCTTCAATTTTCTGTAGGTGCAAAGGTAAAGATGGAAGTAACCTTTATGTCTCTGCAGCAGAAGAACTTATTAGACCAGAAAGGAACACTTTGGCTGTCAATTTTACAGATATCGAATACTACAATCAACAACTAGCAACAACTATACAAGAAGAGTATTACAGGTGAAGAAAGAAAATGTACAGTTTTGACTGCAAATCATTAACGTATAAGTTACAGCAGATATTGTCCAGCAGTAATTAATGTGTAATCTGCATGTTTGTGTATGTGACATATTATTCCATAAATGTACTAGAAATTAAGTGGAAAAGGGGTTAAATAAATACATCCTTTGAATGCATGGGTTGGTGAAAGCTGAATGGTTCAGTCCAGCATGTGACAAGGAGCTGGGCTATAGAGAACTTGAGTTACTAGGCAAAGTTTAGGGTTTGTGGGAGTAATTGGCATAGCAGGTTAGTGGTGGGGGAAAGGTTATAAATAGGAGCAATAACAAAGGAGCTCTGCCAGTACCTTATGATTGTCAGTGAGGAGCAGTTTTCCCTCCCACACACTCCCTGCATATGTAAATTATAGAAAAAAATGTTGCAACTTGTATTGTTAAAGAATAAGTAAAACATCTTCCTTGTCTAGTATGAAGCTCTGTCCCATGAGCTCTCCTTCTCTCACTGCCTCTGCTCTACTAGAAATCAATCAGGCATGTGCAGTAGGCATCTTTTTGAGGTCTTCATATTCAGAGAGACTAGAAGAGCTCAGGGGGCGGAGATTTACACTAGACAAGGAAGTAGCTAGAAGAGCTGACATTAAGCTGCTTGTAATTTAGAAACCAAATAATACTCAGTGCAGGGAGAAAGGTATTTTATTCTGGAGAATGTTTTGAATAATCTTAGGGAATTTTACAATAAAATCTTGCTTATCCTTTAAGGGGAGGGGAATGTTGCTAAATTTGTAAGTGGCTCAGGCTAGAGTAGAGTGGAGTCAGGATAGCTTTATAAAATATAGCTGCCTTTGAGGTTGGCTGGTTAACATGATGTTATATGACAGGTTAAGGGAATAGTAGAATATCTTCTAATGAATTTCCAATAAACAAGTTGAGGCCTTTGCACTACCAAAGTTTTGTGTGTATATAGTCTTCATTTCAGTGGGATTTAGCTATATAACCTTCTAAGCTCATATGTTCTAACTGTTTGTTTTTTCTTATCAAATAGAGTGGTTAACTTGATGGAGCTTTGTTATTTATTATTAAATACAATTATCTTACAAAGCTCTCTGCTCTTCCTCTTCAGTTTCTTCCACACATTCTTTTTTTTCACATAGTGGCTATCATTTTGCTCTTTATGGGCAGTGACACACAGGGCAATTTACAACATTTTGTAGCTCTATGGAAAGGGGACAATACACTTGAAATTACCCCTCCTATACTGCCATCCAAAGAGAATAGGAATCTCCTGCAAGGGCACACCAGTCACAAATGGTAACAGTAACACTATATATATTATATTTTCAAAAAGATAAATGACCATGTAGTTTTATCACTTGTGTGTACATATTAATATTTTGTGTGCTTAATATATTTTTATGAAGTACTGTACTGGTCACTTCGCAGTTTTATGACAAAGTAACTATACAATTGTCACTTTGTTTGAACTCATAGTGATGTCATTTCCTCAATTAACAGGCAATGATGGGCTTTTTATATTTAATTGTGTTTATGGTGGGGTTGCCTTGAGAAAGGTCACAAATGGGACAGAAACATCCCATTGGCTGTATGTACTTAAAACACTTTTTTGCTATAAAAATTCTGGTGTTGCTGGTCTCTTTGTGAATCCTTTGTCTACTTTACCATGCACCTGGCTAAACGCTGTGTGCCACCCTATGAACATATATATAAAGCAAACATTTATAATTGTCTATGTTCCTAGGGTCTACCCTCATCTTTGCCGAGCTGTGCGAAGTTTTGCAAGACAGATGGGAAACATTCCGGCAAATAAGGAATTCTATGTAGCGTTTTCAGATTTTCCTGCAAGACAAAAGTAAGTGGGCTTAAAAGTGAATGAAATGGAAATGTTTGTTACTCGCTTTACAAGAAAATCCACTTATACGAACGTGCAGGGATAAATGTGGCCATTCCTGTCCTGACAAACTCTTTCCAGAAAGTCTGCAGGATAGAAACAATACCTGCCAAAGTATTGTTGCTTATGTACTATCCTTTCCAAAGTTAAATAAAGTTGTTCTAATGTTGCATAAATTCCATATGTGTAACTTCTGGTCCAACCACTCCAAGTAATGCTCCATACTAGAAAAGAAAATTAAAAATATACCAACTCTGCACCACCATTTATACATATACAACTATTCCTACATACACACACATTATTCATTATAATATACAGCTGTAGAGGGGTCCATAAGGATACTCTAGACCCAACTCTCACCAATTGCTGGACCTTTCATCCCCTGTGACTGTCCCCAAATTTGTGTGGAAGCTTCTAAAATTCTGGTTTCCTTGCATCTTAAGCCTATTCCTTCCAAGCTTCTCTACAATCTGCTCCCCCCCCCATTTAGTCAAAGCTCAAACCTATCTATTTAATCTTTCCCTCTTAATTAGAATATTCCCCTCTTGCTTAAAACATGCATAATTATGAAAGCCGCTGTCCCATCATTTTGGTTCCATTTATTTAAACTGCTAGAGGCGTTATTATATAACTCCTACAGTGTTTATGCTCACAATATATCCTGTACACTGCTTTTTTATACTTTTTTTCTCAGCCACTTTGATGGCATCAGTCACCCTCTCCATTACTTTCTAAATTTTCTTGGTTTTTGTGTTACTACCCTGTCTTGGTTTTTCTCTTGCCTTTCAAATCGCTCATTCAGTCTGCCCTACAATGACTTTTCTCCCTTACCATTATTTGTTGGTTCCTCTATGTAATACCTAATCTACCTATATCCGTTTTATTCTTTGCATATTTCCTCCCTTGGCCACTTTAATTCTTCATATGTTTCCAATATCATCCCTACATGATGATTCTTTTCAGTTATTGCAACTGTCAAAAGGCAAATTATCCTTGTTCTCCCATAACCTAAATAACATCCCAGAAATCACTAATACAGATAATGAATCCAATCACGCCATCTCCCCAGGCCTTTTGACTTGGGATTATCTTTTCATTCTGCCATCTCCTTTGCAAAACATATGCAATAAACAGCTCAATCGTGCCAAGTTTTATGTACAGAATTTTTAATATAATGACCAACAAGGTGGCACTAAATTCTTGCATGAAATACTGCAGCTCTATTGATCTCCTCTCCAGTGGCTCACCAGCTTCCAGATTCTTGCACATCATCAAATGCTTCTTCCCTATCAGTCTCTACACTTGTTTTCACTACAATTCAGGAAAAGATTTGACCCCCAACAGTCAAAGCAGTTTACAACTCTTTCCCACCCGATATGTCTGTTTATGTTTTTTATCAGTATTAACTAGGGATGCACCAAATCCACTATTTTAGGATTAGGCCAAATCCTTTGTGAAATATTCGGCCGAATACCAAACAGAATTCAAACCCTAATTTGTATGTATATATATTATATATTTATATATGTTTTTTTTGTGTGAAAAAAGGTCGCGTACGTTTTTGGAATTGGTTCAAAGGCACTTTGATTGGGCCAAATCCGAATCGTGCAGAAAAATGGGAGAATCTTGGCTGAATCCCGAACCGAATTCTGAGTTTGATGCATCCTTAGTATTAACAAAACTGCTCATCCACTTCCAAACTCCTCTTTATCCTTCACATACACTTGTTGAGCCTATACTGGAGTTGCACCGGATCTCTGAAGTATTCTTCCATGCTCCATTCGATTTTTTCCCTATCTTTAGTATTCCTTCTTCCACTAGCGTAACTACAGATGAAGCAGACCCACAGCCATGATGTGGGGACAGGGGGATCCAGACCAAAGGATCTGCTTCATAGATGCAGGGGGGTAGGTGCTGCTATGTGCACTAAGCCCCTCCAAAGATTTTTTTGGAGGGGGGCCCAGCTCCCTCTAGTTACACCACTGTCCACTTCCCTCATTTACTGAATCCTGTTGTTGCTAAACCCCAAACCTTATATGCCATACCTCTTTACCTCCTGATTCACTCATTATTTGTATGTTTGATGTATCTACCATTACCATTCTGCTATACAGCCCAGATAGTGCTAAAACTAAAATGTTAATTATAAATCTTCATCTGTTTAATCCATCTCTTTTATAATCTAAAGACCTTGATGTTTTTTATTTATTTTTTTATTTATATATTATTCGTAGGATTCGCGAGCTCAGCTCTGCCAAAATTGGTACTTTACTAAGAATTAGTGGTCAAGTTGTCAGAACTCATCCTGTTCACCCAGAACTGGTCAGTGGTACATTTCTGTGCATGGACTGCCAATCGATTGTAAAAGATGTGGAACAGCAATTTAGATATACTCAACCGACTATCTGCAAAAATCCAGTCTGTGCCAATCGCCGCCGATTCACATTGGATACAAATAAGTCTCGCTTTGTTGATTTTCAGAAGGTAACTTTTTACAAATGCGTTTTTTTTCCCTTAAATATCAAACTAAATATACATCACTGTTTAAAAAAGATAAACATAATTATTATTATTATTTTATTATTATTTTTTTGTTCTTAGTTATATATGATCAGCATCTTATGGGTAGAACTGTTCTACATTTCTAGCAACTGCAATACATTTTAGTTTACTAAAAACACATTAAGACCTTCCCATGGTTTTCTCTCTAGCCCTAATAATTTGATTAGTTGGTCAAAAAGTGCTGAAACAGTCATATTGTTATATTGGTGAATTGTGAATAGTCCCTTTAATTAGATTATTTGGTCAAAAAGTGCTGAAATAGTCATGTAATTATATTGTTTTTGCCTTAAAGGAAAACTTTACCCTCCAAACAATGTTGGTCTCTCTAAAATATATTGCATAAAACAGCTCATATATAAAACCCTGCTTCATGTAAATAAACATGAATATGGAAACAAACCATAAATGTTAGGTCACATGAGCCAATTAACAGACAGTTATGTCTGTTATGCTTCCACACTTCTTACAGTTAGAGCTGCAGTATTTCTGGTGATCTCTGAGACAGCACACAGACCATCACGAAATGGTGGTTCAAGGCAAGAGAAAGGGCAATATTTACTTAAAAAAAAAAATATATATATACATACATACATACATACATACATACATACCAGTTTGGTAAGATTCTTTAATATGCTGCTTTTGTATCAAAGTTTTGATTTTGTGGGTATAGTTTTCCTTTAACTTGCTTACCAAAAGATGATTTTTTAAAAAAAATGTTTTTTACAGGTAAGAATTCAAGAGACACAGGCAGAGTTACCCCGTGGTGCTATTCCACGTAGTGTGGAAATAATTCTACGTGCAGAAGCTGTGGAATCTGCGATGGCTGGTGATCGTTGTGATTTCACTGGGACACTCATTGTTGTACCTGATGTCTCTGCTTTGGCAGCAGGAGGTAAAACATCTGGTTTTTGCTTTAACTTGACATGCGTTGTATATCACCAACCTAGGCAATGATACAGTGGCCATGACCCCAAAAAAAGGGAACTGAAATCAATTTGGAGTTGTTTGGAGACAACCTGAAAATCGAGGTTTTGTTGAATTAGAAAAATCAAGATTCGATTGGTCGTTTTTTTTTCTTCAAATTTTGAGTTCATGTCAGTTTATGGGAGTTTTTACAAACTACCATGGAATTGAAATTCGAATTGAAATTCGACCCTTGATAAATCTGCCCCTATGTGTCCATATTGCTTGTTAGCTCTGCTATCAGCAGGGATGCACCAAGAAAAGTTTGACCTTCTGTTAAGTATAGAACATTTTTAAAATATGGTTCACATAGATCTCCAATTGCTTTTTCCATTGCCAGTGCCTCCCACTACAATTCAGAATGGAAGTTTAAGCTACTAATCCTGGCATTTAAACTTTACTCTAGTTGCTACTGCAACAGCTATGGGACATACTGTTACAAAAGCACCCATGGCAGCAATATGTTTGTGCCCCTTTTAAATTGAAAAGATTGCGTTATAAGATCCTTCTGAAAATAAGAAAACCAAGCACTATGTACCTAGCAAATACATATGAATAGTTAATGTGAACTATGCAAAACGATGCGGGCGGTATTAGTGACTAGCAACAGCAGAAGAAACAAGGTTTTTACTTAACAAAAAATTAAAATCCATCTCAATCATTGCAAATTAGCCTTAAAGATATTTATACAAACAAAATTAAATTGGCTAATGGCTAAATTTACACCGCAATTAAAATGTGAAATTAGTGTGTACACCCCTAATGAAATGTAAGCTTTATGTGAATATAGTAAAAAGGGTAGCTGGAATCCACAAACATGCTACAATCAAGAAAATATCTGTAGTAAGAGATGTTTGAAATGCTTCAGAAATAACCTGGCATAATCCAGAATCCACAAATTCCCAGTCTGGGGCAAGTGATATGGAAATCACAATGTCTCGGGCTTAATCCATTTTACTTAATAAATATTTTTTTGTTTGTTTTAATAAGCCTTGTTTACATATGCTTTAAGTGCCCTGTTTTACAATTTGGTATAGCTAAAGGCTCAGTGCAGTGCAACCAGACCCTTACTCTACATTGGTGAGTTTACATTGATGAGTTTACAGTGACATGGAGTGAGCCCAGTTTGCCTACTGCACCGAAATGATCTGAAGGTAACTTACATGTTACTTACCATCAGATTTTATGGAATTTATTGCCTTTGTAGAGTAAAATTCAAGCCCTTCTGACTAGTGATGGGCGAATTTGTGCAGTTTCGCTTTGCCGAAAAATTTGCGAAATTCGTGAAACGGCGAAAAATTCGCGAAACGGCGCCGGCGTCTCGTTTTTGACGCCGGCGCCCGTTTTTGACGCCGGCGCCCTTTTTGCGACGCCGGCGCCCGTTTTTGGCGCCGGCGTCCGTTTTTTCGAAAAAATTTTTTGACGCCGGCGAATTTTTTCCGCGAATTTTCGCGGCCGTTTCGCGAATTTATTCGCCGACGGCGAATCGCGCAAATTCACCGCGAATCGCCCATCACTACTTCTGACTTATTTAGCAACCTTAGATGTGCTTTCTTTATGACCGTAAGTAAATGCTGTGTGCCACTCTTGTTCCCTCTTGGGGGTTCATCACTCCCTCACTCAGTTGTACAATAACCAATGAACATAGCATGGGGGGAGGTGTGACCTGCGCTGACCAGGGTCCACCTATAGTGTCCTGACAGAAGAGACATATATAGATCACTCACAGAGGCTGAGAGATTTAGGGGGTTATTTATCAGAGTTTGTGAGTTTTGTAAGTTTTTTTTATACCTCGAATGAACTCTCAACACAAATGTTTTCTGATTTAAGAAAAAATTTGAGTTTTTCAGTGAAAAAAAACCCTCAAATGGTTTGAATTAATCATTTTCAAGCAAGGCCCACAGAAAAAAACCCAACATTATAAACGCTAAAAACTTATTGAAATGCTTCAAGGGATCTCTGCCATTCAGTTTAAATGACCTTGACAGGTTTTAGCTGGAGAACTTTCAGATTTGAGCTATTTCCAGCTTCGGGGTATAATGCATGTCGAAAGATTTGAGGTTTTTTAAAAAACCTGAAAATTTTAGTTTTGACTGAAAAACACCCTAGAAAACTCAAAAATTTTGGGTAAATAGCAACTCGACCTTTGATAAATAACCCCATAATGTTAGTGCGACATATTGCAGGAGATTTCCATTCTACACCTAAGTTTAGGATATTTCTTGAACACTTCTTTAAGAACCCAAGTAGTTGTTGCATGTCATCATATTAAAAAAAAAAAATAGTCTTGTTATTGGGTCCTTGCTGCAGGAAATGTCATGCAAAACATAGTAAAATCCGTTACATTTCAGAAAAACAAATGCATTCAATTGAGTTTAAAAATATTAGACATCAGAATATAGCTATGAAGAGATGTGGCACTGGGCCAGCAGCACATAATGCCTGGAAGAGCAGATTTGAATACTTTCAATTAGACTACAGACAAAGACACATGTGACTACATTTGGCTCAAGCAGAGAACAGACACAAGAATAACCATAGCATTGGTCCAGTTATATTGGAAATGGCAGGCAGATCATACTGTAGCTGGTTGTTCGGTCTGATAATAACAATTTGGGTTAAAGATTAAGAATATGAATATGCATGGATTTGGGTCAGCGTTATAGAAGTCTAAATGCATTAATTTTAGACAAATAAATAAATTGACTCAGAATAAGAATATATTTAGAAATTGTATTGTAACCACAATTGAATTAGATAAATGTGTCAAATATAAATCTGCATCTCTATAAACAAACCAGCTAACTAGCGAGTATATTCTATTTAGTACAGAGTGAAGATGCCCTACTTTTTGCTTTGTGGAAATATCGCAACTTTCTAAAACTCAAATTTGGGTGCAAATCTGTACTGGGTGAAAAACATTGCTCATCCTACTCTTTTTAGAACCTATAATAGTTAGCTGGGTTGTGATTGTTTGTCTTTTGAAGGCTTGGTCCTAATTATTTTTTTTTTTAGAGACTTTTAGAGAAATTACCCATTGGTATTTATAATGGACACTTAGAGGCACATTTATCAAGGATCGAATTTCAAATTCTAAAATGTTAAAACTCCCTTAAATTCGATTGAATTCAAAATTCGACTTTGGGAAATGTATTAATAAAACTGAATTTTTAAAACTCTGATGGATTTAAATGACCCGAATACTCAAATCGAATTTGATTTGAATTCAAACAAATTTGATTCAAGTTTTTTTCTCTGAAAAAAACTTGAATTTCAAGGTACAAGCATCACCAAATTGATCCCTGGACCTCTCCCACTGACTTATACAGTAATTTGGCTTTTAGGTGGCAAATATTTGAATTCTTAAAGGGCCATGAAAATCTCGAAAATCAAATTCAAATTTTTAAAAAAACTCGAATCGAGTTTGGATAATTCCCTTGTCGAATTTGACCGTTTTGACCATAAAAAAAATCAAAAATTTGAATTTTTAATTCAACCCTTAATAAATCTGCCCCTTAGTGGCTGACTTAAATAGGTATACATTTGCACCAGTGCAGTTACCAATCTTTTGCTTTTGCTTTTTGCTTTATTTTCTAACTTGTTAATAACAGTGGTTCACATTAGCAGTAAGTCTCTGCACTTTCAATACAACTTCCCTTAAGAGTCCCATAGCTTAAATTTACATTATATAAATTTTACTGGCAACAGCAGCCATACGTACTAGGTGGATTTCTCTTATTATGAGAATCATTCCATTAGGGAGCAGATGGGTGCAAAACAGACTGCAATAATAGTGCAACTCATGCATTAAACCGGTCATACTGTATGTCTGTAACGCTAATTTGGGTTATCCAGACCATAAGGAGTTAAAGTGTCCAGCAAATGGTGTGAGCATGGGTTACACTGTGACTTACACAACAGTGTCAGGGCCTTCACCAGGTGGAAGCTATCCCTTTAAAGTGTAGTAGAACTAAAAAAAACACAGGCTATTATGTGCAAAATAGATTAATTGGACGCCAGGAGGTTCTTGATAAAATAACAGGAGGGAGTTTATTGCACAAGGACAATTGACCACAGGTTTTACTCACGCAGGAGTTCAGGATATAGCAGATGATATTGAGTCAGACAGATCCAAGATACTGTACAGCAGGAAGGTTGTCACTCCCATAAGTATCAAAAGGACATGGAGTACATCGATTCATACAAGACCGATGTTACCTCTGTGGGGATTGGGATGAATCACTGTTGAGATCAGGCAGTCCTCTGCTACCCTAGTTCCCTATCACTGAGTTCCCTGCACTAAAGGCAACAACATGGGAAGCCTTGTAGGAAGCTACTTCCAGCTATCAATCCTTGATGGAGCGGCAACTGCTCATGCTGCTAAGTACTATCTGTCTTGTTCTCCTAGAGAGTTTATTACCACAGCTTCCCTAGACTAGCTATTCCTCTCTCACGGGGTTTGCCTGGTCCCCCACTCAAGCACCAAAGGTGTCAGGTCCCTTTGGGATAAATGGGCCTTGGTGATCAAGGACATCAGGAGCCAAAGAGGAAGAGGCCACTCCCTACACACACTAAATAGTCGTGTGGCAGGAAAGTGTCCCTACACTCTTGGCCAATAACTGAAAGTGTAACTTAAGGAATTCTACATGCTTAGTGCCCAATAGTAAAGGATTACTGAAAAGTAGGGAATTAACCCTATAAGGCCTATTAACCCTATAGGTCCCTACATGTCTATTCAAAAAATTATTGTTCAAATCCTTGGTCCTTGATAAAAAAAAAAAAAAAATTTAGTTGATGGTATCAAATGTAGAGGAAATGATAGCAGATAACGACATAATCTACACAGTATATGTGGAAAAATTTCTCTAATCATGCATTTAAACTTCTCGCAAGAAATACTTTTAATATACAATACAATATATTTTAGATGCCCGTATGGAAACTGGAGCCAAAGTAACAGGCGGAGAAGGTTTTAACTCTGAAGGAGTTCAAGGCCTAAAAGCATTGGGAGTAAGAGATCTGTCCTATCGGTTGGCATTTCTAGCCTGTTATGTGGGTGCTACAAATCCACGGGTAAGAACTAATCAGTGTACATGCTTTTAACAATTTCCTAAATATATTTATGTATTTTTCTACAAGCATAGCTGAACAGCATTCATTTTTTTGCAGTTTGGCGGTAAAGATTTAAGAGAGGAAGACCAAACAGCTGAAAGTATAAAAAATCAAATGACTGTACAAGAATGGGAAAAAGTATTTGAAATGAGTCAAGACAAAAATCTCTACCACAATTTATGTACAAGCCTTTTCCCAACAATACATGGTGAGTTTTTGTCCATTAAATTTTTCATTTAAACTGCAGTGCCATATTCTTTAATTAAATCTTCTATTTAGCTATCCAGACAGAGCCTTGACTTCTTCCACCTTTAATCTTATCTGGGAGCAAGGGTCCAAATACTATTCTCTGCAGATGTGACAGAGCTGTGGCTCCTGGAAGATGCTGATCTCTGAGGCTGATTCCCAGGTCAAAATGTGGTGCCTCACCGAATGAAAGAAAGCAAATGTCACCCAGCCTGGATCAGGCCTCCATTTCCTTTATGCCAGATTTATGCAGATCTCATCCCTTTCTTTTTCTCTGTTGATAAGTATAATTGTTACATCATTCCATTCATAGGACAATCCATTTTCCAGCAAACAGTTGAAGTGGCCTTGAGATACAGTATAGTATCTTGTACTGTGTGCTTAGATGTTGTTCTTACAAAAACAAGTTATCATAGTAAAAGGACAACAGATTTCCTATAGCATGTAATGGGTCACCATGAAATACATCTCATACAGAGAATCAGATGCATCAAAACAGGTGACCTGCGATACTATCTGCAGATGGGTTAGGCAATCACTTTGCTGGGTATCTGTTTTGATATCAAACATCAGGCTGCTAGAACCTTTAGAAAGGTTGCACAATTTACAATAATATCCCATTAGAAAACACTGTATTATCTTGAATTTACCACACTATATCCTCTGCTCAGTTTTCTCCGGAGTGCTTTCCAAAGTACTGCACAACTAATCCAGAAAGATAATGCACAGAAAAACTCCAGTCATAATTAATAGCATTCACAGCCTGAAGGTGGTAAGACTCAGACTATATAAAACTCCATTACAAGCAAATCATATGCCAGGAGATGTTTTATTATACATTATTAATACAGTATTGATAAAATGAATATATGTGCATAATATTATGCAAACAAAAGGGCAGTAATACAAGTCAAATTTGCCCCATGTCAGGTAACCTGTAGCCCTACCTCCTTACATTTCAGTTTTAGAAAGTGAGACAACTTGGCCCATGTCCTGATCTGCCCAGATATTCCACAGTCTACTGAACGTCACCCACTTTTTGGTAAACCTCATCCCTAATTTGGAACTCTTTGGAGGTGTTGATAGCAACCAATCAGATGTTAGTGATACAATTATTACAGTTGCTTTTTTAAAAGCAAATATCTGGTAAGTATGGATCACCAGACCTGATGCAAACTTTGGAGCTTTTAATACAGTGTCTTTTTTTTAATTTCAATGTTTTTATTGGGCAATTTTTAAATTTTAATTGCAAAAGGTCCAACTCCTTGTTTTTAAACTGTAAAAAAAAGAGAATTAATTCCATTCCATGTTGTTGCTGTAAAAATCCCTTTTTGCACCCAAAGATGAAACTTTCTTAATTTTGATTTTGTTCTAGAATGATCTACTGATAAATACACATCTAAACAGATCATTGTAGGATCTTGGTATCCAGTCATATGAAAAAGTTTGGAAACCCTTCTTAATTCTTTGAAAGCTTGGCCAATGATAAACAAAACTCCAATGTAGCAACTTCCTTTTAATAATAACATGCCTTATTGAAACAGTAGTATTTCAGCAGTGACATAAAGTTTATTGGATTAATAGAAAATATTGAATATGCATCATAACAAAATTAGACAGGTGCATACATTTGGGCACCCCAACAGAGGTATTGCATCGATACTTAGTTGAGCCTCCTTTTGCAATGTAACAGCCTCTGTACATTATATGTCTAATTTCACAATCATTTTTACCTTCTACCTTCATGGTGCTCTCATCTGTTAATAGAGTAAATTCAGGACTCCTGACTTTTGTGTAGTTTGGCTTTTAATGTTACTTTTTCTATTGGCTTGGCTCTGTACCCTTGCCAATACAATCAAAATAAGTGCAGCCAGGCCTGTGTCCCTAACATTTGTTCTTTAATATGTCTGAATGGTCTGTTCTTGTTTTGCTGGCCAAGTTGTGAAATCATAGCACAGAAAAGACATTAGGCTGCAAGGGTTTTTCTTACTACAGGATAGTTGCACTCCTTTGTGGTTGCAGTGGCCCTATATAAAGAGATAAAACAACAACAACAAAAAGTTAAAATGTGAGTATTTTTATAAATTCGTATGTGTATTTTCTAGGTAATGATGAAATTAAAAGAGGAGTCTTACTGATGCTGTTTGGTGGGGTTCCAAAGACCACTATGGAAGGTACTTCTCTGAGAGGAGATATCAATGTGTGCATTGTTGGAGACCCCAGCACATCTAAGAGCCAGTTTTTAAAGTAAGAATTAATATAACACAGGAGTTACCTACCCCTGTCTTCTCAATGACAACTTCACTGTCAGAAGAACATGGAAACTGCAAACTCCCAGATAAAATGTCCATTTTTAACTCCCATGTTCCTATGTGGTGGAAATTAGACACTGAATGGGTTACAGGTATTCACTCCAGATCAACTAATAATTTGTTAATGAGTTTTTAATGCATTATAATACACGAGCCATTAATATCCTGTAAATAAATCCTTCTAAACGGTGCTTAGTGATGTCATTGGTTATAATCGGAGCTTAGTGATGCCATTTCTGTCGCATGACTCACTGAAACTTGTGTATTGTAATAAATGTAGTACCCCCTGTTGCAAAATATGAGGAAGTTAGAAGTCACCTTAGAGTTCCATGACCTGTATAGAAACACTCGGCCTCGTGCTTTTATATGGTCATGGAACTCCTCGGTAAGTCTACTTATGTTATTAAATAACATTACCTTGAATTCCAGCACCAATTAAAGGTGACTTGTGTTATCAATAAACAAAAAACTAGCAAATGTTCTGCCCTTGCTACGTTAAAACAAGTTGTTCTTATATGTTTTATATTTCTGTTCTTTCATAGGCATGTAGAAGAATTCAGTCCCAGAGCAGTATATACTAGTGGGAAAGCTAGCAGTGCTGCCGGTTTAACTGCTGCTGTTGTGAAAGATGAAGAGTCCCATGAGTTTGTGATTGAAGCTGGAGCTTTAATGTTGGCAGATAATGTATGTAGTTAAAATATGGTGATTTGAAAAATCTTTACCCAGTTTGGTTCTTTTTGTCAATATTAGGCAATGATTGGGAATTCAAGAACAACCAGGAATGATTGACTTTCACCTCTAAATCTAAGATAAGAGTCGAATTAATTAACTGCAGAGAAGTGAATTATAAATGGATTACATCTACCCTCCCCCCCCATATATTTTTTTATTCTATAATATAGTACAGGTATGGGATCAGTTACCAGGAAATCAGTTATCCACAAAGCTCTGAATAACTGAAAGGCTGTCTCCCATAGACTCCATTATAATCAGATAATTTAAATTTTTAAAACAGATTCCCCTTTTTCACTGTAATAATAAAACGGTAGCTTGTACTTAATCCAAACTAACATATAATTAATCCTTATTGGAAGCAAAACCAGCCTATTGAGTTGTATTAATGCTTACATGATTTTTTCTAGTAGTATTAAGGTATGGAGATCCACATTATCGAAAGATCTGTTATCCAAAAAAACCCAGGTCCAGAACATTTTGGATAACAGGTCCCATACCTGTATCGGGAAAAAAATGTTTAGCACATGCCAGGTGCAGCACCTCAAAAGCTTTAGTAGTAAAGTAAAATGGTTTACTTGAGACAGCTTATACGCTTTGTGCACATACAGTCATATGAAAAATTTTGGCAACCCCTCTCAGGCTGCATAATAATTTGCTCCACTTTCAACTAAAAAGATAAGTAGTATGTCTTTCATTTCCCAGGAACATCTGAGTACTGGGGTGTTTTCTGAACCAAGAGTTTTAGTGAAGCAGTATTCAGTTGTATCAAATTAAATCAAATGTGAAAAACTGCTGTGCAAAAATGTGTGTACCCTTGTAATTGTTCTAATTTAAATGCATGTAACTGCTCAATACTGATTACTGGCAACATCAAATTGGTTGGATTAGCTCATAAAGCCTTGAACTTCATAGACAGGTGTGTCCAATCATGAGGAAAGGTATTTAAAGTGGCCACATGCAAGTTATACTTCTGTTTCTCTCCTCTGAAGAGTGACAGCATGGGATCCTCAAAGCAACTCTCAAAAGATCTGAAAACAAAGATTGTTCAGTGTCATGATTTAGAGTAAGGCTACAAAAAGCTATCTCAGAGGTTTAAACTGTCAGTTTCAACTGTAAGGAATGAAGGGCTTTAAACTGATGAGAAATGCTTTAGGGCTGTGTAGCTAGTTCAAATACTGATGCCCTTGTTAAAGTTGAGGGTCGGATGAACAGCGTCTAGAGGCTTACATTTGCAAAAGGAGGGTCAATTAAGTATTGATGTAACACAATGTATGCACCTGTCTAATTTTGTTATGATGCATATTTTCTGTTAATCCAATAAACTTTGTCACTGCTGAAATAAGGTATGGTATATATTTAAAGAAGAAGGAAAGATTAAAACTAAGTAAGCCTTATCAGAAAGGTCCATCTAAATATACCAGTAAACCCCCAAAGTAATGTTGCTCTGAGTCCCCTGTCAAAAGAAACACTGCATTTCTTTCCTTCTATTGTGTATACATGGGCTTCTGTATCAGACTTCCTGCCTTCAGCTTAAACCTCATTGTCCTGGGCAAGAGCATGCTCAGTTTACTCCTCTTTCCTCCCCCTCCCTTCTCTGCTGTAATCTGAACTCAGAGAAGGGAAGAGACTCAGGCAGGAAGTGATGTCACACCATGTTAGTACTGCAGCTCCTATCTTAAACAAACAGAGAGTTTGTAAGGATTTTTACTCAGGTATGGTAAAACATTCTGCAGAATAAATATAGCATTCTAGCTTGCACTATTGCAGCTAATCTATTGGCAATAAAATGTGTCCGTAGCTTTCCTTCTCCTTTAAAGGAAGTTGCTACTTTGAAGCTCAGCCAATGATAAACAAAACTCCAAAGAATTAAGAGGGGTTCCCAAACTTTTTCATATGACTGTATATTCTCGCGGCTAAAACTGCAAAAATAATTCCAATACTTGGAGATTTTGAAGACTCTCTCATAACCTCTTATATTAGCAGAAATCAGAATTTAGGATAATTGTAGATTTAAATCACTACCAGGTGGTAAAGGAGCCATTCCACTTGGCTAATCACAGCAAAGTTCCACTTGGCAAATCTCCGCTAAATGACACAGGTTTGGGTTTTTAAATATCTGCCAATGTGGTCTTTGCCTAGGAGCTTATATATTCACTTTGTTAAAGATAGACCACCATATGTCCCTTTAAAGTCTCAATTGGGTTTAGAAAGAACTTCAAATTCCTTGTTTTTATAATTACATCTTGGCACCATCTGCATATTTAGATACTTCACTAAAACCATTGTAACAGTTTTTAAATAATTTTAATTAATAGATCTTAAAGGAGTATGATTTATGATGGGCAATTCAAACTAGTCTGATGCTGGCGGGCAAAGTATGATGTATTAAATAGATGAAGGTTGATCATGAATATTCAGTCTTGTGCCAATTCCAAATAATTGTGAGTGTGAACCACAGCAGAAATTGGGGTTGAATGGTTGCATCCACTGTGAAACAAATTGCGCTATTCCTGTGTATATGAGCTGTTTAAGTCTATAATTCATATGTATAATTTCATATGTACAGTGCCTGAGGCTAAACTTTTAAATGTGGAACAGCTTTAGCCATTTGTTTAAATACATTGCTTCACTACAGATAACATAGTACTTTTTATTGAAGTGTTAGACCAAAATAAATAACTAAGCTACCCTTTTTTTTTTTGTTTCTGAAGGAAATTTTATATAATGGGGTTCATTTATAAACACAGTGCAAATGAGTTTTTTTTGATGAGCTTTTTTTCAGCCAGCTGCATGCTGAACAGTGAAAGCAATCATCTGATTGGTTGCCGTGGGTTGCTGCCCAGGTGCAAATTTGCCCAGTGTTTAAAAATGATTCTGATCAGCTGTCTTAGTGGTAGTACAAATCCTCATTACTGATAGAGATTGACGACTCTTCATTTTTAGTTCTCGGACATAAAATTTAAATTTATATGTTGCCCTGAAAGGAACAGTTCAGTGAAAAATAAAAATTGGGTAAATAGCCTTTGCAAAATAAAAAATGTTTCTAATGTATTTAGTTAGCTAAAAATGTAATCTATAAAGTGTGAGTGAATAGATTTCCTAACATAATAGCCAGAACACTACTTCCTGCTTTGCAGCTCTCTAACTCTGAGTTACAGCGACTTTAAAGAGAGCCATATTGGACATAAATGTTCAGTGAGTTTGCAATTGATCCTCAGCATGCAGGTCAGATTCAAAAGCAAACGGTTATGAACCATGTGGCCCCCCCCCCATCAAGTTACTGCCTGGTAACCAATCCGGGGAAACAGAGCTGCAAAGGAGGAATTTGGGTTCTGGTTATTAAGACATCCAGTCACTTCAGTCTTTATGAATACATTTTTGGCTAACTAACTATATTACAATTTTTTTTATTTATTTTGCAGAGGCTATTTATCTAGTTTTTACTACGACACTGAACAATTCCTTTAATAAACATTGCCAGATGTATAAAATGTTTTTATTTGTGTTTTTAACTGTGTAGGGAGTTTGCTGCATTGATGAATTCGATAAGATGGACCTGAAGGATCAAGTGGCCATTCATGAAGCTATGGAGCAACAGACCATTTCCATCACAAAAGCAGGAGTGAAGGTACATTATATGAAATGCTTTATTAATATATTTCAATACCTGTTTTACAGCCTCCAAACCTCGATTGTGCATCGCAGTATCTCTCTCTCTCTCTCTCTCTCTCTCTCTCTCATTCTCTCATTAGTACATAATTTAGTAGGACAGAACATAATCTAGTAATTGTTAATTAGACTGATCAAATTCATGGTTAGCACCATTGCTACACATAGGTCTGTATACAAACAGAGCAAACCTTAGGTAGAAATTTGGCTTCAATGGCTTACCAAGATGGTCATTATCAAGCCTTGTTTTCATGAATATGAATTTAATGAATTTCACAGAAACACTTAATTCATTTTTTAGTATTGTTTAAATGAATTGTTCAATCAAGTGTATAACATTCATAAAGTTAATTGAGAAGTGGCGATTAAGCACTAGATAAATGAATTGGAGTGAGATAAATGTATCCAAGTTTTTGTGAAAATCCTGTTTCTAAGTGGGTACAGGTAGCAGAGATTTTATACAGTGATAAATAAGGTTTCTTTTCTTTATTCTTTCTAATATGAACGCTGTGACATGGTGTTCTCCGTGGTATCCGCGGCTCCGACAATGAAAATTGAGACACAAAAATACACTCTAAAGGTTATGAGATTGCCCCTTCAAAACTGGGCACCCATTAATTAAGCTTACCTGATTAACACTTTTTTTATCTGGCTGTCGTGTGGTCCTATTTAAATTATTTCTACTTTTTCCTATTTTATATTAATTTTACGTTTAATTTCCTTAATTGTAAAAATATGAAAGGGCTTATTTGCACTTCTTCTATTCCCATATTGCCCTAATGGGATTTGTGTTAAGAAGCTTTGTAAAGTAATAACGACATGTTCCACGAACAATCTGGTTATGTGTCGATATCACTTTAATGTATTTAAAGTGGTTTGGGTATCTCTATAACCAAAAGTGTTATAGCTGTGCTTTCAAGGAGGCATATTAGTCAGGTACAGTGTTATGCAAACCCATTGTACTCGCATGCAGGGACCCCTGTAAGGAGACTAAATAGGATTGCTTGGTTCATACAGCATACAAGAATATCTCCTCTTATATTAGCTTTTCTTGGAACTAACTAGATGATGATTTCAACATTTTACTGAGATGACAGACAATGTCAAACTTTTTCTGCTATTGATATAAATACTACGCTATGCACATCATGTTCACCTGAAGCAGGAAAATTTTTTATAAATGTTTCTATAAATAACATTTTCCTTCCTGTTCTGCTCATACTTTAACTTTGTGCGTTTCCCTAGGCTACATTAAATGCCCGTACATCTATCCTGGCTGCAGCAAATCCTGTCGGAGGAAGATACGAAAGATCCAAATCATTAAAGCATAATGTCAATCTATCAGCGCCCATTATGTCACGATTTGATCTATTTTTTATTTTAGTTGACGAGTGCAATGAGGTAATTTTTTCAAAATATTCTCAACGGCGCAAACATGTCAGATGTAATAAATGGTATTGTTTGAGCTTGTCTATCAATGTCACAAGCATGAGTCTTATTAAAGATTTTTTTAATTCTGTTGTGTTTTTTAATCCAGGTCAGGGATTACAGATAAATTTCAGAGACTCACAGAACAAAGCATAATCAGATACTTTTTCCTGAATGGCTCATTAAAGTTTACTACACTTCTAGTCGACCTGAGATGAATTTAAAGGGTAGTTCACCTTGAAATGTATTTTTTGTGTCATATAGATAGCAGTTAGTGTGCATTTGGCTTTTTTTTTAATATTTACATATTTAGGGGCAGACTTATCAAGGGATTTATCAAAGATTTTTTTTGGATACTTCGACCATCAAATAGGATACTACAACTTTGAATTTACTTCGACTTCGATTCGAAGTAAAAATCGTTCGACTATTCAACCATTCGATAATCGAAGTACTGTCTCTTTAAAAAAAAAAACTTTGACTTCAATACTTCGCCAACTTAAACCTGCCGAAGTGCTATGTTCGCCTATGGGGACCTGCCAGAGCATATTTCTAATTTTTTGGGTTTCGATGGAAAATCGTACGATCGTACGATAAAATCGTACGATTGGAGTATGATACGATGAATAAAATCCTCCGACTTCGAAATGTCGGAGGATTCTATTCGATGGTCGAATTTAGAAGTATTTTCCGCTTCGAAATTTGACCCTTGATAAATCTGCCCCTTAATCTCAGGTTTTAGGTTTCGGGTTACAATTTGACCTCTATTCTGGCTGCCTTTATTCTGCTTGGAGGTATGAAGATCCAAATTACGGAAATATCCGTTATCTGTATAATAGGTCCCATGCTTGAATTACTCTGCCTGGTGGAATTACAGACCAGGAACATTTTTAATTGTGTCTTGGATAGTACAATCATGCTCTTTTCAAACATCCCTTATTACAGGTCTAGAGAAAAGAAACCATTCAAAATTTAAATTAAATTTCTTAGATTGTCTGGATATATCGTTCTTTTTATACACGAAATACTAAAATATGTTATCCAGATTTAGCAAGATGAAAACAACTGATGTATAGTTTTCATGAAGAGCCAGAAGACATTCTACAAAGGCTCTTATCAGTAAATAGTGGCTAGTTGTGCACTTGAGACTCCAATGGTCTATATGGTCAAAAGAATATAATGTCTAGATAGATGTTAATAGTCCTTATTGCCCAGAAACTGCCATTGTAACCCTAAATTAAACATAAAGCAAGTGGTACCTGTACAATCATTTGTAAAAAAAAAAATAATGTGAAAAATGTTTTAATTGAAGTCTGTATGCTTGGTAACTATAGAATTAATGCTCTTTAGGTAACAGATTATGCAATAGCACGAAGGATAGTAGATTTGCATGCAAGAAATGAAGAATCAATAGAAAGGGTTTATTCAATTGAAGACATTCAGAGGTATTTGCTGTTCGCTCGTCAATTCCAGCCAAAAGTAAGTTGTGTTAATGTACTTCATAATTTGTGATTTAACATCAGTGTTTTCAAAAATATAAAAAAGCAAAAACATAAAGCATCTACAAAAGGCACACGTCGCTGAACACTTTTTATTTCATCCAGTTGGTCTGATGATGGGATAAGACGTGGGGAATATTGCACTCTTTTCTCTAGACGTTTTTACAATAAAGTAATTGCCATGTATTGTTTCAAATAATAAAAGTAAGTGAATAGCTTACTGTGTGCAGGTTTAATGCTGCAGTCCTTCTATAATGATTAGGGGCAGAATTTGTGAAAATTTAAAGGGGATGTCCACTCAAAAACAACTATTTTAATTTCATTCTAAGGTTATTAAAACCTATACATTTTTAAGTTATTTGTAAATGTAATGGCTGTTGAAAGCAGTGAGCTGGTGGTTCTGAATCCTAAAACAATGTAGCAGGAGCCAACAGATTAACAGACCTGTATAATGCCACCCCTGGTAGCTTTAAGAGATGATTTTCTGGTTTGTAAACAGAACATGTTCTGTGACAGCATCCCTTAAAGGGCACCAATCATCACTAAAATCATTTCCTAAGTAAATAGACTATGTGAAAGTTCAAGAAATCTGATTTTTAAAACAGTTAGAATTGTTTGTATAATGTAAATGATCAGCTCACTATTCCTTCTGCAAGATCTCCCCTATCTCCACTGCAGTTCTAGCTGAGGCAGGCATCTTGGATTTCACTGGCTCCTCCTACCTGTATCTTCCAAGCCAACTGCAGGTCTGAAATCTCGCACAAGCTCAGTTGAAATTCCTTGGTTGCTTATCAACCCTTCTAAGCTATTTTCAAATCAGCCAAACCTCTGTGTTAGCTGCTGTTCAGTAGTGCTGCCGCCTGCTGGAAGTTAGTGTGCGCCCTTCATTTGCATAATAACATCACCAGCAGGGGACAAGATAGGGAAATCTCATGATATTTCTAGTGGAGGAGTTTACTAAAACAAGGCATTGTGGGTAGAATACTCAAGGTAGTGCTACAATCTGAGCATGCTCCTGAAATTTGCATATTATAGTCTCTGTTATAGTCTCAGTATGGACTCCCTCAGTGAAAGAACCCATTTGACAAAGTAAGGGATTTTTTAAAAAACCTGCAGTTTTTTCAAAAAACTATATATGTAGTTTTGATTAAAGGTGTTTAGCTTGTACTGGTCAGATTGTTAATATGTGTTTGATTTTGGCTGTGATAGGTGCCCTTTAAATACGAGATCTCAACCAACAATTTCAATAACATATATTTTTGCTTTAAAGCCATATACTTTTTGTGGATCCGCTTTTCCACTTGTATGTTTAACAAGAAAATTCCTCACAATTTAATCTCCTTCATGTGAAATGCATTTGCTTTGCAAATAGATTGAAAGGAAGTCTTAAGTATTTTATTATTTGCTGTACCTTGTGAAAATCTTTTTCTTTGCAAAGATAACAAAGGAAGCTGAGGAATTCATTGTTGAGCAGTATCGTCGACTTAGACAGCGTGATGGCAGCGGAGTAGCAAAATCATCTTGGAGGATTACAGTCAGACAACTTGAGAGTTTGATAAGATTATCTGAAAGTATGGCTCGAATGCACTGCTCTGATGAAGTAAGTGAATTTTAGTGATCAGGAATTTTTTGCCTATGTTCCTTTTCTAAAAGCAATCCAACTGTAGCAATACATTCATTAATACATTCATTATTACTTCTGTTAAAAGGGTTGCTCGCTTTTAAACTGTTTCACCTTTAGATTAACTTTTTTAGTATGTTATAGAATGGTCACTTCTAAGCAACCTTTTAGTTGGGCTTCATTGTTGATTTTTTTACAATTTTAGAATGATTTGCCTTCTTCCTTTGACTCTTTCCAGCTTTTAAATGGGGGTCACTGACCCTGTCTAAAAAAATAACAAATGCTCTTTAAGGGTACACATGGATTTTTACTGCTACTTTTTATTACTAAAAGTTAACTCAAAGGAGAACAAGTATGTTGTAGAGAGTGATATTTGGAGACCATTTGCGGTTGATATTTAATTTATTATTTTGTGATTTTTGAGTTATTTAGCGATTTAGTCAGCAGCTCTCCAGTTTGCAATTTCAATCTGGTTGCTAGTAGTGATGGGAGAATTTCTCCCGCCAGCGTCCCATAATGATGGGCTAATTTTTGACGCCAGCGTCCATTTGCAGCAATTTTGATGCCAGTGTTAGTCAATGGGTGTTGAATAGTGTTGACGTGTGACAGTTTTAACGCAAGCAACTTTTTTTGATGCTAGCGAATTTTCATGCCAGTTTCATGAATTTATTAGCCGGTGGTGAAATACGGAAATTCACCGCAAATTCGTGCCTGCCAAATGTATTCGCCCATCACTAGAAGCTAGGGCCCAAATTAACCTAGAACCATGCATTGATTTGAATAAGAGACTGGAATATGAATAGGAGAGGGCCTAAATAGAAAAATGAGTAATAAAAAGTAGCAGTAACAATACAACTAGAAAAAAATAAATAAAGGCGACTTGAAAAGTTTCTTAGAAATAGCCATATTAATACATAATAAAAGTTAACTTAAAGGTGAACCACCCCTTTATGGTCTCTTGGGACACTTCTAATAAATGCAAGTTGCTGGGCTGCAATGATTTCACGCTGCATTTAACTTAGGCATGCTTATTGGGATAAAATACAAAAGAATGCTATATGACTTATACTTTATACCTGTACTTGGTGCCTAAGCATCTTTATGTTTTAATTAGGTAGTTGAGAGGGTCTGACCTTATTTATTTTCTTATTGAACACCCCTGTCACATGAAATATGTATTCTAGATGAATCTACCTAGAAAAAAACCTAAAAAAAAATATTATGAATTATATAATGTTGTATTTCACCATTATATTAAAATTCAGTTTAAGCATGGTTTTGTGCATCAAGCAGTGTAAATAATATGTGTAATTGTTTAGGTTCAGCCAAAACATGTAAAAGAAGCTTTTAGACTGCTAAGTAAATCCATCATACGTGTGGACACACCAGATGTCAGCTTTGATCAAGGCGAGGATGAAAAGAACATTGAAGGTTCGTATATGCTAAACCTTTGTGCCCTCATATCTTTCAAGACAAGTGCAATTAAATGGTGGTTAAGTATTAATCAAAGGAAAATGCTCATAATGTAAGTACTTGAGTCAACTGCAGGCTTAACAAAAGTAATAAGGCATGCAGACTGCTACCTATGCTGCTTCTTTTATATCCCAATCTCATTATTCTCTTCCAATACATAGTCACTGCCACCTGCAAACACTTATATATTGCCCTTGTTGTACTATTAGGTTTTTCCGTGATTAGGATAGTCTAATTTAAAGGAGAACTAAAGCCTAACTACAAAGAAGTAGGCTAAACATGTTGTACATTATGTATTGGACTTTTGTACCAGCCCAAGGCAACCACAACCCTTTAGCAGTAAAGATCTGTGTCTCCAAAGATGCCCCAGTAGCTCCCCATCTTCTTTTCTGCTGAATCTCTGCACGTGCTTTGTGCTGCTGTCACTTACTGAGCTTAAGGAAAACTCAAAATACACAGTACACATAGAATAGAAATATTGCAATATAATGCAGATTTGTACTTAATACAAATAATTACTAAATGACAGCACAGAAACCAATGCTACTAGCATCAGAATTTAATAATCATCCCTGTAACATCTTATATTACAGGTAAACCAAAATTTCTGTTTGATAATTTGCGACCCGTAAGCTTAGCTTCTCCGCAACTCACTGAGCATGTGAGCGTTGCAGACACTTTCCAAGATGGTGACCCCTGTGACAGGTGTGAAGTCCTGAATCATTGCTGCTATTGAGAAGCTGAAACGTTAGGCTTGTGCAATGTCATTATATAAAATATGGAATGTTTAGCCATATTTATTTTTAGAGTTTAGTTTTCTATTAATATGATAGGTGGTTACAGAAGTCTTGGAAGCAAACATGTTTGGAGGTAGAGAGAAGTGCGTTGGAGGAGGGTTACCTTTGAACATCACTGACAACAGTTTTTATCGTAAATGAGTCATTTTCTGATTTTATTTATTTTATTTTTTTTAGGAGAGAATAATGGCAATTTGAACAATGGAGAGGAAGCAATGGAAACAAATCAGGATGAACCAATAAATGAAAAGCCATCCTCAAATGCTGGATTAAAAATGTCTTTTGCAGAGTATAAGCAAATCTCCAACTTGTTGGTTTTGTACATGCAGAAGATGGAAGAAAGTAAGAATGATGCATTATTTTATTTATAGTTCTGAGCCTTATTTATTATTTCAATGAATTAAGCCCCATTTGGGGGCTGATATTTAGTAGGGACCTCTGACTAAGGGCTGAACTCCACAAGATGATCAGAATATAATGGGAATGAAATGAAACATCACAGGTACAAACTACACACAACATGATGTCAGATGAAGACGCAGAAGACGACAGTCGGATACATGTAGTTTGGTACCTGCGATGTTTCTATCACTCCCATTATATTGCATTGCCAAGCAACGCATCACACCAGATCGTCCCTTGGAGTTCAGCCCTAAGGGTTTAAGCACACGGCCGATTCAGGGAGATTTAGTCGCCCGGCGACTAATCGCCTCATCTGTGGGGTGACAATCTCCCAGAACTGCCTTCCCCCTGCCATACTGAGAAAACACCAGCGCCAATGCACTCGTGCTTCGATTTCCAAAGTCACCCGAAGTTTCCTTGTGAGGCAACTTCGGGCGACTTTGGAAATCGAAGCGTCGTGAGTGCATTGGTGATGGCGTTTTCTCATTATAGCAGACGGAAGGCAGTTCGGGGAGATTTTCTCCCCGCAGAAGAGGCGATTAGTCGCCAGGCGACTAAATCTCCCCGAATCTGCCAGTGTGCTAGCTCCCTAACACTACATATATAAAAGCACTGTCATATCGGTCATGATGCTATAATCCCAAAAGTATTTTGGACACTTCTATCAAATGCTTGAATATTTTATATTTTTTATATAATGGATAAATTCTAGAGAGAATACTTCCCAGCCAGGCAATATAAGAAATGTTTTAAGTCCTAAAAGGGGCTGATTATCTTCCAAACATTTTTTAAAATGTTTTTTGTTCAGTTAGTTACCATATTTAATTTCTATTTTCTCCATGCATTCACATATATAAATATGTCCCAATAACTATACTAACTGTAGCTCTTAAGATCCCAATAGCCCTGGATATTATGTTTGTTAATGAAGTCATATAAGTTGCTCAGTTCCGGAAGTCTAAAGCCTCTGTTTTTTTGCTCTTTTTCTATGGAAACAAAGAGCCCTTGCTATCTGTCTATAATGTTCTCTAATGCATTTGTAAAGCGTAATCATGCTCCCTCACAAGTATCTTTTCTCCAGAGATACTTGACATTCTTTCCTCATACAGTAGTTTGATGCTTCACACCTTTTATCAGTTTAGTTGCAAACTCTACACTCTCCCCTGCTCCTTAATATCATTTTTAAGGTCTGGAACCCAAAACTACAATGCATACTCAAAGTGAGGACTTAGCAGGGGTCTATAAAGAAGCAAAATTATTATTTTTTTAATGCAAGACAGAACTCTGTTTGCTTTAGAAGCCACTGAGTTACAGGGCTTATTGTTTAAAAAAAAAAAATCAGACTTATTCATCTAATATAAGGATGCCCTCCAACACCATTTAGTGTTTAACTAGCATTTATTTCTACCAGAGTGCATGACCTTGCATTTATTACACATTTTTCACATCTGCCCAGTTCTACAAAGTAGATTGTTAATTAAAAATTCAAATGCAAAGGAGTAAGGACAGACCACTGCAGTGCACCACTAACAACACTGGTCCAATTAGAAGATGTTACTTTTACCCTGCTTTTGGTAATCTATCCTTTAACTGAATTTTTCTGTTTTCAGAACTGCTAGTTGATCCAGAGGAAGGCAAAAAAAAAACATTTAAAGCTTATCCAATTTGCCTCAGAGGGGAAAAAATTCCTTCATGACCCCAAGATGGCATTTGGACCAGTCCCTGGATCAACTTGTACTATGAGCTATCTCCCATAACCCTGTATTCCCTCACTTGCTAAAAAGCTATCCAACCCCCTTTTAAAGCTATCTAATGTATCAGCCTGTACGACTGATTCAGGGAGAGAATTCCACATCTTCACAGCTCTCACTGTAAAAAACCCCTTCTGAATATTTAGATGAAACCTCTTTTCTTCTAATTGGAATGGGTGACCTTGTGTCAGCTGGAAGGACCTTCTGGTAAATAAAGCATTAGAGAGATTATTATATGATCCCCTTATATATTATTGCATAGTTATCATATCACCCTTTAAGTGCCTCTTCTCCAGCATGAACAACCCCAACTTGGCCAGTCTTTCCTCACAGCTAATATTTTCAATACCTTTTACCAGCTTAGTTGCCCTTCTCTGGACCCTCTGTAATACAGTAATGTCCCATTTGAACGCTGGAGACCAAAACTGCAGGGCAAATTCTAGATGGGGCCTTACCAACACTCTATACAGTGGAAGAATAACTCCCTCCTCCTGTGAAACTAAGTCCCTTTTAATACAGCTCAAGACCTTATTTGCCCTTGATGCTGCTGACTGGCATTGCTTGCTACAGCCAAGTTTATCATCTACAAGGACTCCAAGGTCCTTTTCCATTATTGATTTGCCTAGGGGTATAAGTGGCTTGGATATTTTTACATCCCAGGTGCATGACTTTACATTTATCAACATTGAATCTCATCTGTCACTTAGCTGCCCAGATTGCCTGTTTGTCAAGATCCTGTTGTAAGCATGGCGCATCCTGGATGGAATTAATTTGGCACTGGGCAGCATTGTTTTGTGTCCTCTGCAAAAACTGATACATTACTTACAATTCTTATTAATGAACAAGTTAAATGAAAGTGGACCCACATTTGCCTTTTTCTACCTGTTACAACCATACCGGTACCATTATTTAAAGGAGCCACACTCTCAACCTGCATCTTTTTACTATTAATATACTTTTTGTGGTTATTCTTAGCATCTGTAAAGATTGTGTGCTGGCAACATTTCTGGTCATTTCTTTGTTCCACTACTAAAAAGAGGGGAAATAAATAATAATAAAAAATAAATATGTATGTGTGTGTGTATGTATGTATGTATGTATATATATATATATATATATATATATATATATATATATATATATATATATATATATATATATATATATATATATATATATATATGTGTATATATATATATTTGCAGCAGACGGCACATGATGCAAGGTAAAAGTTCATTTTTTTTTTACATTTTCTTGATTATAAGGGCATGATAGATCGAATACATATTTTATTTGAGTGTACAAGCTCCATGAGTGTTTCTCTGCACTATTATTTTTTTTTTTTTTGCTATATAACAACTTATGTGTGAATCACTGGCCTTTATTTTAAAAACATTATATTAAATCAACCTAGACCAGTCCTTTATCAACATGGTTTATGTGTGTATACTCCTATCCACTGGATGATATGTGAGGTTTCGGAGCTAGAAACTGATATTCTGCTACACTATATTCAGAAATGGTTATCTTCTCACTGTACTAATATTCATGTGATTTGGGGTTTTCTTTTTACATGCATTTAAATGCAGCCTATACTGGCATCTTGTGGAAACTTGTGGATATTGCACATCAAGTTTATTTTTGTGGGCGGTACATTTTTAAAATATTAAATAGACGTTATGGTAAAAATAGTTCTGTTAAAGAATGAAAATGAGTCATTCATGCCTATGTACCTAAATATATCTATCCTGTTCATCTAAAGCATTCAAACACTCCTTTACTATATAACTTGTTTATAATCTGATCTTTTTTGAAGACCAAGGGAATATGAAAGATTATTTTAACATGGCGAGATTATGTATGTAAGGACGTGGCTTTCAATGCTTTGTATATAACCAGATTAATTTTTTCAATGGTACTCTTAATTTTCTTAACCATACATGCTGTGTAAAACATTGGAGAAAAATATTAGCAACCAATCAGCAATTAAATTTCAACAGTTGCCTACAAGCAAAGATCTGATTGGTTGCTACATCACTGATTGTGTTTTATGCAGTGTGATAAATGGACCCCATGGAGTTCAGGCAAATACTATGTATCTGATACTTTAATTTAGTAAATTGTAGAATATAGGCGCATTATGCAGTTTGATAGAAATGTGTACCTTTTATGTTTCAAAGAAAGTAAAATTCCAGTTATTCTGTAAATCAGGGAAATGTATGTGTTGTGTATGTAGGGACCTATAGGGTTAATGCTCCCCTATGGCTTTAAATACCTATGATTCTGTATCTCCTAGCTGCTGGGCAGAGAGGAGTGTGTCTAGTTTGGTTATTTAACATTAATGGGGGAATGTAATAAAAGTCACAAAGAGAAAAACTATTTGCACCAATAAGAATAAAAATTCACATCTCGCTATGTAATAATCTTCTTTAAACTGTTACTGCATTACAATGGCGGAAATACCGGGGGAGCAGGGGGTGCGAGCGGGTCAGGGCCCCCCGGCAGCGCTGCATGCCACTGAAATCCCTGATATTCAGGCCGTACGGAGGGGGCGGGGTCCCGGCTGCGCGTCACGCACCAGGGCCCACCCCCCTCTAGTTACGGTACTGCTGCATTATGCTTTTTAATTGTGCATTGCAAACTTTAATTGAGCTCTTTTAACAAGTGCTCGGTGTCATAATCTTTTGGAGCAAACATAATCTTATTACATTCCCCCATAAGAGTATTATTGGTCCAGAGGCTGATGACCACTTCCTGACCCACTAAAGTATAGTGTTGGGCAGAGGGTGTATGTTCCTCTTTGGACTTACACTTCAAGAGGGCTTGGATGGTGCTGGAGAGCCTAGGACCTAAGCCCCAGTAAAGTAGAGGCCCCAAGGGTACAGAGACCCTTGTTGAATTTCAGGGATACAGGGACTCCGTGAACGAGTAGTTCTCTGTAACAGCACTTTCTAGGAAAGTGAGGCAGGGATAGAAAAGAGGTAGCTCTCCCCTTCAGGCAGGACTGGCCTGTAGTGTAGGGATCACAGACTAATAGGGATTTAGGTTATGTGTATTCCCTATTCCAGGGAATCCTCCATAGGGATATCACATGGTGAAGAGCTGTGCTTGATACATGTCTAATACTGCCTCAACGGATGTGACTAACCCTGTGGATGTTAAGTAAACTTTTCTTTGTTGCAAGAACCTCTGGTGCCCTCATTTTTTTTGGTATAGCAACAAGAGAGGTATAGTTGCACCTTTATCATCTTCTTCCATGTAGTGAAAGAGATTCCAGTGCAATCCCATATTCTACTGGTACTAGTCTGGGAATGCCTTAATTGAGCTGAAAAAGAGGTTACATGTACCTTTAGAAAATTTCGTTGGTGAAACTAAAAGTTAATACATTTTAACAAAATTTTAGAATGAAGGCCCTAGAGTGCTCCTTGTTCTAGCACAAATTCGCCAGCGTGACGTCATTTCATTACTTCGCCAATTTACTAACTGGTGCTGGCGTAAATTTGCTAGCGAAGTGGACCTACTCTAGCGCTACTTCGCACCCTTACGCCTGGCGAAGTAGCGCTATGGCGAAGGGTCGTAACTGCGCTAATTCACTAACATGCGCATTTTACTGAACGCTCTCTTGCGCCAGACTTGCCTTTGCCACCTCAGACCAGGCAAAGTGCAATAGAGTAGATAGGGCTAGCTTCAAAAAACGTTGAAATAAAATTTTTTCTAAGTCCCAAAAAACGCTGGCATCTTTTACTTTTTAAGGGTGATGAGCTGAAAAAGATCGTAAATTTTTTTGGGGGTATCCTCCTTCCCCCCTACATTTCCTAACATATGGCACCTAAACTATACAGTGGGCACATGTATAGGGCAAAATAACAACTGTTTTATTTTATGAAACTTTCCCAGGCTCGTGTAGTGTAATGTATTTGTTGCTACATGTTCGTCCATTGTACTTTAACTTGGCACCGTATGTAAATTAGGCATCGCTAGCGTAACTTCGCTTTGCTTGACGAATTAACGCTAGCGCAACTTCGCTACCTTTCTCCTCCCTGAGTGCAACATCATATTTTAGTGAATTAGCAGCGCCCTGGATCTTTGTTATTGCATGAGTGAACTCCCACCCATGTACTTATCTTTTTGACGCTATGAATAATGTGTAGGGATGTAGCGAACTGTTCGCCGGCGAACTAGTTCGCGCGAACTTCGACTGTTCGCGTCCGCCGCAAGTTCGCGAACGTCGCGTGACGTTCGCCAATAGGCGTTCGCGTCAAAATCGTTCGACCATTCGACCATTCGATCGCTAAAATCGAAGGATTTTCGTTCGAATCGAACGATCGAAGCCATTGGATTGAATGAAATCATTCAATCCAATGGCTTCGTTCGTTCGATTCGAACGGAAATCGTTCGATCGAACGATTAAAATCCTTCGATCGTTCGAATCGAACGATTTTCGGATGTTCGAAGTTCGCGAACTGTTCGCGAACTGTTCGCATTTTTTGCCGGTGTTCGCGAACGGCGTTCGCGAACACATTGTCGGCGGTTCGCTACATCCCTAATAATGTGAAAGAGCTTTCAGCTGTGCAGAGACGAAGACAGGCCTCTTTAGGAATGAAACGGAATCCTAGGTCTTGGTGCAATGGAATGTGTTGCCTCTAGGCATGCACAAAACACATTACATATGATCCTTGACTTTGTCCCTTCCAGAGTCGGACTGGGCTGGCAGAACACCAGGAAACATACGGTGGGCCCAGCTTTCTTGAGCCCTGCTGGCCCAGACCTGCTCCCATGCTCCCTCTTCTTACTGGTCGCACTGCAGCACCGAAAAAGCATGCAGGGGGGAGATAATTGGCTGCACAGAGAAGTTTGTGGCTGGGGCCCTCAGTCTGTCCCTTCTACCCAACTAGATTAGTAATGCACATCCATCTCCTCACAGGACATAGTTCTCATGCATTGCCACCCTGTTGTTAGGCTTAATTTAGTTACATCTCAGGAAATATGCCTTCCCAATAATTGATTAATATAAAGTCTCCCTCTCCATTCCTCACACCAGCAGCCTTTCTTCGTTCACAGGGACACTACCCCTTTTGGGAACAAACTACCAGGGTGTTGGTGAGTGTTCTATATCAGTTAATATATGTGGAGAGCCAAGTGCAGCAACATCTGTCCCTATGGTGAGGCGTCTTTGTGCTCTTGTGTTTTGCTCTTTCACTCCAGCCCCAAGGAACTGGCCAGGTTGGATACTATTAATGAATTACATTGGAGTGTTCGGGATATCACGGCAGCAACCAATCAGGTGCTGTCAGCATCTGTTCTGCTATTGGCAGGACTGGCCATCACAAAATCTGATGATTTGCAAGTAATTTAATAATGCAGGTGAATCCACCAGCACCAACCCTTCTCCTGGATCAGGAATGGCTTGACTCTTGCAAACCAGTGAAATGTTGCTTCAAGCTTTGTTGTCATTGTTTTTTCTCTTTTTTTTTTCTTTTAGAGGTGACAGGCAGGTTTGGGAAGCCATATCAAATATAAAAATGCAAATCAAAATAATTTTTACCAATTGTTTCCTTTTTAGCTGAAGAAGAGTGCCATCTTACAACAACTGACTTGGTTAACTGGTATCTTAAAGAAATGGAAGCTGAAATAGAGACTGAAACGGAACTAATCCTTAAAAAGCGTATAATCGAAAAGGTGATTCACAGATTAATTTATTATGTAAGTATTTTTGACTAAACATTTCCCACTTTATAGCTGAGAAATCATTTTCTTTATAGAATTGTTTAGATGTAATTTTGACTTTGCCAGAAACTGCAACTGAAAACCTTAGGAAGCTGTGCCTGCTCATCGGGAGTAGTGATGGGCGAATTTATTCGCGGTGAATTGCTGCGTTTCGAATGTGTGCCAGCATCCAAAAACTGGACGCCAGCTTTCAAAATGAGACGCTGTGGCACTTTGCAAATTTTTCGGTCTTTCACAAATTTCGAAGGAAATTCACGATTTTTTGGCGAAGTGAACTGGGACAAATACGCAAGTCACTAATCGGGAGCCTTCATTTATATATTAACTTCTACAAACTCATAGGGCTGATATATTTCTTATAATAGGATAGATTTTAGGAGCAAAAATCCCCTAAATTACTATAACACTTATTATACATTAGAACTCTGGTAATACATGGGCATGCTCATATGTAATGTAAATATTATATAATTTAGAATTATGCCATTTGCTTCTAACATATACACAATTCCCCCATATACATCAACAATATCAATAAAACCATATTAATAACTGCAGCATTCCCCATCTAAACCAAGCTAAAGTGCACCATAAAGGCAACTTAGAATTATAATATTATAATGTAATATTCTATATTATACTACACTGCATGTTATTATTTAAATTTTATTTTTCTCTAGGTCTGCTTGGGGGACACAGGGACAGTGGGTATAGCTGGAACCACTAGGAGGCAGGACACAATAAAAAAAATAGAAACTTGACCCCTCCTCCTCCTGCTATACCCCTCCTCTGTAGGCAGAGACACTCAGTTTTGTTGTGTCCTCAGGAGGTTAGGACCGTCTCCTGCATTCAGGAGTATTTTACTTTTCATTTTGCTCTTTTATTTTTATTTCATTACAATTCCTTCACATGATATGGAGCTGGACAGCTACACTGAGTAGTCTGATCCATTACTTGAGGATGTCACCGGGGTCTCCTGTGCTCTGCACTGACCATCCAGCATTGATTCCCTCCCTCTGACATACAGAGAGCGGATGCGCTGGCCGGGACACAGGGCTGAGGTATAGCCAGGTTCATCCTGTTGCTCAATCCTCCTTATATGCCCCAAGGATCCCTACACTACAGTCTGGGAACTCCTGCCGTGGCTCATTTAAGGTAAGCATATATCCTTAATAGCAGCCTATTCACTCTCTGAACAGCCTCCCCCTCTGCACAATCCATCTGCCTTGCACAGCAGTATAGGAGACTTTGTTGCAACCTGCAGGTCACTAGTTCAGACCCAGGCAGTATGTTAATCAGCCTCCAGCAAACACACAGGCACTTGATAAAGGGCTTCTGGCCTGAAACATGTTGTGTGCAATAAAGAGCACCTAGCAGCAAGTTCTGCCTTTTCACTTGCTTTCTCTCAGTTCTCTAACTAATTGGTTAATTTCCTACACCTGGAGCGGGGGTGGCTTACTGAAATTGAGAGCACAGCTGCCAAATCATCTCTACAAATTGTCCAGAATGGGAATGGCACTTATGTTTCCTACTGTCCTCACTGTCAACAGCACAAGAGAGTTATTGTGGGCTTAACACCAGTTGCGCCTCACTATTTTACAAGAGACTTCACCAAGGGAGGGATGTTTCCAGGCTAACCGCAGTATTTCTCAAACTATATCCTTTTCCACAGGAACTAACAGAAAAGTGGACCTCCCCACCTTCAGTGGACGCGCCTGTCTCTCGACTATCTAAGGGCACTGCTTTACCAGTTCCTGATGCAGCCTCCTTCAAGTACTCCATGGACAAGAAGCTTGAGGGCATTCTAAGTTCCCTCTTCTCTGCTTCAGGTACCTCCCTTCGGCCTGTTCTAGACTCGGCTTGGGTAAGTAGAGCCGTCCAAACTTGGTCGGACGCCTTATGCCGAGCGATTGCCACAAGGGTCCCCCGTGAAGAACTCCCTCATTTGGCCTCGCAAATCAAGGAGGCTGACTACCTATGTGAAGCCTCCCTCGATGCGCTACAGGTGATTAGCAGAAATTCAGCCGACTTGACTTGTCGGTATCGGTTCGCAGATCTCTCTGGATGAAACTGCGGACTTGTCTCCAAAAAGTCTCTCACGACACTCCACCACCTGCAGAGGACGCTTCAGTGGAAGGTCCAGGCCATCCTGGCAGTCCCGCAAGTCCACGTGTGCATTACTCACCCCTTCTTCCCTTCAGCGACTCAGCCGTAGGGGGGGAGACTTTGCAGGTTTGCCGACTCCTGGAAGAATCTGTCTCAAAACGCCTGGGTACACAAGGTCGTGAGTCAGGGCTACCACCTAGAATTCGCTTCTCTCCCACCCCTCCTGTTCTTCATGTCCAGATATCCTCAGGGGCATCAAAAGGCTCAGGCGCTGCACGACGCGATCGGCAAGCTTATCCGTTCAGAGGTCATCATCCCTTTTCCAACTGAGGAGAGATTCCGAGGCTATTACTCAAACTTGTTTGTAGTTCCCAAGAAGGATGGATCTGTTCGGCCAATCCTGGACCTCAAGGAACTCCATACTTTCATTCGACTGCGAAGGTTCAAGTTGGAATCCCTCAGGTCTGTCATCGCGGCCCCAATTTTCTGTCCCCATCAGAGATTCTTGCGATTTGCCTTCCAAAATCGCCACTTCCAACTCTCAGACCTTCCCCTTGGCCTGAACTCGGCCCCTCGTATCTTTACCAAGATCATGTCGGTGGCCACTGCTCTAATCCGCACCAGGGGGATCTCCATAACTCCTTATCTGGACGATCTCCTGATCAAGGTACCTTAATTTGCAGTGGCCCAGCAGGCGTTGCACTTCACCATGGTTCGATTACAGGAGTTTGGTTGGTTCTTCAACCTGGACAAGTCCTCGTTAACCCCAAGCCAATCCATGGTCTTCCTCTGGATGCAGTTCAACACCCAGACACAAACTCTCCCAGTGACAAGGTCCAGCATTTGCGGACCCTCGTGCGGTCTCTCCTCTCGAAGTCCCACACCGCGAGATTCTACATGAAGGTGTTAGGAGTCATGGTTTCGATGATAGAATCAGTTCCCTTCACCCAACGTCACCTCAGGGAGCTTCAGTGGAATATTCTTGCGGCCTGGAGGCACAAATCCCTTCTCCTGGAATTTCGTTTATCCCGCAGGACTCGAGTCTCTCTTCTCTGGTTGATCCAAACCCGTCACCTGACCAGGGGCAGACCCCTAGGGGATCCACAATGGTGACTGCTCACCACAGATGCAAGCCTCTCCGGTTGGGGAGCAGTGCAGAGGGTCGGTCAGCGCAGGGTCGCTGGTCTCTATCGGAACAATGTCTTCACATCAACCTTCTTGAGATACAGGCAATACGACTCGCCTGTCAGCCATCTTCATTCCAGGTCTCTTAAACTGGGAAGCAGATAATCTCAGCAGACATCCCTAGATCCCTGCGAGTGGCCTGTAAAG
This sequence comes from Xenopus petersii, assembly GCA_038501925.1. Taxonomy (NCBI): domain Eukaryota; kingdom Metazoa; phylum Chordata; class Amphibia; order Anura; family Pipidae; genus Xenopus; species Xenopus petersii. The sequence continues at coordinate 104,175,178 of CM076682.1, forward strand.
GACAACATCTTCCACAAGATCACTCAAAGATGGGGGACGCCAGAGGTCGATCACAATCGTAAAGTTCCTCTCTTCTTTGCAAGGTCCAGGGACCCTCTGGCGGCAGACGCCCTCACCTCTCCCTGGGACTTCCACCTTGCGTTCATTCCGAGAAAGATCAAGAAACTTCAGAGAGAACTCATACTCTCATCCTCATAGCTCCAACATGACCCCGTAGATCCTGGGTCTAGGATCTAGTACATCTCTCAGTAGAGGAACCTTGGCCTCTCATCCTGGACCTACTCTCTCAGGGTCCAATCCTTCACCACTGTCCTGCCACCCTCAATTTGATGGCGTGGCTACTGAAACTGTGATCCTAAGACGGAAGGGGTTCTCTGACACTGTCATTCTACCATGCGTGCAGCCCACAAACCGGTCTCCGCCAAGACGTACCATTGGGTCTGGTTCACTTTCCATTGGTGGTGCCAATGTAATGGTTTCAATTCACTGAAGTTTTCCACTCCACTCCTTCTGGCCTTATACAGGAGGGACTGTCCCTGCACATGTCCCTCAGATCACTGAAATCTCAGTTTTCAGCACATCCATCCTGTTCCAAAGACCTCTCGCCTTGTTCCCAGATGTTAGGATTTTTCGTCAGGGAATGGCCCACATAAAGCGCAGGGTACTTTCACCGGTGCCAAATTGGGACTTAACCCTAGTCCTACGTGCCCTGCAACACGCTCCCTTTAAACCCATGGATTCTATTCCACTTCAGTGGCTCACATGGAAAACAGTTTTTTCTGCTGGCTATTGCCTCAGCACGGAGAGTATCTGAGATCTCTGCCCAATCCTGTAGGTCTCCTCTGTTGACCTTCCACAACGACAGGGCAGTACTTCATACTTCTCCCTCTTTTCTTCCCAAGGTGGTTTCCACTTTCCACCTCAACCAGGAAATTACGATTCCTACCTTCTGCCCATCCCTTTCCAATGCGAAGGAAGCAGCACTGCACACCCTCGACCCCGTTAGGGCACTCAAGTTTTACCTGCACCGGTGTCGAGGACATCCGTCTATCGGACTCCTTGTCCTTAGACCACCATATCCTGATGGATAAAGCAGGCCATCCAGAGATCCTATTCATCACAGGGTCAGGTTCCCCCAGATCAATCAGGGCACATTCCGCCAGAGGGCTTTTCGAAAATAAGCCTCAGCGGAACAAGGCTGCAACGTGGACTTCAATCCATACTTTTGCCAAATTTTACCAGTTTGGCACCTTGTGGCATCTGACACCCACTATGGCAGGAAGGTACTTCAGGCTGCAGTGGCTGGTTCCACGTAGGCCTCTACTTCCCACCCTAGATTCAGGGGACAGCTTTGGTACGTCCCCACTGTCCCTGTGTCCCCCAAGCAGACCTAGAGAAAAGGAGATTTTGTGTACTCACCGTTAAATCTCTTTCTCTTCAGTCGCTTGGGGGACACAGGGCTTCCCTCCCTGAATAGAGGCCTTCTCTTGGCTTCAGACTGTTCTTCTTGTAATTAGTTATCAGATTTTCTTTTGATTATTGATAACCTCCTGTTTCTCCTTTGGTACGAACTGAGTGTCTCTGCCTACAGAGGAGGGGTATAGCAGGAGGAGGAGGGGTCAAGTTTCTATTTTTTTATTGTGTCCTGCCTCCTAGTGGTTCCAGCTATACCCCACTGTCCCTGTGTCCCCCAAGCGACTGAAGAGAAAGAGATTTAACGGTGAGTACACAAAATCTCCTTTTTACGAACTGCTTAAAGTTTGTGTACTTTTTTTGTTGTTGTGTTTTTTGGTGAAAAATAATGACGTTTTCATTAAGGAGTACTATTATACACAGAAGAACTAAATGAAATACAAATTTGTGAAATTACATTTGACAGTTTTTTCAATAGATTTTAAATGTAAATTTTAAATTTGCACTGTTTTAAAGGGTTTATTCACCTTCCAAACACTTTTTTTAGTTCAATTGTTCCCCAGAATTAAACTTTTTTTTTTAAAACACTTTCCATTTCTTTTGACCGTTTTTCCAAAATCTAAGTTTAAAGTTTAATGTCCCAGTCTGGCACCTCAGTAAAACAGGTGCAGACTCTAAACTGTTACAATTACAATGATACATTTCTCAGCAGCATCTGTGGAATGTTAGCAACTAGTGGATCAATTCAACAACTGACTTTAATAGAACTCAGGGATTCTGATCAGCAAGGACAAAGATAAGAAATGTATCAACTAAATGTATCAATTTAGATCAGTTTACAGAGACAGCAACCGCTTCCTCCCAGAGCTGCTTTAGAAGGTGAAAAATGACATTTTACACTTCAATATTACAAAAATGGTCACACATAGAAAATAGAAAGTAATTGGCAAAAGTCTTTATTTCTGGTGATCTATCTGATACCAACTGAACTGGAAAAAGTGTTGGAAGGTGAATGACCAGTTTAAAGGTGTGGTTCAGCTTTATGCTAACTAAGTATGTTATAGAATGACTAATTTAATTGGTCTACATAATTTATTTTTAATAGTTTTTGAATTATTTGGTGCCTTCTTCTGACTCTTTCTAGCTTTCAAATGGGGGTCAATGACCCCATCTAAAAATAAGCTCCAAATATATTATTGATACTTTTTATTACTCCTCTTTCTATTCAGCCCTCTCCTATTCATATTCCAGTCTCTTATTAAAATCAATGCATGGTTGCTAGGGTAATTTGGACCCTAGCAATTACAAACTGGAGAGCTGCTGAATAAAAAAAACGAAAAACCACAAATAATCACAAATTAAAAACAATTGCAAATTGTCTCAGAATATCTATATTCGCTATATAATAATTAAAATGTATTTTAAAGGTGAACAGTCTCTTTAAAGGTGGTATAATATTCTTGGCACAAAATAGCTGTTATTTTAGCAAAATAAAAAAAAAATACAGTGCAGTAATGGGACCTGCTATCCAGATTAAGGCTCTGGGGTGTCCAATAAGGATTTATTGTATCTTGGTTAAGATCAAGTAAATGGTACAGTTTTATTACAGAAAAATAATATTTTGGTTGCTCTGATGAATTGAGCCATTAAACATGTTGGTTTTAATCAGAAAGTTTGGGGTTTTAACCTATTCTCTTTATTTAAAGAGGTGTTGACTGTTTCTTTATTTGTCATGGAGCAAAATTCTAACTGACTATTCTAACTGACTATTCTAATTGACCTTTCTTCAATGTTGCAAAAATTATGTTCATCTCTCTACATCCATGGTATTGAACATTTTTGTAGTAGGCCTCCATTGAGGGCCAAATTACGGTTAGGTTCCCCCTAAACTCATATCAAGTTAGATACAGATACAGTATTGAAAACAGAGTTGCAAGAAGAGCACGTATTGAACTCAGGGCATATAAACAAAAAACATTATGTCTAAAAGATTGAAATGTTCCTATATACATTAGCATGATTTAATCATTTTAATATTTTATAAATGTTACAATGAGAATCAGTGTTCTGTCTAATGCTGACTCTTGAAACAATTAGCTGATGTCAGCTCTCCTCCAACCAAAGCTCTCCATGTCTTTCAGAACCAATAAGGGACAAGTCCTGAGATCAATAAGATACTGATTTTATTAGCTGTTATGTTTACAAATAACTTGTGTTGCTAGGGACCAATAGCTACCAATCCTACCTTTATCAATGTGATTCAGACAAGAATAAAAATATGCTGGATTTTCTGTAATCTATTTTATATCAATAACAAATCTTTGTGGCTGGCCAGCCTACTAATTAGAAATACTTAGGGACATATTTATTAACAATCAAAGGTCATGTTGATGTTGCACATAGCAAACAATCAGCAGTTAAAATGGCCATAGACGCAAAGATCCTACAAGTTAAGATGGCCATAGACCCAAAGATCCTATCGTGCGAATCGAGGATTATTACCAATTTTGGACCTTGAGTGGAGAGTCCCGACACTTTTTGTCTGGCGCAGATCGGTCGTTTGGTCGATTGGACAGGTTTGATTTTGTCCAGACCGTCCTGCCGGAGCCCATTGCGCTCTCATCATACGTTCAGGGCCGAATGTTCAGATTACCCCCGATATAGCCATGCCTGTTAGTGGCATATCGGGGAAAGATCCGCTCGTTTGGCGATGTCGCCAGAATGAGCGAATCTTTGCGTCTATGGCCACCTTAAGAAAACAAAAGATCTGATTGGTTGCTACATCACTGATGGTGTTTTACACAGCATGATAAATAGGCCCCATATATCTGATACTTTTTTAGTAAATTATGGAATATAGGTCCATTATGCAGTTTGATAGAAATGTGTACCTTTTATGTTTCAACAATGTCGCCGGAGATGTTTGTTTCCGGTGTTAATAAATATGCCCCTTAATATCACATACAATCACTCAACGCATTTTTAGATAAAAAAGTTAAAACCTTCAATATGAAAAACTGTATAACAAGTACAAAAAATGTAATCAAGATTGATTCAAGTTGGAATCAATCACTGAAAAGATGATTTCACAAAGCAGTGTGTTGGTTCCGCAAAAGCCTTTAACCGCTTGGATTAATCACAGATGAAATTTAAACAGTTTCCTTGACTGTGGTAATATATATTTTTTTGTAGTTAATATTATTAGTATTATAGAATAGTGTTGGTTCTGCAACAGCCTTGTAACACTTATGTTAATCACAGAATTCAGCAGCATCAGTTTAAAGGAGAAGGAAAGCCCCAGGGCGCAAAACCCCTCCCCCTTCCCCTCCGTTGCCCCCCCTCCCTCCTCCCCCCTGGGAGCGCCGAATGTCACGAAGTGAAATCGGGAAACTTCGTGACATTCGGCGCATGCGCAGTAGAGCCGTACCGGTAACTGTTCCTACTGCGCATGCGCCAGAAAACGCCGGTCATCGCAGGAAGAAGACGCGCGTGGGAGAAGATGGCGACTGCGAACTCCGTGGACAGGACCTGCGCAGAGGGGTGAGTAACAAGTTAGGGGCATTTGCCCAGGGGGACAGGTAGGCCAGGGGGGAGGAGGGAGGGGGGGCAACGGAGGGGAGGGGGGGAGGGGTTTTGCGCCCTGGGGCTTTCCTTCTCCTTTAAAACAGCAGAAAAGTATGGCAAGCAGCAGTAATTTGTACTTGAAACAGATTTTGGCATGAACATTCTTTTCTCCATATGAACCAACACTACAGCCAAGGAAATTCCCCTTTTTTGTTTCATATTGAAGTTTTTAACTTTTAAATCTGTATGGTTTGTGGAGTAATGAATTGTATTGTGCCCTCAAGGTTGTGGTGATTTCCCAAGCTTGTATTGAAATTATTCTTTTTAAAAATTTCTTTGCTAGGATCATATTCTGATAGAACTGAACAAATCGGAATTAAAAACAATGGATGATACAAAGGAGACGGGTGAAGATGCTGCTGAAGATCGGATTTTAGTTGTGAATCCTAATTATATGTTGGAAGATTAAACGTATGCAGGCAAACCTATTTGGTAGAAATGTTTCTTGTGTGTAATTATGGAATGGCTCCTCTGTCCTAAAGTATGCAAGTTTAATTATATTAAAAATCGTTTTGCTATAAAGTTTTCTTTGTGATACATATTTTTCCATTCATAAAGTGGTATAATGCTATGTTTGAGAATCCCATTAAATATCTTGCAGAATAAAAAATGGGAGCCAAAACTGTGCAAACAAAACAAAAACAAGGGTTAAAATGGCAAAAATGAAATTAACCCCAAGCGTGAAGAGAGGTAGATTAAATTTGCAAATTGTATTAGGTTGCCTCTGCCTCAAAATAAAAGTTCCCCTCAATTCAATTGTATATGTTTTAAAACAAACTTAAAATGAACATTTGAAAAAGGCAATAACAATGCAGACCACTCTTTTTAGAAAAGTTAAAGCTTGGTATTAGGTTTATCATTACTGCCCCCCCACACCCTATAGGTCCTGTTAGAAATAATGCTCAGGACATGGGTTTTCCAGATAAGGGATTGTTCCATTATTTGGACCACTATACCTTATACTTCTACTACAAAATCATAAACATTAGTTAAACCCAATAGGATTGTTTTGCCTCCAATAAGAATTTTATATCTTGGGATCAAGTACGAGTTACTGTTTCATTACTACAAGGAAAAATAAATCATTTAAAAAAATGTTTACATTATAATGGAGGCTATGTGAGACCTCCTTTCTGGAATGCTGAGCTTTTTGGACAATGTGTTTCCGTAAAGCGAATCCTATACCGGTATTCCTGTGTGCTCCCCCTAACCCCTCACAAGTTGTAGGTTTACAGATGACAAGTTCTTTATGAGGAAGGGGAGGAGTGTAACACAAATGCTCAGAACAATAAAGTTTGTGTGAAAAAAAAAATTGTAAAAAAAAAGGGTATAGCAAATGCAAACATTCACATGTAGTTTGATAGGGGTGTTTTTCCCTAATGCATGGGGAAGGGGGGGGGACATGTATCCGTGTAGGTGTAAACACCCAACATTCTCTTCCTGCATCCCTTCAAGCTGAAAGCACCAGTCACATCAACTGAAATAGAAATGGCAAACTGTACTCTGTATGTTAACAGGCATTATTAACTGTGGATAAATATGATCATAACGGTAAAAGCCGACTTCTGATTTCACCATGTAGTATCATTTATTGCCTTTTGGTGAAATTTAGACATCTATATAGCCTTCAGTTTTTTTCTGGTCAACAGTTCCTGCTTACCAGGTTTTTTTTGTTTGTTGTTTTTTTTATGAGGGTTTTAGAAGTCACCATTGAGTTCCATGACCTGGTCATCCTTATATTTTACAATAGGTGGCACTTTATTCACTATATAAACCATGCTTCGTGATGTCATCATTTATAATGATTGCTTAGTAATGTAATTTCTGTAACATGACTTGTGTATTTGTGTATTATAGTAAATAAAGTACCCACTGTTGAAAAATAGGAGGCTATTGCAGGATGGAACTCCTCGATGACTTGTATTTCACAGTAGGGGGTATTATATATATTTTCTATTTTATAATAAATTATATATATATATTTTACAATATATTATATATAATTGACATATATTGTATATGATATATTTATATATTTTATAATTGTAAATCATATATAATATATATATTATATATATATTCTAAATTATATTTTATTATAAATTATATATTATGTATTATATTCTATGTTCTATTATATATATTCTATATTGTATATATTATATATTATATATTTTTTTTTTATATTCTATATATTCTTTCAAACAGGCCTGTGTAAAGCCTATTCTTAAAAAGGCCACGCTTGACCCATCCTGTCTGTCAAATTACCGTACTGTATATGCAGAAAACAACTCAGATGAGGCTTAATGAGATAATATCAGACTTCTGGTGTTGAGGTGTATATATAAACCAAGAAAGAAAGCACCAAAGGGACTTATCCCCACACTACATGGGCCTGAAAGAATATGTTATTGAAAGCAAAATGGTAATAATGAGTTATTACCATTTTGCTTTCAATAACATATTCTTTCAGGCCCATGTAGTGTGGGGATAAGTCCCTTTGGTTCTTTCTTTCTTGGTTTATATATTGTTAAATTACCGTACTGTCTCACTTCTACAACTTGCCTCTAAACTCCTAGAACGTATTGTGTTCTCTCGTATTACTAACTTTCTACACACCCGTGATCTGTTGGACCCTCTGCAATCTGGTTTCTGGCCTTGTCACTCTACTGAGACTGCTTTGTGCAGAGTTACAAATGATCTTCAGGTTGCCAAAGCCAAAGGTCACTTCTACATCCTTATCCTCCTTGACCTATCATCTGCATTTGATACAGTTGACCGCTTTCTCCTGATGCAGATTCTGTATTCAATGTATCTGTAACCAGGCTGCAACTTGGCTTTATTCTTACCTCTCTAACCGACAGTTGAAACAGAGGCTCAAATCTCTTAACTGCCTCCTAGCTAATTTGGATGAACCAGCGCCACCTCAAACTCAACCTAACAAAAGCTGAACTAATCATCTTTCCAGCTAAACCTGGTCCTACCTGATGGCATGCTCATTAACCCTGTCAACTAAGCTCGCTGTCTGGGGATAATTTTTGACTCCCCTCTCTCCTTCTCTGATCCCATTAACACCACTGTCAAAACCTGTCACTTTTTCTTACGCAATATTGCCAAAATCCGTCCCTTCCTTTCACCTGCTACGGCAAAGACGCTCATGCAAGCTCTCATCCTATCCCGACTAGATTACTGTAATCTTCTACTAACTGGCCTCTTCCCCCCCTACAGTCTGTATTAAAGGAAAACTATACCCCCCAAACAATGTAGGTCTCTATTAAAAGATACTGAGTAAAACAGCTCATGTGTAAAACCCTGCTTCATGTAAATGAACCATTATCATAATAATATACTTTTTTAGTAGTATGTGCCATATATATTACCCTATATCTTTCTCTCTGTGTTTGTCTCCCGTGCCTTTTGGCGCTGGTTTTTATTTTTCAGTAAAACTTTTTTTCGGACTTGGAGGGATACAAGTAAAAAAGCCGGCTGGGAACAGTGGACTCAATTGGACATTGGTCATTCTTTCCTTTCTAGGATTTTTCTGTGTAGTATGTGCCATTGGGTAATCATTAATAGAAAATTGCCATTTTAAAAAATAAGGGCCGCCCCCTGAGATCGTACGATTCACTGTGCACACATACAAACCACATGTAAGGTCACATGAGCCAATTAACAGACAGAGTTCTGCCTTTTGTTTCCTCACTTCTTCCTGTTACAGTTAGTGTTGTAGTATTTCTGGTCAGGTGATCTCTGAGGCAGCACAGATAGAGTCACGAAATGGTGGTTCAAGGCAAGAGATGTAAAAGGGCAATATTTATGTAAATATATATTCCATTTTGGTAAGATTCTTTAATATGTCATTCAATTTGCTATAAACTATCTGTTGCTTAAGTATTCGTTTTGGGGGTATAGTTTTCCTTTAAACACTGCTGCCAGAATTATCATCCTTTCATCCAAAAGGGTACAGGCCCCATCCCTGCTGAAGTCCTTATCATGGCTTCCTATAAAACAAAGAATAACTTATAAATTCCCTCTCACCTTCAAAGCCCTTCATTCCTCTGCACCTAACTACATCTCATCTCTTGTTTCTCTACATGTTCCTAGCCGATACCTCCGCTCCTCTCGGAGCAACTTGGTTGCACCCACCACTACTACTGCTGTTTCACGTATCAAATCCTTCTGTCTTGCGACTCCTTATATTTGGAATGCCATTCCTGAATCTCTGCGGAGAGAATCCTCCTTCAGTTTTTTTAAAACGAAACTCAGACTACCACTAGGAGCACCTGGATAACACCTGAAATGGGAACTGGCACTTATAGAACAGTGTAACAAACTGTAACCTACAGCACCTTAAAGGGGCTGTAAAGGCAAAAATGTAAAATCCCATTTTTACTTTCTTTAATGAAAAATAAATCTATCTCCAATATACTTTAGTTAAAAAATGTCTACTGTTTTTATAAGAAACCTGACTGTATGCAGTGAAATTCCCCCTTCTTTTACTGCTGTGGATAGGAATTGTCAGACGGTCCCTAACTGCTGTGCAGGTAAACGATCATACTTTCAAATGGCAGGGGGAGCCCCCCCACCTTACCCACCTTACTTCCCAGAACTCGAGCAGCATTGTTGGATTCCCTGTAGAGATTTGTATCCAGAGACAGTCTTTATATTCTGATTATTACTCAGTCTTGCTGTATTGGCTTCTATAGCAGATATTATTTGACTTGTGCTGTTTTGATAATTTATGACGATCCCTAAGCTTAACCTTCCAACTGAAGCCCAGACCACACTGAGCATGTGCGAGTCTTGATATTGCAGAAATGTCTAACAAAGTTACAAGATGACAGCTCCCTGCTCCAACTTTGAAAGCATAAATCATTTGTCTTATTAGGCTGCTGGTGCAGTAAGTTCATGTTTATATTTAGTATACAAAATACAGCATTTCTAACATTATTCTATTTTAGACTTTACATGCCCTTTAATACCCCTCCGAATTGTCTGTATGTTACCCTCCCATTTAGACTGTAAGCCCTAAGGAGTAGGGTCCTCTAGCCTCACTTTGAGAGGCTAGAGGGCTAGCTGAAACGTTAGCAGTTTTTTTGCTGAATAAACACCATTTTTTCACCTTGGATAAGACCTGTGAGTGCATGCCTTATTTTGGACAGTTTTATTTATAGATATATGAGATATATATGAGATATATAGATATTATATCATATAGTAATGGACAGCACTCCATTTCAAGTCTCCATCTGGGTGCACGGTAAAGGAATTACATATGCATAAGAATGACCGTCTACAATAGGATTTTTTAGTGAATGAAAATGTGTTATTGCATGTATATTATTATATAATATATTATAAATGTTATTACATAATAAATATATTATATATTATACAGCATATATTATATATTGTAGTTTAGTAAATCTATGCCTATTGGGCATCAACTTGTTTAGTAGACCTCTGGCGTTCATATTTAGGATGCTTTATGCTGGTAGACTATGAAATGTGGGGTATATAATGGGTATAAAAGCATTATGTTTAGCATAGCTTTGCAGTTTGGTAGATTGCAGTAGACAGACGTATTTAGACTAGTCAGAATGTATACTTTCGGAAAATATATGGTTTCTAGGGTCTCCATACTGTTAGGGGGTCTCATGGCACATAATACACATACCGGTGGCTGATATTGTAGTAGCCATAGCGCCATACATGAGAATTGAATTGCACTATTTGGATTTGGGGTTCTCTGTAGGCCACATAGTTTGGTAAATCTATGCATATTGGGCATCAAACTGTTTAGTAGACTCCCACATCCATATTTAGGATGCTTTATGCTGGTAATGATACATGGACTATACGATGCTGGAAAGTTGCTGCTTTGAGGTAGTTTTCAGGTATGTCACCAAAACCGCAAATTTTGGAAAAGCCTTGCAACTCCGTAGTTTGGAGCAGAAATGCATGGGTACCCATTCAGTAGAATATGTACTTTCCAAAAAGATTTGGTATTGGGGTCGTAAACATATATTTTGGTGTTTTTACCCCACAAAAATGCCGCCAGTTTGTTGATTTTTCATTAGCTGAAGTTACCCACAGGTCTATTTGCATGCGCTAACTTCATTTTGGCGCCTCTAAATGCCAGATACGCTGCAGAATGGGCACCAAACTGTTTGGAGGACCCCTGGGAATCATATTTAAGGTACTTTTTCTTGGTACGTAATGATACATGGGTGATATGATTCTGGAAAGTTCAAGCTTTGAGGCAATTTTCAGATATTTCACCAAAACCGAAATTTTTGGGTACCCATTTTAGATACGGTAGAATGTTTACTTTCTAAAAATATATGGTTTTGGGGGGTAAACATATATTTCTGTTTTTTACCCCACAGAAAATGCAGCTAGTGTTGATTTTTCAATAGTTGGTTACCCACAGGACTATTTGTATGTTCTAACTTCATTTTGAGGTCTTTAAATGCCAGATACTTTGGTAAACTTATGGGCATCAAAAATTCAGTGGACCCCCTGGCAATTATATTCAGGGTGCTTTTTCTTGATACCTAATACAGTCTGGGGTATGCGGAGCAGCAAAATAAAACATTTGAAGTGATTTTCAGAATTTTTAGACATTTTTATCATATTATAAAAACTGCTACGTTCAGACAAGTTTTGATATTTGGTAGTTAGGAGTAGAGAGATAGTTACCCATTTTGGAATTGGCAGAATATGTACTTTTTCAAAAATGTATGGTTTTCTGGGGTAAACCTACTGTTTCAGGATTTTTTCCCCCCGAAAAAAACAATATATAGTTTTCCTAAGTGAACTAAAGGTTTCCCCTCAGAAAATGCCCCTAAAGTAAGAGAGCACAAAATGTTTCAAAAACGTCTGGCATTTCATCTAACCGAAATGTCAAATTCTGCTGGCACTTATAGGCTTAATTCACTAAACTATGAGACCTCTTAAAACATACAATACATGCCTGTTTTATACGTTGTATATATGAAATTATTTTGTTTTTTTGTATTCTCTAAAAATAATCTTTACTTCCTTTATAATAGGGTTATAATATCAGTACTTACAACTTATCTCATTTAGGTTGCAGCTTCTTTCCCAATTGCTAACTAGCTAAGATGGCAACGGCTAAAGGGGGGCAATGCATACTGAAACTGTTACTTTTTAAAATATTTTATATACAACGTGAGCTCAACTTTGAACATGTGAAACTTGACAAATAATTTTGCTTAACTTGGAATAAATCAAAACCCGTTAGAGCTTACCATTTATTAATTCAAATCTGAGAACTAAATATCGATTTTTGAATATTAAAATTTCTGTTTTAAAAAAAAATCTGCAATATTCTTTAAACAAGCAGATTCAGATTTAGATATCTGAATATTTATGATGTTATTTTCAATCCCTTCTGTGTTCAGTATTATGTAATTAAGGATGATTCGTTATCCACCTACTCATAATGGGCATATGGTGTGATTTGTGAACAAAATAAGATTTTTTTTTTCCCATACGAAAGCAACTGCTAGCTCCATAAAAGTAAAAATAAATTAACATGTTGAGTCTTAATTTCTCTCTAAATAAAAAGGAAATATTGTGTGGTTTTAAAATTGTGTGGAGATTTATAAAAAAGGAATAAGCTGCAATTAATTAATCTTGTGCAAAGGATTTAGGGTACACACTGGTGCCAAAACAATGGGGTGCTGTGAGAGTTAAAAGAAAATGGGGACTATACTTTACACAATAAATCTAAATTTAGATGCAACTTACACGGAGGTCATGAACTTCAACGCAATTCTGGAGTCAACAATAAATTAAACCGGAAATATCTTTCAGCATTTTAGCGGTTACCCAATATCTATTTATAAGTAAACACCTATATATCCAGGTTCTGCAGGTTTGATTGCAGGTTCTTACCTTCAAGCTGCACTAGATTTTGCAGTGAAAAGCTGAATTATTAGTCAGATAGAATTACTATATCATGCTTTTAATTCTGTCTTTAAAAAGTGAAGTCACCACGTGCTTGGTTTCTTTGGACCCCACCAGCTGGTGGGTGGTTGGTGCTAGAGAGCCTCATGTAGAGGTAGGAGTAATCAGTGTAAGGAAATATCTATAATAGCTCTAAGGGGTAGATTTATCAAGGGTCGAATTTCGAGGGTTAATAAACCCTCAAATTCGACCCTCGAAGTTAAATCCTTCGAATTTGAAGGAATTTAGCGCAAATACTTCGATCGAATGATCGAATAAAAATCATTCGAATCAAACGATTTTAAGCGATCAATCAAAGGATTTTTATTCGATCAAAAAAAAAACTTAGAAAAGTGCTGGGGAAGGTCCCCATAGGCTAATATTGCAGCTTGGTAGGTTGTTGAAGTATTTTTTAAAGAGACAGTACTTCGACTATCGAAATGGTTGAATAGCCGAATGATTTTTACTTCAAAACGTTCGAATCATTTGATTCGATCGAATTCGAACGGATTTGACCCATTCGATGGTCAAAGTACCCAAAAAAATACTTTGAAATTCAAATTTTTCTTCATTCGAATTCTTCACTTGAGCTTAGTAAATCAACCCCTAGGAGTGAGAGAAAGGATTAGAGCAGTTAGCTGAGCAGTCAGAGGCTCCAACAAGGAGAACTGAATGTAGGATCGTAACTACAGGGGTGGCAGACCCTATGGTTGCAGGGGGACACAGACATGTAAAGGGCCCAGAAAAGTTCTAATTAATGAGCAATTTCAATATATCTTGGTGAAACCAGTCAACATAGCTTTAAACTGAATTTGCTGTCCAGTAACATTAATTTATGCCTTTTCCAGTAGGGTAAGTACCCTGCAGTGTCACGTGCCAGTATAGGGACTCAAGTGGTCAGGCTCAGGAATAGTTGATTCCTGGAACAAAGGGACTAGTTCACCTATAAATGAATACTACCTCTGGGTGTTTGCCAATACTACACCTGTGCAACATCATCAAGTGGTTGAAATTGTTGAAGTATCTATGTAGTGAATGTTATTTGTACCATCAGAACAATATCCTCAACAAGACTGTAATATCCAACAAATAAATAGTACACTTGGTGCCCAGGTTATTTAGAGGGATGGTTCACCTTCAAGTTAACTTTTTGGTATTTTATAAAATGGCTAATTCTAAGCAAACTTTTAATCGGCTAATTTTTTTCTTTTTGTAATTTGCTGCCTTCTGACTCTTTCAAAAGGGGGTCCCTAACCTCATCTTGAAACAAATTTCCTGAAAGGCTACAAATGTGTTATTGCTACTTTTTATTTCTGTTGACACCCTCTCCTATTCATATTCCAGTGTTTTATTCAAATCAGTGCATGGTTACTAGGGTAATGTGGAACCTAGCAACCAGATTGCTAAAGTTGCAAACTGGAGAGTGGCTTAATAAAAAGCTAAATAATTCAAAAAACAAGTAAAAAAAAAAAATAAAAAACAATTGCCTGAGAACATCACTATCTGCATCATAGCATCAGCATAGCGCACTTGGTTAACTTTGAAGGAAGAAAGATGTTAACATTCGTTATAATGGCAGACTGTGTTTTAGGAGTGAATTGTACAACTCATCATTGTGGTACAAATATTCCTCCTAGACCAAGTTAGAGGGCAGCAGGAAACTTAAGAAAATGCCAACATTTTGAAAGACAAAAGCATGCTCTCTCTTTAGAAAACGTTAAAGGAAGATGGAGTGACACTGTGATATTGGACAGAGGTTTTAGATGGTAGGTAGGGGCAAGAAATTAGATATGGGGGTAGGTGTATACAGCCTAATGTGAAAATGAAAATTTTATATAAGCTTCACCATACTGAAATAAGAGACTTTCTAAATACAATCAATTAAATATTCTGCATAATTTTCTGAAATAATCAAGTTTATCTTCACTATCCCTCTCTCGGCATATGTTTCTCTTCATTCTGTCTTCATGCAGGAGTTGGGAGTCATTCGATCCAATATACTGTATCTTATAGGTGGCTTCCTTTCCTAGCAGGTGTATTAGATCTCATTCAAATAACTGATTCCAGTACAAACAAAATCTAGCAAAATAACTGCCTTTTGCAGAAATTCTGCATGTAGAGAGACGTGATGTCTGGTGATTTTAATAGTGATCTCTAATACATCTTCTAGGCAAAAGGAGCACCCTATAAGAATATAATGAATATCTGACACCCAACTGCTGCAGTAAGACAGAATGAAGAGAAACAGATGCTGAGAGAGGAATAGTGAAGATAAACTTGATTATTTCAGAAATGGTACAGAATTTTTAATTGATTGTATTCATTTTTGCAATAGTTCCCCTTTAATACAAAGATTTATAAAATAGAGAAAACCAAAAAGAGCAACAAAAATGATGAAAAGTTTCCTTAATTCCATAATTCAGAAATATTGTTAAAAAGAAATTACGGGAATTAGACTATCTGGATAGAAATTTTATATGATGGCTAATATATGACTAGGTGCTTAATACAAATGGCTGTATAGCTTTCTGAGTTGTCAAACGGAAAACTATGTGTATATAAAATATGTTTACTGCTAACAACTAGTGAATAAACAAAATATATTTTGCCAGGCATGGATTTGCAGAGAAGTTCCACATTTCACCATTGGTGAATATTCTTGAGAAATGCTGTTACAAAACTCCCTTTGACCCTAATGTATTTTACAGGGCCTTGTTTCAGAGTTAATGGGTATCAATTCTATTGCTGCCTACTTCAACAACAGATTAAAAGTTAAGTGCATACAGTACATTAAAAACATGTAGGGCCACAAAAATTTTTGACAGCGCTGTATTCATGAGAGGCAGGAGGCTCGTAGAGGTTCGCCCATCCTGTGACCTTATTTATGCATGTATGGCATGTAGTAAAGACCAGGCTTGCACCTACCAGCCTCACCTCATCTAATACCTTTTAGCAGACATTTTTAAAAAGAAAGTTTTCATGTTAATTTTACTTTTATCCTATAAAGAGAGAGCTTTTATTATTACCTGCTGTCTGTTTAATTATGCATTTTAAGCTTACAGACTAATTATAATGACATTACAACATGGTCTGCTCCATCATTTCATTCCCGGAAGACTGGTGGTGAGAAAAACTGTAGTTTGTTAAATTACTAATGTGGATTTTAAATATTTACATTTTGTAGTGAAAAAGCTTTTAAGAAGCAGAATATTTGAATCCTCTGGTACCATTTTTGATCCAACATTCTAGTATAAGGCAAGTTAGTTTTATGGAGCGTTCTTTATTCATCTTTGTGTACATGCTTCACTGGTTTTATGGTTCAGTTTTCATAAAACAGTCTCTGTTCTTGTTTTAGATTTGGATGCAAGGCCTTTAGTTTAGGCAGCAAGTTATTGAACTTGCTAAAAATTTGAATTCTTAATTAGTTTAAAGTGAATCAGATATCAGAAAATTGAGCATAGGACTGGCCAGACCAGGGATAACTTTGACGTAGTTGGCCAGTTTAAATATACTGCAATATATGGACAAACAGTCCCTGTTTTGTTTAAAGGGTAAAGCATTTTTAGTAGCTTATGATACAAAATGTCTCAATGTCCTTAATATATTGATAATGGGTTGAGTGCCGAGGACCCTTGTCTTTGTATATACACAGGTGTGTTATGTTCAAGTAAATGTGCTTATTACTTCATAACTTTTTCCAATTGTAATTAATAGCCTATTAAGGACTATGCATGTTCTGTTTTTATCATGTTATAGATTTCTAAACAAATACAAAAAGAAAAAAACTTGCTTGCCTAGTCTGAAGCCCCTTGAGGACATCTTTTATGTGATGGCGATATTCATTCAATGAAGTCCAAAATATGTGACATATTGGTCAAGTAAATTACAACAACTGCTGGTGCATTGTAGAGCCATAACCATAATCTTAAAATGCCATGACATGAATGTAAAGCTATCGTCCACTACCCAATTAATCTTTAAAAGCTTTTAAAAAAATGCTAAACGGTCTTAATTGCTACATCACTTAGGTCCTTGTAAGTCATTAAAGGGGACCCGTCACCCAAAAAAATATTTCAAATCCTATTTTATCATGATAGTCAAGCAAAATGAACTTTAATTACACTGTATAAATTATTTCAATCTTGTTTCCATCAGTCTGGGACTCATAATTATAGCAAGCAGGCAGGAGCCATTTTGTGGACACTGTTATTAAGACAAGCTTTGTATCATCTCAGAATCTTGTTTGTGAACCAGAATGTGGGACCTGATGTCCATCCCCATGTCCTGGCTACACAATTTAATGGTTAAGAGAACTGGGGGAATGTAGGGAGAGTAGTGACATGTAGGAAGTGCCTAATGGAAAGTGAAAGTAATTGCTTGCCCCGCCTCTATGCCTAGGCATAGAGGAGGGGCAGGCAATATTTGATTGACAGCTGATATTTTTAAATGAGTATACAACAGCTATGAACACTTTGATAAAAAAAGAAATTGGATTTCATATTTAATTTGAAAAGGACTTTTATTATACAGATTTTTATGTCTGGGTGATGGGTCCACTTTAAAGTTCATGCTTAGAGAAGGGATAAATAGTTACTAAAGGAAAAAAAGAAGTCTTATCATAGTGTGGAGGAAGATAATTAAGACAATTTTTGTAAAATACATATAGAAATTCATGGTAGCAAATTGGAATCTTCTGAGGTTTATGAAACCAATTTTCTGTAGCCAGGGAACTACAAGCAAGGTATATCACCAGACTTTTGGCCATATGTAGTGCTTGCCAATGCAAGGGTGATTTCAATAAGAAAATCCCAGAAAAAATTACAGAACCATCAGCCACTTTAAGTATGTGGGGTGTATCCTAGGGGCCAGTAGAATGACGTGAATCTTGACAACTTTCACAACTTTTCACACCATTTACTTCTATTTTAGAAAAAGGATAAAATATGGATAGGTGGTCACATTAATGCCTAGTTAATATACCAGCTTCAAATAAATCTATTTTAACATACAGTATCATCCATATCTGAATAGGTTCATTATCATGAGAAATGGAAAAAAGAGGAAGAAACATTTGATGGACTCAAGAGAGAAGCTATGTTGTATATTGAACAAACCTTTTCTACAGTGATTTGAGCCTGAGCTGTCAATCTGGATAGGCATCTGAATGGGTTTTTAAGGTTTCTGGTAAAATTAGTCGATAGTGATGTTTAGAACTGAATCAGTAACTTTTAATTTGCAGCAATCAATGTTGCACCGGGTGGCAGCACGAGTGGATAAGTCCTCCATGTAGGATGTGCTATAGTCTAAGCCATATATGGCTTGAAAATGGATATGGATAGCACAAAACTTTGCTTGCAACTTGCTTTAAGGCAGTTTACTGTAGAGAATAACAAGGAGAGACAGAACGGTCAAGTCCAGGAAGAGGAGACTTCTAGGCATGCAGTTTGGTTTTCATGTAGAAGATAAGGACTGGTAGCAAACTGGTGTAGTGATAATTAAAGTCGGTGCCACACAGTCCAAAGAGCAATCCTGGTCAGCAAGAGTAATCAAAATAATAGGGATCAACAATAATTATCAAAATAATACTTGCATATTAACCTGTGGAGACGAGGACCATGATGGTATGAAGAGCGGGAGTGACAGCATTCTAAGCAACACTGAACATTGTAGCTGGGCCTGAAGGTAAATTTATTAAAAACCTTTAACAAATAAATATTGTATATCAAATATTCCGCATAATTTTTTATTTAAAATCAACCTCTCATACAACATCTGCAAAATGTTTAATGGATCATACATTTCTGTTTAGGATTATTTCATTTTCATGTTTTCATATTTATTGTATGTTTGTTTTATATTTATACAATACAACACTGACTTTACTCCAGTCGTCATGACGTGCTGCAGTGGACCAAACTGGGCGAAAAGTAATCATTTGGATATAAAGGACACATAAAAAGCAAATGTGCTTGATCAGTTCCTTTCTTTGGTGTACAATAGAGGAGTCAACATTTCAAGAATTTCATAGGGACACAGATGTCTCTGCTCATTCAAGTCAGTGGTTGACACAGGGTATGGTACACATATATATGTTTACTCAAAATAAATGCACCAGAGCCAGATGGAATACACCCTTGGGTACTTAGAGAGCTATGTTTTAGCCAGGCCTCTTTTTCTTATTTTCTCACTCATTTTCATCTGGTAGGGTACCTATGTATTGGAGGAAAGCTGACGTAATTTCAGTCAGGCAATTCTAGGCCTGTAAGTTTGATATCTGTGGTGGTGCAGGTTTATTAAGAGCTTACATATAAGTTTATACGTGACTGCTTTTTATGAAGAACTAGGACTGCATAGGGCACAACAGAGGGGATGGGGTTATAATCACACACCTATTAAGAGTTTGACCTATTAATGCTGTTTGTAAACGGAGAGGAACTGGCTAAAGGATCAGGTATAGAGGGTTGTTGTTAATGATAAATTCTCTACTTGAAGTAGGGTTCTTAATGGGGTCCCATAGGGTTCTGTATTCAGAATGCAGATGCTAGTTGCACTGGTTCCTATGCTGTAATGTAGTAATTATCTGTATTAATTAATAATCAGACTTATATTGTGACATTTATGGACAGATTTATCAAGGGTCGAATTTCGAAGTTAAAAATACTTCTAAATTCGACCATTGGATTGAAATACTTTGACGTCGAATATCGAAGTTGAAGTTTTTTTCCATCGAATTTGGGTATCCTGCGGTCGAAGGATTTCAGTGATCGATCGAATGATTTTACTTCGACTTCCAAAAACTTAGAAAAATGCTCTAGACCAGGGCTGTCCAACTGGCGGCCCTCCATATCACAGTCTGTCTGCTGTGTCTGTTTACCATATGTAAGATTTAAAAGGTATCACTACAGAGATTAACTGGCCCCTGCATTGTTTAAACCTCAAATTCAGACTCTAATCCCCTGTATTGTTCACACCTGTGATCCCCCTGCATTGTTCACACTTGTGACATCTCTATTGTTCACTCTCCTAAAGTCCTGTACTGTTCACACCTGAGACCCAGACTGAAACTGTCCACATTGTTCACACTTTATACAAAATGCTAATGGGGCACCAGCACTGTGTCACTGTATGTAGTACATATTAGACTGGTCCTGATTCTTGTCTCCTGCTCTGTTCTGCCTTCCCTATGCTCCCTGGGTGTGTCATACTTTGGTATTTGTTCTGGTTTGTTAGCATTTGAAAATTATTGTCAGTGGCCCCTAAGGTGTTTAATCATATGCTGGGGTACTGTATTATACACAGGGGAGGAGGAGGCATATGGATTTATGGGTATGTCTTAATATGACTTAGCTTTTTTCACATATGAGTGACATACTTGCCAGGGCAGGCACAAGGTAGTTTGGCACCCTAGGCAATAGCGTCAATCAGTGCCCCCCTGTCCTGCATTACCATTTCCCTCCTTACCATGATGGTTTTTAAATAAAGAGAGCAAGAAAGTGTACAACATTTTTTCATTTATATTACTGCCCCCTGTACCTGTGCAAGCAAGCTCAGCAGCCATCCATCATACAGCCACCCCTGTACCTGTGCCAGTAGCAATCCATCATACAGCCCTCATGCAGCCATCATATTGCCCCCAATCTTTACCTGTGCCAGCAGTAGCCAAAAATAAATCTGATCTCATCATATTGCCCCCAAGTATTTATGTACCTGTGCCAGTGCCCAGCCCAGCAGCAACAGCAAACATATGTCCCCCAAATTTGTACCTGGCTGTGCCAGCAGGAAGCTTCACACTTTACAGTAATGGAAAGAAAGTCTTCAGTTCAGTGCAACTGTGCAAGGCTGAGAGCAGCGAGAGTCACACCAAGCAGGCCGCCAGCTCTCTGCCTCTCTCTGTCACCCAACATATCAGTGATGTCATTGACGCGTGTATACACGTCGCACTGCACCGCACAGAAGGAGCTATTATTTGCCGGCAAGAGGGGGAAGGAGATGGATTCCACCCAACTGGGTGACCATGATTACTGAAACAAATTATTGAATAAACGCTTGAAAAAAGTGCCCCCCCCAAAATGATGGCGCCCTAGACAGCCTCCTACTCTGCCTACCCCTAGTTCTGGCCCTGATCCCTGCAGTGAGCACCAACCATTTGGTTTTTTGGTGTGCTATTAATGTGGACATGGTCTTGCTGTAACATGGGTTTGGTTAAAGTGGGTGTGGTCTAAAATAGGGAGTGGCTAACACTGGCTTCCGTTATCGGCCCTCCACTATGTAGACTGGAAAAATTCTGGCCCTCGGTACCACAGAAGTTGGATAGCACTGCTCTAGACATAACATAGCACTTCGGCAAGTTTAGCAGAAAAGAAGATGGGGAGCTACTGGGGCATCTTTGGAGGCACAAATCACAAATCTTCCCTGCTAAAATAATTCATTAAAGTGGTCCACCACCAAAAAACTTCTTTTGAATAATGAAATTTGGTTCTTACCATTTTACCTTAAATATAAAAATATAATATCTAAAATAGAAATTTATTTTTATAAAAGAGCATATGTGTAAACATGGACATCAAAAATATATTTTCCAAAGGGTAAGGTGAAGTAAGTAGATGAAAAGAATTGTGCCTTAGAAGAACTAACCCGTAAAAAGGAATATGGCTAGAAATGTCGCATTTTAAATATTGAACTTTCTGAACCAGCCTAAAGGTTCAGCAACTCTATACAGGTATGGGATCTGTTATCCAGAAACCCGTTATCCAGAAAGCTCAAAACTATGTACACGCTGGCTCCCATAGACGCCATTTTATCCAGCTGTTGAGAAGCTAAGCTTAGGGCTTGTCACAAATCGTCAAGCCAAAAATTAGGTTTGCATGTCATATAAGCTGATGTTAAAGGGCTGATTATTAGATTTCGAATTTCGAATTCTGCTGATTTATGAGTTGCCATGTACCAATATTTTTTTTTAGTAATCAGCCTTATATTGTGTCATATTTATTGTGACATCAGTATATTGTGAGTGGGTCCCTAAGCTCAGTAAGTGACATATTTGGAGGCACAGATCTTTACTGCTAAAGGACTTTATTTGCCATGGGCTGGTACAGAAGCCCAAAATATACTGTACAACATTGCTGCCCCACTTCTTTGGTTAACCTCTAGTTCTCCTTTAAGAAAGCTCCAAAATACTACAATTTTCATTTCCCATAGACTTCATTTTAAGGAAACAATTCTTATGTTTTTTACAATTCTTATATAGTATTTCCTTTTCTCTGATCGAATAAAACAGTGCCTTTTAATTTGGAGCCTTTTGTTTTGTGCTACATATCACAACCCTATTTTGACACAAAATTTGTGCCCTGCTATGCATTCTGAGTGCAAGCTCACATTGAATACATTTTTGGCTTTAATGTTCCAATATATATATGTATATATATATATATATATATATATACAATATCAAAACAGGGGGGTTGTGGGAGCACTCTAAAGGCTTTAAAGTATATATTTATATGTATAATAAATGCTATTGCATATGTACCCAAAACAGGGGTTATTTTGTTACAAAGTTATGATCATAAAATTGATAAGCCACCATACCACGTTTTTGTTTTGGGAATATCTCTCCTTTAAAAGCCTGATTGCTGGCTGGGGAGGATTTAGCCCTCAGTGAAAAAACAGCGTTCAATGGACATTGATTACAGGTAATGCTAAAATGCACATAAAATATAAAATAAGCTAGGGACCGCCATTCGGGGTTTACCTTGACGTGGTATGGTGGCTTATCAATTTTATGATCATAACTTTGTAACAAAATAACCCCTGTTTTGGGTACATATGCAATAGCATTTATTATACTTTTATATATATATATATACTTTAAAGCCTTTAGAGTGCTCCCACAACCCCCCTGTTTTGATATTGTATATTTAGCCAGGAGCTGTGGCATAGCTTCAGTGGTTGTAGCACCCCATACCCCCCCTTTAAACTAGTGGTGATCCTATGCTTTTAAAATTGGGCGTTTGTTTTGGGAATATCTCTCCTTTAAAAGCCTGATTGCTGGCTGGGGAGGATTTAGCCCTCAGTGAAAAAACAGCGTTCAATGGACATTGATTACAGGTAATGCTAAAATGCACATAAAATATAAAATAAGCTAGGGACCGCCATTCGGGGTTTACCTTGACGTGGTATGGTGGCTTATCAATTTTATGATCATAACTTTGTAACAAAATAACCCCTGTTTTGGGTACATATGCAATAGCATTTATTATACTTTTATATATATATATACTTTAAAGCCTTTAGAGTGCTCCCACAACCCCCCTGTTTTGATATTATATATATATATATATATATATATATATATATATATATATATATATACATATATATATATATATATATATATATATATATATATATATATATATAGTATTCTCAATATGTGAATTCTGTTCAAATGATTCACCTGTTATGGGAGCAGCTACATTAATGTGAGAAAACCTCCCTTAAAAAGTGTACCAATCAGCGTCGGACTGGGTGGTCTGCGGCCCACTGGGGCTGATGCCTTAGGGTCCCCCCAGCCATGAGGTCTACCCGGTGCTGCAACCCCCCTCTGCCCCTTTCCCCCACACATACTTAATTTTGAACCTTGGTCTCGTGATCAGGGCTGGGGATGATCAGGCGGCAGCACCCAGGGCTTCAGCGGGAGCAGGTCTGGGTTGGCAGGGCCCACCGTGTTTTTTCCTGGTGTCCCACTGGCCCAGTCTGAGTCAATCACATTCATGTAAGAACTTTAGACTATTTCCTGCAACTAACAAATGCAAGTGCATTTTAATCGTAACTGCATTATTGCCGCTGCACTACTTCTCTGTCAAACATTAGTTTAGATTTCCACCTATACTAGCAACATAAATGTAAAAATATATTTATAACAATGATTCCTCCATTGTTTCCATGATATCTTTGATGGCAAATAATCATTCAGCGCCAAATCATCTTCAGCACTACAGCAGGCACATGTCACATTTAATCTGCCAAGCAACATACTGAACCAGCAAACTATACATTCACAGTTTGTTAAATGAAACTGTAAGCACATTTTATGTTTAAAATCAGGCATAATATACTTGAAATTCAAAGTGCAGTTTTGTGGACTCATTTATAAAAATTTGAATTTGTTTTAGAGGTTTTATCTATTTCGAACAAGCTAAAACTGCAAATACAAAATACAAAAACATGAACTCGGCAGCTTTTAGATGCTGAAGTTTTCCGTTTGAGCTTTACCTTTTTTTTGTTCTTAATAGATATCTTACATACAAGCATTTCAAAGCATAAACCTTTTTAAATAGTAAATATCCATTTGTTTCTGTAAATGTTATATTGCATTAAATAAATTACCATTCTTGTAAGAGGTACACTAATGTCTGTAACTATTAGTATTTACTTATAGAATCTAGATATACTGTAACTATGAATAAAATCACCAACAATTTGAAAATAAATCACTTGTCTAAGGAAAACTGTACTTAAATAAAAAGCAGATTTTTTAAAAAAGAGAAACAGAAATAACAACAGAAAAAAATTAGGTTACCTCTCTAAGCCGGCTCTCTATCCCAAGTATTTATAGCAACAATGGGGTCAGAAGCTAAATAGCATTAACTGGATTTATGCAAATCATTTATGGGGGAAGGTTGTTGTGGTGCAGAATCACACAGCTTTACAGTGACATGAGAAAATAAATGCAGAGATTGGAAGCTATATAAAATGAGATTAAACAACAAGGCTACTTACTTTAAAGAGTACATGATATGTAATTATTTCTGTGCATCAATCCGTTGTCTGTGAACAATGATTTCATCATCAGCATTACAATGCAGTACTGAGAGTAATATTAAACCACATTTCTAATTCAAGCTAATATTGATTTATAATTGGATTACTTTCACGCTGTTTTTACATATGTTCAGTGAAACATATGGCCGATGCCTCTTCAGCACAGAAGATAGCCTTATTGTACGCAGAGAATATATACATACATGCTGGAATTGCTTACCTTGCAAAACAAAATATCTTATATAGACAGTAATTAAAACTGCCACCCATGAGCTATAATTTTCATGGAAATAAAATGCCATTGAGGAGACCTATACCAAATCTATAATTAACCAGATGCATAAAAAAAGCACAGTGTTCTTAGAATTGCTAGTTTTTGTTACAGATTTTTTAACATTGGTGTTATTCAGTGAAATAAGGTATATTAAAGGTAAATGTGGTTGTTGGTGATGGGTGAATAAATTAGCAAGGCACAAATTTGCAGCGAATTTCTGCATTTCGATACCGGTGAATAAATTTGCGAAGCTGCTGCAAAAATTCGCCAGCATCAAAAAACTATTTGGACACGCATCGGAATAGTCACTCACGTCAAAACTGTCGCATGTCAACAATATTCGTACACCATTGACTTTAATGCGGGCATCAAAATTGATGCAAATTGATGTGGGCGGCATAATTTACGTTTAGTGAATTTTTCTGTGTTTCTCAAATTTTACAGGAAATTCACAAATTTTTCGGCAAAGCGAAATGGGACAAATTCGCCCATCACTGGTCTTCAAACAGCTACAGACCATATAAACTCTCATAAATCTTAAGAGGTTTAGAGAAAACAATAATTCGCATGCACAGGGCCTCCCTGAAAAGTGAAGCACCCATGACCTTCAGTGTCTGCACCCAAGGGGCAATAAGTGCAGAGAGAACAACTGGTTCATTGTCTGTCAGGAATGATATTCTATTCTGCAATTCCATACCATCTACCTCTTAACCATGAATGAAAGATACTTCTCAGAGACAGGGGGATGGATGCAAAGCACAGCTCAGTGTGACATTAATGAGAATCTTTCACATAGCGAAAGAGAAATATGTCAAACGTATACTGGGCAAGAAGCCCGTCCCAAAATACAGAGCTGTTGATATGTGAAACATGTATAGTATAGTGAGTATAGGATACAGATCCAAAAGGAATTACATCTGGTTTACGTCCAGTAAAGATCAAAATCCCGGGGCTCATTATCAAGTGAATGGCATATGGATATGGTGTCAATATTTAAAAAGTAAGTGTGACAGCTGTATTTGGCAAACATTTAAAAAGTCATTTCATGTTGTCTGCTTAAAATGTTTAAGTCATTATAAGTTTCTCTAAAGTTGCTCTGGATGCTATTTACTTTGACACTTCTAAAATTTCTGTTGCAACAGATTGCTTGAAACAAACAATCATCATACTGAATTCTGAGATACAATATAAACAACTCTGTGTGTATATTAAACATATTTTGACGGGAAATGCGGGTAAATTCTGTATATACCTCTATTTCTTCCATTCTTTTTCATTTATGCACTTTCCCTTTTCCTGACACTATTTAACCTTTCACCTTATCTTCTTTCTATTTATACTTCTACACCCCACCCACCCTCTGTATCCTTATTCACCCATCACACTTGATCCTCTTTCCTGAGAGGATTACTTCTCATTTCTTCACGCATGCCCCATATAAACCCGCTTTTCAGACTAGACAAGATTAAGAGGCATATTTATCATGCTGCCTAAAATATGGTGACCAAATACACATCACTATCTTATCGCCAGACATTGCCATGTACAATAAATTATATTTATTTAAGCTATGTATAAATTTAAGGAGTAAACGTTTTCCACATAAAATTCTGGTGATATAGGCAAAAGCTGCTAAAAGGAGAACTAAACCTTAAAAATGAATATGGCTAAAAGTATATACTGAACTTATTCTGCTTGTCAATAGCAGCAATGATCCAGGACTTCAAACTTGTCACAAGGGATCACCATCTTGGAAAGTTTCGGTGACACTCACATTCTCAGTGGGCTCTGAGCAGCTGTTGAGAAGCTAAGTTTAGGGGTCATCGCAAATTATCAAGTTGAAAATAAGGTCGGCATCTAATTTTGTAGCCAGTGCATGGGCATCAGGTGCCTCATCTGGTGTTTTCAACATGATCTAAAGCTTGCCTTAATAACAGTATCCACAAAATGGCTGCTCCATGTTTGATGTGATTGTGATTTCCAAGACTAAAAGAAACACGATTATTTATAATTTATATAGTGTAGGTGAACTTTATTTTGCTTGACTAACATCATAAAATAACATTTGGAATTATTTCTTAGGGTGACAGGTCCCCTTTAATATCTTTATAAATAAATTTATAATTTGTGATTTTTTTTTTTATAAAAAATCACGAATTTTCCAGAATTTATTAAACCCAGAGGATGGAAAAGTCTGAATCAGAAAATCCGGCATCTCAGACCTGTCGTGGTTGTATATAAGTCAATGGGAGAAGTCCCAATGATTTTTTGATGTGCGCAGAATTGCGTGCAATTCCCCGAAGTTTTCAGGAAAAAAATCGGAGTTTTCGGGTGAAAAACACAGACTGTGGAAATGTACCTGATGCATCAGATCTTTAAGTGGCTTTGGATTTATATACTAATTGGGACAAGATCTGTCTTTCATAATTACATAGTTAAGTTGGTTTGAAAAAAAGAAAAAAGTCCATCAAGTTCAACCCCTGCAAATGATCTCTATGCACACACACACACACACACATATATATATATATATATATATATACACATATATACACACACTCACACCCCCCTCTATACACTCACATAAACTATATATGCCCATATCTATATTTTTCTCATAAAATCATGCCTATTACATCAGATAGTATCCTCCAAAATTCGAAATCCTTAAACTGTATACAAACGGTTATAAATGTCTGAAAATCTGGAAAATTTGGACCAAGCATCTGGCTATACCTTTTGCTCAACTGAGCCAATTTTTTATCGAAATTTACTTGGGCCATACAGTCATATGAAAAAGTTTGGGAACCCCTTTCAATTCTTTGGAAACAGTAGTATTTCAGCAGTGAATAAAGTTTATTGGATTAACAGAAAATATACAATATGCATCATAACAAAATTAGACAGGTACATAAATTTGGGCACCCCAACAGAGATGTTACATCAAAACTTATTTGAGCCTCCTTTTGCAAATGTAACAGCCTCTAGATGCCTCCTATAGCCTTTGATGAGTGTCTGGATTCTGGATGGCGGTATTTTTGACCATTCGTAAATACAAAATCTCTCAGTTAAGTTAAATTTGATAGTTGCCAAGCATGTACAGCCTGCTTCAAATCATCCCATAGATTTTTGATGATATTCAAGTTGGGAGACTGTGACGGCCATTCCAGAATAATGTACTTATCCCTCTGCATAAATGCCTTTCTACATTTCGAAGTGTGTTTAGGGTCATTGTCTTGTTGGAATATCCAACCCATGCGTAAATTCAACTTTTCTGGTTGATTCTTGAACATTATCCTGAAGAATTTGTTGATATTGGGTTGAATTCATCCGACCCTCGACTTTAACAAGGGCCCCAGTCCCTGAACTAGCAACACAGCCCCACAGCATGAGGAACCTCCACCAAATTTGACAGTAGGTAGCAGGTGTTTTTCTTGGAATGCAGTGTTCTTCTTCCGCCATGCACCAAAATGACTGTGGCTTGTCTAAATGAGCTTTTGCATACAACAAGCAACTCTGTTTGTGGTGTGAGTGCAGAAAGGGCTTCTTTCTCATCACCCTGTCATAAAGATGTTCTTTGTGCAAATTTAGCTGAATTGTAGAACGATGTACACCATCTGCAGCAAGATGTTCTTGCAGGTCTTTGGAGGTGATCTTTGGGTTGATTGTAACCATCCTCCGCATATGCCATTCCTGTATTTTTCTAGGCCTGCCAGACCTTGGTTTTACAGCAACTGTGCCTGTGGCCTCCCATTTTCTGATTACATTCCTTACACTTGAAACTGACAGTTTAAACCTCTGAGATAGCTTTTTGTAGCCTTCCCCTCAACCATGATATTGAAAATCTTTGTTTTCAGATATTTTGAGAGTTGCTTTGAGGATCTCATGCTGTCACTCTTCAAAGGAGAGTCAAACAGAAGCACAACTTGCAAGTGGCCACCTTAAATACATTTTCTCATGATTGGACACACCTGCCTATGAAGTTCAAGGCTAACTAATCCAACCAATTTGGTGTTGCCAGTAATCAGTATTGAGCAGTTACATGCATTCAAATGAGCAAAATTACAAGGGTACCCACATTTTTGCACATTTTCACATTTGATTTAATTTCATACTAAATACTGCTTCCCTAAAAATCTTTCTTCAAAAAACACCCCAGTATTTAGATGTTTCTGGGAAATGAAAGACATACCAATGTTATCTTTTTTGTTGAAAGTGGAGTAAATTATTATGCAGGCTGAGAGGGGTTCCCAAACTTTTTCATATGACTGTATATACAAGGTACATCGTTCACACAACTGAACCACTGAAACAACTTCCTATCTGCAATAGGCACATTGTGTGATTAGCAAAACTGGTCACTGATCTGAACATTGTACTTGTTTTAACTTTATTAATTTATTTAAAATAAATGGTGAAAATGGTGTAAAGATTAGTGATGAGCGAATCTGTCATTCTTTGTTGTGAATATTTTGCAGTTGGACAATTTCTTGTGCCTCCTTTTTGTTGCAAACTACCTTACAGTATATTGCCGTTTTTTTGTGGCACCTTGTTTCTGCTTTGGGGCTACCAATAAAAAAAGTGGGAAGGCACAATCACATGCATTTTTTTGCTCAGTATACTGTCTATACACATGACCTACATTGTTAGAGGACCCCCTATCCAGAGACTCCCATCTTGACAATTTCTTAAAAACGTGTCTGTGATTTTTGACATTACCTCTGGTTGACTGGTATTGGTATCTATTACTACAGTTAGTAAC
This sequence comes from Xenopus petersii, assembly GCA_038501925.1. Lineage (NCBI taxonomy): Eukaryota > Metazoa > Chordata > Amphibia > Anura > Pipidae > Xenopus > Xenopus petersii. The sequence goes on from CM076682.1 coordinate 104,205,048, forward strand.
TATGTTGCTGTTTAAGCAAAAAGTACCATCTATAGTTTATATAATAACCATAACCATAGAAAATTTCAGTCAGCCTTTTCTTTTTATCAATTATAGGACTATGTAACAATAACACTCAGCACTGTATTTTCATATCTCGATATACTGCCAAACATTATCAGTCAGAAATGTTTATTTCAGTTCCCATCTCAATAGAAAAATTGTTATTAAAATTATATTTTTTTTACCCTTATAAATATGTAATGACTGCTTTGTTGCGTTATTTTTGAGTACATTACTGTGCTTCTAAAAAGGCAACTGAGCAAAGAACACATTCTTAATTATTTAATAGGTTGAGGACAAACTGCCTTTTCTGCTTAACTTTACACAGCCTGAATATTTGGGTCACTTGTCTTAAGCAAGAATGCAAGGATTATGCAGTGCCTACAGTTCCTAAAAAAAGAAGTGAAATGTACTTTAATGTTTGATGGTTCTAAAATTAAAATGATGCTATAGCAGAACAGACAGAGAATAGAGTGGAAAAACATTTATTTGCCAGTACCAATGCTTGTTTAAGAATAACATTTTTACTACTATGAAAGAAAACTGGTCATTGAATCTGCCAGCTCTGTGTTCATTAAAATATTATTAATAATTGTGCCCACTCAGTTAAGAGCTGCATGGATTAAAAATAGCAGCATAAACCCCTGCAGCAGTCAAAATTCTCTTGGGATTCGTTTTGTAGATTTGACACAATTTGTGTATTAAAAAAATAAAAACTTGGGCAATGTACACTCAGCATAACAATATTGTGGTTGGTAGGGAAGCTTAAAGGGGTTGTTCACCCTTAAATTAACTGTTAGTATGATTTAGAGAGTGATATTCTGATACAATTTGCAAATAGTTTTTGTTTTTTGTTAGTTGTGGTTTTTGTTACAGTCTTTAGCTTTTTAGTCAGCAGCTTTCCAGTTTGTAATTTCAGCAAATATGGTTGCTAGCGTCTCAATTCCCCTAGCAACCATGCAGTGATGGACTGGAATATGAAAATATGAATAGAAAGATGAGTAATAAAAAAGTAGCACTAACATTACATGTGTAGCTTTAGAGAGCATTTGTTTTATAGATGGGTCAGCAACCCCCATTTGAAAGCTGGAAAGAGTCAGAAGGCAAATAATTTAAAAAATATTTAAAAAAATGAAGGCCAATTGAAAAGTTGCTTAGAATTAGCCATTCTGTAACATACTAAAAGTGAACTTGTAGGTGAACCACCCCTTTGAGTGCTTTCAATTTGTTTAAAAGGTGGCACCATTAAATATGCCCCAGCATTTCAAGTGCACAAAGGTCCAAACAATACTGACATGTTATAAGTGCCAGTCTGGGCTGGTTTACAGCAGCATTTGTCAAAGTTTTCATAGTTTGGAACTATTGATGGTACTTGTGTCCTTTAAGTCCTGGCAACATATCTATATTAGAACCAGTCTTTAGATCTTTAGAATATGAATATATTTATTTGAACTGCAGTGGTTTATTGGCTGCTGGTAGATGATGTGATGTCTGAGAAAGACAGTCTTTAGTCAGCCCCAGTTTCCCTCTCTTCTCTGCCATACACATACAACATACCACCACCTTGAAGCAGATAAGTTAAAGATCCACTACATACATTCTGGGAAGATCACATTGTATTGTATACACAGGGCTTTTCCTCAGGACCAAACTATGTTTAAGGTATGTCCAGTATTAAGGACCTCAAATGCTTGCCGCTCATCAACCCAGATGGAAGAAAGAGTACACGAAGATAAAATGGCATTATTTAAAAACTTTCATTTTAAATGAGGAAATCTTAAAGAATATGACTATTTTATATTTATATTATAGGAATAGTAACAGGAAGTAGTAAAAGACCCAATAAAATGAGGAAAAGGTTGACAGAACTTACTAGGCAGATCCATGATTTAAAAGAGAGAAGATGGGCAGAATGTTTCTAAGTAGCAGATTTTTGGTGAAAAGCAGATTTGACAAATCTTGGTGTACTTTGCTTAGATTTCAACTAAATTGTGAATCAGGGAATGAAACATCATAACGATGAGAGGAAGGGCAGAAGGAGTAAAAAAGAGATTTAAAGCGTCAAAGAAACTTTCAGTCAATTACATAAGGCAGGGCTGTCCAACTGGTGGCCCGCATGCGGCCCATGACCCCCCCTTCTGTGGCCCCCTACATGCTGTGTCTGCTTACCATATGTACAGTAAATTTTACAATGTATCAATACAGAGATTTACTGGCCCCTGCATTGTTTAAACCTCAAATTCAGTCTAATCCCCTGTATTGTTCACACCTGTAATCCCCCTGTATTGTTTACACTTGTGACACCTCTATTATTCAGACTGAAACTGCTCACATTGTTCACCTGTTCACACCTTATTCAAAATGCTAATGGGGCACCAGCACTGTGTCACTGTATGTAGTACATATAAGAATGATAGCTTTCCCTGTCTCCTGCTCTGTTCTGCCTTCCCTCTGTGTGTGTGCCATTCTCTGCTTACTTAGAGCTGCTTGGGTGTGCCATTCTCTGCTTGTCCTGTGCTGCCTGTGTGTGCCATTCTCTGCTTGCCCAGTGCTGCTTGTGTGTGCCATTCTCTGCTTGCCCAGTGCTGCTTGGGTGTGTCATTCTCTGCTTGCCCAGTGCTGCCTGTGTGTTCCATTCTCTGCATGCCCAGTGCTGCTTGTGTGTGCCATTCTCTGCTTGACCAGTGCTGCTTGTGTGTTCCATTCTCTGCTTGCCCAGTGCTGCTTGTGTGTGCCATTCTCTACTTGACCAGTGCTGCTTGTGAGTTCCATTCTCTGCTTGCCCAGTGCTGCTTGTGTGTGCCATTCTCTGCTTACTTAGTGCTGATTGGGTGTGCTATTCTCTGCTGCTTGGGTGTGGCATTCTCTGCTTGCCCAGTGCTGCTTGTGTGTGCCATTCTCTGCTTGCCCAGTGCTGCTTGTGTGTGCCATTCTCTGCTTACTCAGTGCTGCTCGTGTGTGCCATTCTCTGCTTACTTAGTGCTGCTTGGGTGTGCCATTCTCTGCTGATTGTGTGTGCCATTATCTGCTTGCCCAGTGCTGCTTGTGTGTGCCATTCTCTGCTTACTTAGTGCTTCTTGGGTGTGCCATTCTCTGCTTGTCCTGTACTGCTTGTGTGTGCCATGCTCTGCTTGCCCAGTGCTGCCTGTGTGTGCCATTCTCTGCTTGCCCAGTGCTGCTTGGGTGTGCCATTCTCTGCTTGCCCAGTGCTGTTTGTGTGTGCCATTCTCTGCTTGCCCTACACTACCTGTGTATTGTAAGCCTGTTAGGGGTTTGTTCTGGGGGTTTGTTAGCATTTGGAAATTGTTGTTAAAGGCCCCTAAGGTGTTTAATCGTGTGTTGGTGGGTTGTTGTATTATCCACAGGGGAGGATGAGGCATATGGATTTAAGGGTATGTTTTAACATGACTTCAATTTTTCACATATGAATGATGAGAGATTTCCCTGCAGTGAGCACCAACCTTTAATGTGGATATGATCTTAAACGTTCTTGTGGTAACATGGGTGTGGTTTACTGTGGGTGTGTTTAAAAGGGGGAGTGGCCAACACAGACTTCTATTATCGGCCCTCCACCACATAGGCCAATAAAATGTAGGCCCTTGGTACCACATAAGTTGGACAGCACTGACATAAGGATAACAGTGAGAAGAAAATTGTGAACTCATTCCCATCAGTTTTCAGGAAGCTCTGTAGATATTGGAAACAAATTGTACTGCTGTCAGAGACTGTAGAGCAGTAGCCTTTGGACATAGAAAAAAACATTCTACCAACTATGTTCTTAACTGGCCTCAGGCCATAGTTTGGGAACCACTGAAAGATGTCTGTAATGTTTGTTTGGTCTACTTCAGAAGCAGAATGTAGAATTTTGAATGGGGCTGCTATATCACAAAATATTTCGACCAGCAATAAGATCAAGGTCATTATTCTATATAATTTAGGAGGGTACATAGTAAAATCCATGATGATGTCAGTCTAGGGACAATAAAGAATGGGAAGATATTGCAGAAGACCAAAAAGTAACGAGAAAGGAGTCTTCTTTTGAGAACAGACAGTACAAGCTGTAATACAATTAGACACATCTTGAGGCACTTGAGCAACACTCAAAAAAAAGCTGAAGCACAATCATTTTTTACTCCAGTTTGAAAAAAATATGCACAGTCCAAAACTTGAGGACCTGAGTGCTTGAACAAAGATTTTTCCAGGAGAATGAAAAAGGAACAGTAGTTTCTTTATTGAAAAAATTCTGAAAATAAAAAGGCACAGGAATGCATTTTACAGTGGATGGGATTGTTCAAATTGTTTAGAAGAAAAGCATCTAGCTTGGCCAAGTGTTTCTTTGTTAACATTTTGTAAAGTTCTTGGAAATTTAGCTGGCTTTGATGGAATTGTGTTGTATTCTGAAGGTATTCTAAAGCAAAAGCAAAGCTGCTGAAAAAGTTTGACCAGAAGAACAATGCATTATGTTGTTGAAGTCAAAGATTGACAAAAGATGGGGCCTTCATGATGAGAAAAGAAAGTGTCTCACTACAGAGATCATCCTCTATAAGCAGAAAAGTTACATGGGACTCATGAAACAGTAAATAATTTGGCAAATAAATATGTCTCCTCTTCAACTAGGCACAGAGGTTTCCAACTTCTAGATTTTAAATGTTAAGCATACTGTACTTTAGACTGTAGAACAATAGCAGAGACAGAGAAAGATTAACTGGGGAGGATGAGCCCTATATGTGCATAAAAATGATAATCTGGGAAATGCATATGTTGTGCTGCTTGATTTTACAGGCATTTTAAAAATCGACCCATGTACACTGTAACATGCTAGAGAGAATCACACCCAGTGGAAGAGACTGCTTGAGATATACTTAAACTGAAATAATAAAAGAAAATAGTCTGTGTGTAGCACTTTCTCTACATTACTGCATCTAGAGGGTAATTTGAGGACCCTCTGTTGGAATTTCAACAATTTAATTGATTTATCATTCTCTGGCATCTTTGAGCTTAAAGTACACCATGATCAATTTCATCAGGGGCCATTTAACCTGCCTGTATGAAATGTGGTACTTGGAGAATGCCCATGCAGACACCATGCTATATGCTGCCCTTGTAATGTTCCAGTGACTTAATTGCCAGAACATCTTGAAGCACGCAGCAGAACTGACTATTATTTAGCAATTTTAGTTTATTTTTCATTTAACAGTGCAGCATGCACTTCAGTTTTCTTTTAATAGCCAGTTTGTCATTTTCTCTTTAAAGCTTTAAAGATGACCATCATTTCCTCCACTTTCCCCAGAATCTAGAGTTAGAGGCCTTTGACAGAATAGCTAGTTGCAACAGGCTGGCACTGAAGAGCCTGTACACCTGGACCCACGCTGACTCTGTTGAGTATTCTTTAATCTTTTACTGTGTAATTCTAAAGGATGTATGCAAAGATACTGTACATGCCTTTGATAAAATACCATTATACAAAAGTGGACTTAAGTGGAGTACAATTGATGGTAGAAGGACCAAACGCATCATACTCTGGAGTCATAAGAACACATGTATTTTCTTCAATACCTTTTGTTTATCATTTTTTTACCTTTGGTCCCTAGTTTTCCAGGTGATGTGGCTTTTATTCCATTCTATTTTTTTTTTATCAACAGGATCATTTTTGCTTTCATTTTCTCAAGAGAAATAAGCTGTTAGCTTTGTAAATGCTATTTTGCTGTGTCTGTGAAAATATACATTTTTTATGGAATCACCATTACCTTTTATTTAAATTATCCTTTACATATGTCCAATATAGCAATTTTCTGCATTGTACACAAAACCATTCTATTTTAGTTGGATCTTTGTATTATGTATATAGTCTCATAAAATGTATATTTTTATAATGAATCTTCTTTGGTGATTTCATGATTAATATGTCCTGAATAGTTACTCCAAATTAAATACAGGTATGGGACATGTTATACAGAATGCTCGGGACCTGGGGCTTTCCGGATAATGGATCTTTGTGATTTGGATCTTCATACTAGAAATACATACATACAAGTACATACATACATACAAGTCTACTAGAAAATCATGTAAACATTAAATAAACCCAATAGGTTGGTTTTGCTTCCAATAAGGATTAAATATATCTTAGTTTGGATCAAGTACAAGGTACTGTTTTATTATTACAACGAAAAAATAAATAATTTTTGGATTATTTGGATAAAATGGAGTCTATGGGAGATGACCTTACTGTAATTCGGAGCTTTCTGGATAACGGGTTTCCAGTTAACAGATCCCATACCTAACTTCAATGTGTTGTCTGGGCAACTATTTCATTGTTTAAAAAAGATTTCATTGTTAAAAATATATCTGATAAAGTTGGCACATTTATACCAAAATCTACATTTTACAGGCGACTGTCATTTAAAAAAATATTGCCGTTTTTCTGCAGTCTTTTACTTTTTACTATAACTGGATTTTACATTTCCACGCATTTCACGCTATTCTTATCCAGTTCTCTGGGGGTGGGGGGGTGGAGAGTTTGTAAAAACTAGCTACACTTGTATGCTGGATGACTCTGGTATATATTTCTGCACTATAAATAATCCCTATTTCGCAAAGGTTTCTTGAATTTTTTTTAATCTTTCAGTTTATTTAATTTGTGTAATCCATATATTCGTGTACTGCTACTTATTTATTTTAGAATCAACTCATTATTAGAGTATACGACTGCTAAAATACAGCAATTCTTCATAAGTGCTGCTGCAGTGCTGCTGGTCCTTCTAATTCATTGCACGGCACATACTAGAAAACAGAGAGAGACTTTCGCACACAGGGAAAGGCATGTATAGGCAGGCCGAGATTTATTCAGAGAGACTTTTAGAGAGAGAGAGATACAGAAATACTCATAAAGACATGGTCGAGCTACATTAACCTTTGATGCTGCTCTGTGCCATTGTCTGTGTATAATATATACAGTAAATATTGTATATTTATATTTTTTCTTTTGGTGTCAAAATGTAACCAAAGGCTTAGAGATTTTTTTATTCTGTTATCCTGTTTATCCTGTTAAACCCAATATCCAGAAAGCTCAGAATTACAGGAAGGCCATTTCCCATAGATTCCATTATCATCAAATAATCAAATGTTTAAAAATGAATTCCATTTTGACTATAATATTAAAACAGTACATTGTACTTGATTCGCAAATTCGTCAGCGTGACGTCATTTAGTTTACTTCGCTGATTTACTAACGGGCGCTGGTGTAAATTCGCTAGCGAAGTGGACCTACTCTAGCGCTACTTCGCACACTTACGGCAGGCGAAGTTGCGCTATGGCGAAGGGACGACGTAACTTGCGCATTTTTCTGAACGTTACCTCTTGCGCCAGACTTGCCTTCGCCACCTCAGACCAGGCGAAGTGTAATAGAGTAGATAGGGATTGCTTCAAAAAAAGTTGAAATTTTTTCTAAGTCCCAAAAAACGCTGGCGTCTTTTCCTTTTTAAAGGGTGATAGGCTGAAAAAGATCGTAAATTTTTTTGGGGGTACCCTCCCCCCCCTACATTTCCTAACATATGGCACATAAACTACACAGTGGGCACATGAATAGGGCACAATAACAACTCTATTTTATTCTATGAAGCTTTCCCAGGCTTGTGTAGTGTAATGTATTTGCTGCTACATATCCGTCCGTTGTACTTTAACTTGGCGCCGTATGCAAATTAGGCATCGCTAGCGTAACTTCGCTTGACGAATTAACGCTGGCGCAACTTCGCAACCGTTCACCTCCCTGAGTGCAACTTCGGATTTTAGTGAATTAGCGGCGCCCTGGTGAAACTTAGCCTGGCGAAGTGTGGAGAAGCCGTCGCTAGCGCATTTTCGCTGCTTAGTGAATTTACCCCTAAACATAGTTTATTTGAATCTAACCCTACCAGATAAAGACTTAAAACTTTGGGCTACCTACCAAGTTTCTCTTTTGGGTTGCCATTTAGTATACACGGAGTCAATGAGATTAATGTTTACTGCTTAAAAAAAATGTTGTTGAAGCACTGATCAGTCAATAAGAGTAAGAACATTTTTAAAAAACGCAAAATATCTACAGTGTAGTTTTTATTTTTAATACAATAGTTCCCCTGTAAAAAATAATGAAAACAAGAAAATTTGACCCACCTTCCAGTGAATGAGACAAGTTAGAGTTTGTCCTATTTCTGCAATCATAAGCAACAAAGGTAAAAGCAGGCCTGTTAGAAAATATATAGAGGCGTCTGCACTGAATGACAAACAGGGCACTAGTACATATATAACACCTGCTGTGTCGTTATGCTGTGTCTGTAGTACACGCAGGCTTGCATGAATTCATCTGACAGATGGTGTAGTGTGTTTACCCTCCCCTTGTGATTTTCTAATTTTGTGCTAAAAGAATGACAGTTAACTGTGCAGTATGTACATTTCAGTAGCACAGAACATGTAGGGATATAGTACCAGGGCAATTAAAAGTCGACTTTTATTGTTCCATATAGTTTGGGCTATAGGTCATTTATGAATTCAACCACAAATGCAGTGACAATTTAATGCAGTGTTGCACTATTGATGCTATTCATTAAAGGTACTTGCTTCCAAACCCACCCCCTTGACATGTACTAAACCTGTCTCTTCTGGGCAAGTGCATCTACTGATGCTGGGGAACAAGGGTGTCTGTCTGTCTGCATTGCATCAAAGAAAACCAAACCAAATGTTGGAGCAAATGTTGGTGCAAGGCACTCAAATAGGTCACCCATGGATCAGATGAATGTTGAATAAAAGAAAAATTTTATTTGTATGAAATCATCATGCCTGACGCGTTTCATGTCTAGGACACTTATTCATAGGCATTGCATCAACAGGCTCAGTAGGCTTGTGTCAAAAGAATCCCACATACAATCCCTACGCTGAAAATATTAGATGCAACTTTCATTTGATTTGTACATGTGAGCACCTGCAATTGCATTCCTATCACTATATCGGGTGCATTGAATGGCCACAATTATCCTGAAATTCTAGGAAAAATGTTCGCCTTTCTGCACAGAAGTATGGTTAGCATGAGGAGCATATAACCTGTGACTATAGGGGAGCTATAGCTCCCAGCATTCTCTTACAATCTTAAAGGCTATAAAGTTAAAATTGAATTTAAATTAAATTTAAACTAAATTTAAATGAAAGTGTATTAAAGTAATTCAAATATAATGTACTGTTTTCCAGCACTAGTAAAATTGGTGTGTTTGCTTTACAAACACTACTGTAGTTTATATAAACAAGCTGCTGTGTAGCCGTGGGGGCAGCCATTCAAGGCACAGGTTACATAGCAGATAACAGATGCACTCCTTAGGATACCATTGTATTCTATTGCAGAGCTTTTCTCTTATCTGCGAAGTAACCTGTGTCTTTTCTCCTTTTCAGCTTAAATGGCTGCACTCATGGCTACATAGCAGCTTATTTATATAAACTACAGTCATCTTTCTAAAGCAAACACTTCACTTTTACCAATGCAGGGCAACAGTACATGATATTTTAATTACTTTAAAAGGCTTTTCATTTTTCGGGGCACGTTTACTAAGGGTCGAATTTCGAAGTTAAAAAACTTCGAAATTCGACCATCAAATTTGGTACTTCGATAGTCTAAGTATTTTTTCGATCGAAAATGGCCGTTTTCAAAGTAAAAAACGTTTGATCGTTCGATGAAATCGTACGATTCGAACGATTTTACAAAAAAATATTTTGACTACTCAAAACTTAGCCAAACTTTCAGAAAGGTTATAGGAGGTCCCCCATAGGCTAAACAGCAATTTGGCAGGTTTAAGGTGGCGAAGTGTCGAATTCGATGTTTTTTAAAGAGACAGTACTTTGATTTTGGAATGGTCAAATTTGTGAAGTATTTTCAATTCAAATCTAATTTTGGCCTATTTGATGGTCGAAGTACCCAAAAATTACTTTAAAATTCGAAGTTTTTGAATTTGAAATTCACTTCGACCCTTAGTAAATGGGCCCCTAAGTGTTACTGTTCCTTTAACTGAGATAAAGCTTAAAGAGGATGTAAACTCAAAACTAACATTTTGCCCAGTGAAGTAAAATGTATGACACCAATACCTATCCCACAAAAAGTCCTGATCACTTTCCTCCCAATACAAAAAGCCAATACACATTTTTGTTGGGATTGAAAGGCCACAGCATTTATTGTTAACCGATAACAAATGTGTTAACCATATATAATATATCAGTATAACATGCATGCAAAATATACTCAGCTGCTCAGAGCCCACTGAGCATGTGAGTGTCGCAGACACTTTCCAAGATGGTGACCCCCTGTGACAAGTTTGAAGTCCTGGATCATTGCTGTTATTGCGAAGCTGAAACTTTAGGCTGGTGCAATAGGTTCAGTATATAAAACATGGCATTTGTAGCCATATTAATTTTTAGGGTTTAGTTCTCCTTTAAAGAAATGCTTGTCGACATTGTACCTCTATGTTTGTCTGCCATGTCAGACCAAACAGTTCACTGCTAGAGAACACACAAAAAGCTAAAGTAACTAAAACATTCCATTGGCCAGGACTCAGGAGACTTGACCTAAGAAATCAGAGCATTATCTTGCTACAAATTACCATTTAGTCTGCCCATGTGGTAGATTAGGATGCATAAATGGACTTTCAAAGGCAATTTGATTCCATCCCGGATACCAAATTTCCCTTCTTTTATTAATAATGGAGTGATGGTCAACCTACCCATCTGCTCTGAAGGCCCCCAGCTGTACTTGCCTAGCTCAGAGGGTAAAGTCATCCAACCACCTTGCCATGCTTTTTCGTTAGCAGCCCCTCCACTCTCTATTGGCCACCCTCCAGCTGTACAAGCCCAGTTTAGAGGGCCCAGCAGAGAGGGTAAGATCAACCGACCATTTTTCCTTAAAGGTTTTTTTCCAAACACATCAGTTAATAGTCCTGCACTGAAATCCATTTCTCAAAAGAACAAACAGATTTTTTTTATATAAAATTTTGAAATCTGGCATGGGGCTGGACATATTGTCAGTTTCCCAGCTGCCCCCAGTCATATGACTTGTGCTTTGATAAACTTCAGTCACTCTTTACTGCTGTACTGCAAGTTGAAGTGATATCACCCCCCCAGCAGCCTACCAACAGAACAATGCAAAGGTAACTAGATAGCAGCTCCCTAACAGAAGATAACAGCTGCCTGGTAGATCTAAGAACAGTACTCAATAGTAAAATCCAGGTCCCACTGCGACACATTCAGTTACATTGAGTAGGAGAAACAACATGACCAGGCAAAATGACCTGAGATGGCTGCCTACACACCAATTTTACAACTTGCTGATTCAGGAATGAAATTTTATATTGTAGAGTGAATTTTTTGCAGTGTAAACAGCGTAATTTAGAAATAAAAATGATATCATAAAAATTGTGACAGAATCCATTGAAATTTTGATATTATGGTCACTGTAGTGACAACTAGCCATAAAGACTAACTGATTGTCATGGCTTTGTCATGACTGGGATTGAGGCTATTCGTTTTTTGCTTGCTTTTATCCTTACTCCTCATTCTCCCCCCATGTAACCTAAGCTATCCTAGTACACTATAAACTAAAAACCTATCTAAGGATTCCATAACCAGAGTAGTAGTAACCAAAACTGCCAAAGCATTCCTGCTAGTTAGATAAAACTAGCAGAAACTACCTCTGCTCCAAGCTACAATAACCAGACTCTGTATTATATAATTACCCATCAATATCTGAAAAACTACTAGATACTACTGTATGTAGATTCCATTTAAAGTTACCTAAATACAATGTGAGCCACGGCAACCAACTACTGTTAAAGTAAAAGCTACTGTGTGCAGGTTATCCATGAAACACACACAGGGGCAACTCTACTAAACTTCCCCATCTCTCCCTCCTTTAGGCAAGACTGGCCTGTATTATAGGGATCACAGTCTAATATGGATTTAGGTTATGTGATTTCCCTGATCCAATGTGTGGGGATTTCAGTCACTGTATCAATTTGGCAGGCTATCTCCACAGGGAACCTTCTGGCATCCAGTTTCTTTTATTTAGTCACACAGCATAAGTAAGTTGTAGTTCAACTATATCTCCCCTTTACCTCTTCACATAGCAAAGACCCATCCTGTGGAGAGAGGGTCAAACATAACTGGTGCTCTGCCTGTTTTCTACCCATACAAGATCTACTCTAGCCTAGACTAGATGGGGTTATACTTTTGATTCTGTCCAGCTGAGTTCACAGCCGCCATCTTCTTCTCTTCAATAATCTTTGGGAAATAAGTGCCGTATCAGCACATGTGCAGTTGGAGCAATTTTCTGTTTCTTGACAACTGCGCCTGCTCTGAAACTCACGGATATTGTCGATGTGCCGGGAGAAGACCCGAAGGTTACCGAAGAGGCTGATGATGGCTATGGCGCTTGTGAACTCCGCTGGACAGAATCTGTATCGAGGGGTAAGTAAAGACTTAGGGGCATTTGCCCGGGGTAGCAGCTAGGCTGGGGAGAAGAGGGTCTATGTAGTGTAGGGGGGTAGGGGTTTTTCAACTTTACAGTTTGCTTCTCCTTTAAATAATTGTGATTTCACATACTGAGTGGTTCTGGGTTGCTTACTGCCTAGGGTGCTTGGGGCAATAACAGAAACAGCAGATAGAGGGGTAATCTTTTTCATAGCAAACTAAGAGGTCTATATATCATGTTGTGTAAAAACAGGAGTGAAACATTAAAGGAAAACGATACTCCCCAAACAATTTAGGTCTCTATAAAAAGATATTGCATAAAACAGCTCATATGTAAAACCCTGCTTCATGTAAATAAACCATTTTCATAATAATGTACTTTTCTTGTAGTATGTGTCATTGGGTAATCCTAGATAGAAAATTGCCATTTTAAAGAATAAGGGCAGCCCACTGGGAGCGTACGATTCATGGTACACACACAAACATACCAAACAAACTATATTTCTTAGGTCACATGAGCCAATTAACAGACAGTTCTGTCTTTTGCTTCCAAACTTCTTCCTGTTACAGTTAGAGCTGCAGTATTTCTGGTCAGGTGATAAGATTCTTCAATATGCCACTTCATTTGATATAAACTGTTGCTTAAGTATTCATTTTAGGGGTAAAGTTTTCCTTTAATGTTACTCCAATCAGCAACCAATCAGACCTTGTTTTAGTTTTCTAACTGTTGAAATCTAATTGTTGATTGGTGCTATGAGTAACATCACTGTTAATGCTTTACTCCACTTTTTACACAGCATAATAAACAGGCCCATAATTCTATAATAATAAAAATATCAGAAAACAACGTTGACGTTGTTTGTTAAAAAAATATTTGTTTTTTTGCATACATGCGCTTTCTTACGTGCCAAGTATAAATCCCTATAGTGAAAAATGAATGAGAGTCTGGAATAGGAATAATAGAGGTACTCAACAGGAAGATAGTACAGGCATGGGATCCATTATCTGAAAACCTGTTATCCAGAAAGTTCCAAATTACAAAAAGGCCATCTCCCTTTGTCCCAATTATAATTAAATAATCCAACTTTTTTAAAAATTATTTTATTTTTCTCTGTAATAATAAAACAGGTCATTGTACTTGATCCAAACTAAGAAATAATGAATCCTTTTTGGAATGAAACCCAGCCTATTGGTTTTATTTAATGTTTACATGATTTTCTAGTAGACTTAAGGTGTGAAGATCCAAATCACGGAAAGACCCGTTATCCAGAAAGCCCCATGTTCCAAGCATTCTGGAAAATAGGTCCCATACCTGTAATAAAAAGTAGCAAAGTAACAATAAAACTGGAACCAGCAATCATTATTTTACTCGTGGTCATTAGCCCATGTTTCTGAGCTGGAAACAGGCAGAATGAAAATCCAAATACGTCATAAGTTATCAATGTTTAAAAAAATAAAGACCAATTGAAATGTTGCTACAAACAGGCCATTCTACAACATAGTAAAAGTTAATTTAAAGGTGAGCTGCCCCTTCATAGCACAATTTTTTCTTTTACCAGAGGTGAGTTCATGCAACCAATTCTGTTGCCTCAAGTGACAAATTGGCTTTGATCACCCCTGGGTACAAGGAATTTCTGGACTGGAACTCCACAGCTTAGGAGACATGAGCTGTCCTGCTCTACATGAGAGTTGCTGTGACGTCAATTAGAGTGACACATTTAACAACGATTTAAAAAGGGTCTTATTACCCTAATGAAATGGGGTCAGTTGACATTTCTGATGGCGGCAGAGTAAGCCTATCATTAGACACTAATCCTTTGTTGGGCTAGATTTTATTCAAGGTACGTATAGATCTGGTTTGTTTTCTAAAATGGTTTAGCATTTTAGTTTTTTTTTTTACATAAAAGGCGACTAAAGTTTAAATAAAATTGTAACCTGCAAATCAGACAATGGCAGTTTAGCCGAACAAGATTGCTGTACTTGAAGTATTAGGGTAGGACTCCATGAGCGATTTATACAGCCCATTTCACCTAAACTTCTGGCCACCTAACCTATTGACCATGGTCTCAATTATAACTGCATGTAACTCTGCAGATATGGATTCCTATCCAGCACCTTCATAATTCTGTTCTATGCATACCTGGGGACCCAGAAAGAAAGGATGCTTGCTAGAATGGAGTGTCCCCCAAAGGCAAGCAGAGTAATATAAATGTGCAAAAAATTATAATAAGATTAATACGAAACACAATCAGGGAATTGAATAACTCATATACTTGAGAATCAGACAAAAAATATACAGCGTAATTGTAGTGAAGTGAATTTCAATCATTAGTCTTCTTTGCAATCTTGCTGCTAAAAATCAAATGTCAAGAAAAAGAAATTTAAAAGAAAAGTGTACCCAGCAATCCTAGACACAACTGAGGCTCTGAGGGTAGCCTTGCTACCTTGCACAGCTGGGATTCTGAGTTCAATTCCAGCCAGGGGACCATCTGCAATGAGGCTGCATGTTCTGTCTGTGGTATTTCTCATACACTTCAAGAACATACAGGCAGGTTAATTGGTTTCTGATGAAACTGAGAATTTTGTACATGAATACGATAGGGACTAGGGACTAATCGAAGGGTCAGCTCAACCTATAAAATACTAAATGTACATGTTGTGTCTCTAATAAGCTATTCATTAAAGGCATCTTGGAAACAGCAGTCATTTCTGTTGGGCCTTACATTTGTGTTTAATAGTATTTAGCCATTCTACAAAAAGATATTTCATGTACAGGTATAGGACCTTTTATCCAGAATGCTGGGGGCCTGGGGTTTTCTGAATAAGGTGGCTTTCTGTAATTTGGATCTCCTACAACAGTGCTGTCCAATTTACTGTATATGGTACAGAGGGCCGGAATTTTTCTAATCTACATGGTGGAGGGCCGATAATGGAAGCCAATGTTAGCCACTCCCTGTTTTTAGACCACATCCACTTTAAACCACACCCATTTTACCACAAGACTATGTCCACATTAATAGCACACCAAAAAAACAGATGGTTAGTGCTCACTGCAGGGATCAGGGCTGGAACTAGGGGTAGGCAGAGTAGGCGGTTGTCTAGGACAGGTACATAAATACTTGGGGGCAAGTTGATGTGATCAGATTTGTTTTTGGCTGCTCCTGGCACAGGTAAAGATTGGGGGCAATATGATGGCTGCTGGAGGGCTGTATGATGGATGGCTGCTGGGCTTGCTGGTACAGGTATGGGGGGGCAGTATGATAGATGGCTACTGGCACAGGTATGGGGGGCAGTATGATGGATGGCTGCTGGCACAGGTACAGGGGGGCTGTATTATGGATGGCTGCTGGGCTTGCTGGTACAGGTACAGGGGTCAGTAATATAAATGAAAAAGTGTTGTACATTTTCTTGCTTTCTTTATTTAATAACCATCATGGTAAGGAGGTAAATGGTAATGTGGGACAGGGGGCGCTGATTGAAGCTCTTGCCTAGGGTGCCAAACTACCTTGGCCCGGCACCAGCAGAGATGCCACTCATGTGTGAAAAAGTATTAAGTATTAAGACATACTATTAAATCAATATGCCTCCTCCTCCCCTGTGTATAATACTGTACCCCAGCATATGATTAAACACCTTAGGGGCCCCTAACAAGAATTGTCAAATGCTAACAAACCCCCAGGCCTACCAGGCTTATGTTCCATAGGGATCATAGGTCAGGCAGAGTATGGCAAACACAGGATGCAAAGAGCAGTCAAAGTATGACACACACAGGGAGCATAGGGAAGGCAGAACAAACAGGAGACAGGAAAATCAGGACCAGTCTAATATGTACTACATACAGTGACACAGTGCTGGTGCCCCATTAGCATTTTGTTTAAAGTGTGAAAAGGTGAACAATGTGGGCAGTTTCAGTCTGGATCTCAAGTGTGAACAGTACAGGGCTTTAGGATATAAACAATAGAGGTGTCACAAGTGTAAACAGGTGTGAACAATACAGGGGATTAGTATCTTGTTTCATTTTCTAACCACTTGGTGGGATTCTTAGCTAATGGCGCCTTTCGGGGGCCAAGAGTGGTGACAGACAAATGAAGGACAATCCCTCTGACGTGTCAAAAGACTCTCCAAAACTTGTGGCACTAGATACTGTAAACCATACCTGCCTAAATGAAATCCTTTACAGACACATATGTATATATATTGAGAATGATAAGGCACCCAGTTCTTCAACATAAAGAAATGTAAAACTGCCACCAATTAATAAGGCCTGCAAGTTTTGATAAATTTTATACAGCATATTTGCTCTTGACGTGCTCTTTTTTTTAAACTAAATCAAGCACTTTATGAAATGTACTGGAATAATAATTATAAGGAGCAGCTTTCCTGTACCGTGTGGGAATTCGAGGTAGTAACACGTCAGAGGGAGAACAAAGATCCCCCCGATGTGAGACCTAAATGTCCTATGTTCACTATCTGTTACTCCTCCAACCAAACTTGCATAACCACATCAAATGAAACCTAATAAACTAATAACCAGACTGCAAGTAAATTTTTTGTGGAAAATTTAAGAGGGACGAGAGGTCAGGGCTTTGTTAACAATAATTAGAAGTTCCTGTCAACAAATGCAGCCCAATTCACATCAATTCACATGTACATTTTTTAAAGTGAATCCTCCAAACTTGCTTTCCCTGGTTATCCCATGATGGTCCTGCCAAAGGTATCCATGCAAGCCTGACTGTACAATCACAGCCTGCTGGCCTGGGGCATAGTCCCACCCTCTGGTGCTTTCTCCGTCCAGCCACATTCTGCTGATCCAAGAGTCGATGTACGTTTTGCAACTCTTGCTAGTGACATCTGTAGAGTCGGACTGGGGGGCCCAGGGCTACTGGCTCAGGGCCCCCTCCACCCCTCATTTCCAATTGCATTAACTCAAAAACTGCCCACTATAGATCTTAACTCTATGGTGGCCTGATATATCAATTACAAGCAATTAGAAGATCATCTCCCTAGTCTTTTAATTTGCTCTTCTGACATGGCTGCCCTATACTAAAGGAGTGTGTAACCAATATCCTCCCATCTAAACTGACCACTGCACATAACCTCTTAAAAATTACTCCAAACTGAAATCTCGATAATGCTGACCCATTCTTATGTATCAAAAAGGGGCCTTCAGCTGTTCCTCTTACCCCTGCAAAATCTTGTGCCACATTTAAAGTGCTATTGTTAATCTGCTGTCTTTGATTTTTTAACCAAACATAAAACAGCGTTTTCTGAAATTCTAATGTCCTCCATCTGGAGGAATTCATTACTAATAACCTTGCTAAGATTATCCCATATACGATCCTATATACTGTATACCGTAAAAGATCAATAATGCTCTTCTGTTATGGCTTTATTTCATCCTTACCTGGACCTACCAGCCTGCTCCAACCTTTTGTCATTTTCCTTACTGAAAAACTGACACTTGGATTATTGAAACCATGTCATTTTGCACAAAATAAAATGGCAGCTAACTACCCACCCAGTGTATTTCTAGAAAGACATTCTTCCTTCTTTGATATTATAAACTGGATTAAAGCTTTTAAGTTTCTTCATCCACTTGATTCCCTACACTGTGATATACTTGCATGTTTTCTTTGAAACTGAGCTCCATAGCAGTTGCAGGGCCCTTAGATTGCCAACTGCCAATGCTGTGGTGGAAATGGACACCCCTGTTTCTGCACCTTTGGTGCCACTGAGAAAAGACATCAAAATCAAAACCTGCACAGTGTGTCTGCAATGGCATTCTTAACACCTAGTAACACCAGATCAATACCATTGCCTAAGCAAATGAATTACTGGTCTTGACAAAGCTGATCATTTGTTTAATGCATGCACAGTACTCCTATTATTGTACGTCCAAAAAAAACTTGTTTGCCAGCTCCTTACACCATAACTCCAAAGCTGCCACTACAGGAAAAAACTCAAAAAAAGTAAGATTATTTGTTAAGCCTAAAACATGTCACTCTGCTGGCCCTTTTGAGCACACCACTTCCCTTGAAAATATTCCCCAAATCCAGTACTTCCAGACGCATCTGTGAAAAGTTTTAATTCCTGGTTAGATTGTGCTGTCTGCAACCTAACACATTTAAACCCTCCAAAAACCTGTCCCAAATATACATGTCTGCTCTAGCTGCTTTTGTTATCATTATCTTGTGATGTGGCCATTTTGCTTTCCCTAACAAACCTTCTAGTCACCTGTTACATATCCTCCCCATAGGTATAACTCTATTGAGTGCCCGGTAGTGCCTGTAACTCAGAATTGCTTTGTCCTTGGTAACTGTAACTTGCCTGCTGGCTTTTTTTCAACTGTAATTCTTCTTGGTCAAAACTCATCCCATTGCTACCTTCCAATTTTGCCCTAAATTTCCTGTCATACTGAAATCACAAATTGTAAATTTATCATATACCTTGTACATATACTTGACCAATCTTAAGCCTTGCTCTGCTATAAGATTGCCATAATTATTTATCTCCACAAACTTTTTTGTCTGAATTCTTAATTGTCTTTTTGTTAAATGCTTATGAATATCATACATTCCACGAGCATATGTATCTCCTGCTGACACTAATTTAACATTTTTCTCCTTGTCCTGCACAATAACCCCATTATCATTAAACTCCTTACCCCTTTTTTTTAATCTCTTAATTTTAAGAACCTTTAAATATTTTGTAAGAGTTTTATAAGTAACATCCCCTCCAAACTTGCTGATCTGATTGTATTCATATTACTGTATCAGAATCAAAAACATCTATATTACTATAATCACCCCTCCCTGTCTCCTTCTCTGTTGATCCTTGATCTTGTTTTAGCCCCTTTCTTCATGCTTCTGATCCTGATGACCTTTGTTCGGTATTGTTATTCCCCATCTCCTGATGTAAATCCTGTGTTAACCTGCTGTTCTCTCCTGAATCTGACTGCTCTTTCTGCCCAGCTGTCTCCTGCTGTGCTGCTTTATCCCTTGCTGACTCTCTTTTCTGACACGGTTAAAAATTGATCCGATCTCTGCTGATAACCAGTTTCTATGTATGGCATTGCAGTTTCTTTTGCTATCCCACTGTCTGTTAATTACTTATCTGCTCATGTTGATTGCATCGGCAATGATAAAAACAGAGTGGTGCCCTGGGGCCCCTGTTATCTCTAATCTACCTAAACCTGCTTTAGGGCACAGACACATGCTGTCGCCCAGCGACAAATCTCCTCTTCTTCGGGGCAACTAACCTCCCTGAACTGCCTCCCCTGCCTTCCCGTCGGCTAGAATGTAAATCGCTGTCGGGATGGCACTCGGAGCACTTCGCTTTCCAAAGTCGGCCGAAGTTTCCCTGTGAACGTGTGTCTCTCCCCTAAGGATCTACAGTGTGACCTATTTTACCTCTCTAGTGTGGTGCCAGTGTGGGGTCCTGCTGTGCTCCTTATATTCCCTATATTGGTAGTACCTGGTCAATGTTGGGCACTGAGACCTGTGCCTGCATTGAAAATCACAGAATGGTGAGCGTGTGTACCCTTTCTGTGGTGCAGGGCCCCCCCAGCAACAAAGTCCTCTCTACACTCCCCCCTTCCCCCTCGGAGCGCATGCATAAGCACATGCGTACCTCTTCAGCGCGTCAGCCAATCTGAGATTGTTTCATATTTTCCTTTAACCTCCTCATTCTTTTGTTTCCTGCTATAAGCTTGCCATAATTATTTATCTCCACAAACTTTCCTGTCTGGATTCTTAACTGTCTTTTTGTTAAATGCTTATGAATAGCATAAATTCCACAAGCATGCCCCGCCAACCCAGTCCGACCCTGCTGTGGTGCCTGTGATTAGCCTGTGTGGCAGTATGGAGCTGGTGGGGTGGCCAATTGGTTGGGCTTTTGTGTGGGATGCAGAACTTCCTGGCTAGGTTTAGGTGACAGTAAGGGTCTAGACCACTGATCCCCAACCAGTAGCTCGTGAGCAACATGTTGCTCTCCAACCCATTGGATGTTGCTATCAGTGGCCTCAAAGCAGGAGCTTATTTTTGAATTCCAGGCTTGGAGGTAAGTTTTATTTGCATAAAAACCATGTGCACTGCCAAACAGAGCCTCAATGTAGGTTGACAGTCCACATAGGAGCTACCAAATGGCCAAGCACAGCACTTACTTATCACCCCAAGAACATTTTTCATGCTAGCGTTGCTCCTCAACTCCTTTAACTTCTCTATGTTGCTCACGTGTTCAAAAGGTTGGGGATCCCTGATCTAGACAAGGTAGCCAAGTGGGGGACCAGCTGCGGTCGGAACAAGAGCTGCATGAATGATGGGGAAACTTTCTGTGTCCGCACAGCTCCTTTTCCTGGTTGCGGTCTCGGTTGCCACCTCGGATCTCATGGTAACTTCTGAGATCCAAGATGCCATCTGCTTTAGCACTCAGGATGTGAGTGTGCATACCAAGCCTAATAGGGGAAACTGAAACAGAGGGGCATGGGGAGTCTGCCACCACTTGCTGGACTGCCGTTGAGGGGGTTGTGATCCTCTGGGTCTGCTATCCCTGCCATCATTAGACTTTGGCTGGGATAGATTACCAGCAGGTAGTGGGCTTGGTGGACAACAACCTGTGGGCAGGTCACTGAAGTGGTTGGGGAACACTGGGGAGGTGTGTCATGGATAAGCAGCATACCTTTGGGGGCTATCTGGGACTTACCCCGAGTTGATGGCTCATCCCTGTATTTTTTAGGACATCCTACTGCACGCCTGGGCTGATTTCTTTTCATTGCTGCCTATAGTTCAGATGAAGCTTAGACCTGCAAAACACAGAAGCAAAAGGTTATCCTTCCCCTTCCCTCCCGTCCATACCTTTTAAACTATTTTATCCTCCCCCTTTTACACCTGTCAGTTACAGGGGGACCTGCTGACTGGAGACTCACCTGCCCCCCACCTCCTGGCTGTCTGCAACATCAGCTCCAAGAACAATAGGTTTCATGTGCTTTCAAATAATTACAGCCTTCTTTATCTTCTTCACTGGTGCATGAATCCAGTCAGTGCTCAATGCAGAGCATTGCCTTCCCGAGCACTGTTTCAGGTGCCAGGGAGATGCACCAGGCTCACAGGGCAGCCAATTAGAAAGCATTTTATCCCTGTCTGGGTGCATTTTCCTAGCACATACACAGGAGAGGGGGAGGAGAGAGGAGGGTGTTTGCAAAGCTGACTCAAACGTGGTCATGTTGTCAAATCTGTGTTTTCTACTTGTCAATCTGCTCAGATTGGAGAGACGTGTCTGGCTTCCCAGGCTCCTAATGCGCAGACGCCAGGCAGACAGTGCTCGGTGCAATGCTCTTGCACGTAGGAAGGGAATTACTTTTTCCATTCTTTCTATTTAGAAGCATTTGACCTCTTTTTTTTCTCTCCCTCTTTCTTTTCAATATAACCACTATCCCCCTCCCCTTCCCCTTTACCCCAGTGTCCTCCATTGCCTACACAATCGCCATAGTATTTCCCATCACCTGCCTTTTCTTTTCGTTACACTGAAGCGTTCGTGATTAGCAATTTATGTAACCCAGGGCATTGCCTGTTGATTGCTGGTCTGGATGTTGTAATCCCCCTGGGTGCCCTTTAATGCCGTTCCATTCTCTTTCATACTCATACACATAGATTGGGATGTAGCTGTTATTATCCATTCCTTATTATAACCTCCTATTATATGTTCTCCATTCTGGCGGCTCCCTGCTGATTTCCTTCAGTACTTCCCTCGTGAGCTTGAATGAACAGAAGGAGAGAGACCCCAGCGTTCCTCTCGGGTGTTTGAATGGCACTGATATGGAGGAAATACCCTTCCAGAAAGTGAAAACGAGGAGAAAGAAGTGCCACTGCTTGTCTGCCCCCCCTTTGGATGCCATTGCATGTGAAGACGAATTCGACTGCAAAGAGCTGGAATCCCTCTTCCAAAATTACAACCTGAAGCTGGAGCAAACTTCCACCCTGAAGGCTCTGGCTGTGCTCATCATCATGACAGGCACTTTGGCATTGCTGGAACTCATGTCCAGCCGAAGTGTGACTATCTCCAAGGGCTCCCAGCCAATACACTGCATCATTTTCCTTTCCCTCTTCATAGTCACCAACGTCAAGTATCTGCAGGTCACTCAGCTCCAGCAAATTGTCAAATTAACCCTACTTTTCAGTTTTACTTTTTCCTTCTTGTGCTGCCCTTTCTCTTTGGGAGCGTATGGCTTGGAGCCCACTGTTTCATCTGAACAAGGACTGTGGCAACTCATGTTGGTGACCTTTGTGGCTTATGCCCTGCTGCCAGTGAGAACTTTGTTGGCCATTGTTTTTGGTTTCATGGTCTCTGTCTCACACATCATTGTTACAGCCACTTCTATAAGCCCTAAAAAGAAAAAGCTATGGAGAACGGTAAGTGCAATACTACCACAACATTTGTTATTATTCTGCTATAGTAAAAGCTGTGTATGTGTGTGTGTGGTAGAGGGGGTGCTGTTGAGGGGGTGGACAGTGCATGAGAGTAAAAAAGCTTCATTGTGCGTCAGAGACTTCTCTCTTTTCTGTGAATAGGCAATTGTGGTATATGCAATATTGTGTTAAAGTATCTTGTATCTGAACTGTCCAAGATGCAACTAAAGTACATTACAATTCTCAGCATGCTGGGTTATAGATCAACAACAGCTGGAAAGCAGCAGGTGAGATTAATAATGGGAACCTATCAGGGTGACCCTGACCAGTGCTATTGGTAAACCTAAATTAACTGCTAAATAGAATGCCTGCATATATGAATAGGGCATTGCTGAAAACTAATTTTTGTGCAATAGATAACACTCTATGTACAGAAGACAGTGGATTATTGACTCTTTCATGGTGTTGAAGTTTTTGGTCCTTTTACTATTGTTTCCTAATTCCTCTTCAAATGGCATGGGCTTGATATTACTGTCAGTTATCACATCATTTATTCAGGGGTATACAGTAATTAGAAATAAAACGTAGTATAAAGCTACTGTTATCCAGCACTTTCGTAAACCGAGACTGTTTATGGTATATACTGAAGCACTTAAACACTTGTCAATGTTTAGGAGTGCGTGTATGTTTTTTGACACATTTATGACACATTTAAATCTGCATTTTTAGTATAATATAGTGACATTATAAGACTATTCTTATTGCAATAGGTAATTATTTTTACTATTTGCATGTTTTTATTTTTTTAATATTTTGAATATTTTTTCCTGAATGAAATTGAAACTGCTTTCTGGCTGCTTGGCAGTAGAGCTAGCAATAAAGTGTCAGAGAATTAATGCAGAATAATGCTTACAAAGAATGTATGCCCACAGTCTAACATATTGCCGGGGCCTGTGACCCTAGCAACCGGAGAGCATATATATAATGCTTTGGAGACAGGAAAACTTTAGCACACTTATACAAACCCATAAAAATAGGAAATGTTGAATTGTTGATTCTCCATATTTCTTTTTAATCTCCCTCTAATAAGGAGAATTTGTTCCCTACAATTATAATAAAAATAACATGCACGCTATACCATGAAAACTGTACTCGGACTGTGACAAGGTTATAAAGTATGACTTTGTATTGCCTTTGTTACTTTCGTTTTCAAGTATACTAAATAGCATAGGTAAGGTGACCTATATCTCATATTAGTTTTGTGAAATTACAGGCGTTCTTATGCTTCATAAAGGCCTAAGTATTTATAAAGCTAGAACTTTTAAACTGATTGTGTCCAAATAAAATGCTAATAGAGAACACAAAAAAATGAAAAGCAATAAATGCTGAAGAATGCTTAGTGTCTTATCTTCCCTTGAGGGACAAGTTCCCTTTATGGAAGCTGATGTTTAGCAGCGCTGGTGATGATTTTACCATCCTTATTCTATTCTGACTAATCATGGACAAAGACACATAAACTGCATTACTAGTGCGCGTGTACAATGATGCCATTTAATTACCACAGTTATTCTTAACCCCAAATTGGGTCATGCTCTTTAGGGTAGGTCTCCATGATCTCCGTTTAAGGGGAGTCGAAACTCAGTGTGTGTGTTATTTAGACCAAATTAAATCTACAATGTAAATGTATTAAAAAGTCTACTGTTTTTTAATTAGAAGCCTTTGTACTGTGCATCTTCTATTCCATTGGCAGCAGCTTTGCTCACAGCTCCTGCTGTGAAAAAAGCTCTGCACCAGACATGAAAAAAAAACAAGGACTGTCCTATAGCAGACTTTAAAAATAAAGTACAGGGCTTTGTTTACTGGAGCGTCATTGGTCAGTTGCTGATAAGAGATCTCAGGCAGAGATAAGGAAGTGAAACGCGGAGCAGAGGGAAACAAACCCCCTCCTCAATCAGCTGCAGACTCTGAGGGGAAGAGAGCTCCACTTAGTTATGTTTTAAGCCTATTTTCACTGCTTTGCCATATGATTTAATTAGAACAATGTCTCTTATAGTGCTGTCCTATCTTAGAGCTGTATATGAACATGGAGTTAAGAGGTTGACTTTAAATCCCCAATATATTAAAAGTACCTCTTACATAATTATTAACATTATTACTAAAGAAGGTCTGTAATTGAATTATGGTTAATCCGGGTCCCTGGGGAAAGGCTAAGTAGCACTGCAATGATAGCACAGGTATGCTTAGGACCTGGGGTTTTCTGGATAACAGATCTTTCAGTAATTTGGACCTTGAAACCTTAAAACTGCCCATAGACAAAGATACTATAGATTTTTAGACCGTGTGTGGAGTGTCCCAACATTTTTCGTACCATTGGTTGTTCAGTCAATAGAACGGGTTAAAAGATTTATATAAGCTACCAATAAGAAATCTGAATGTATTGCCTGGCAATATCAACAGGAGATTGTCACTACTATTTGCTGGACATGACTTCCTTATGATTTCTGTCTGTCAATTAATGGCATGAGGATTGTGTGATTTGTTCTCTTTACTACTTTATATTATCCTGAATGGTTAGTTGCAGGCCGGAAGATTGGCACGGAAAAACGTTCATCTGACATAGGCTATAATCTGTATGACTATGGCCAGTTTAAGTTTACTAGAAAATCATGTACATGTAAACATTAAATAAACCGAGTAGGCTGGGTTTGTTTCCAATAAGGAGTAATTATATCTTAGTTTGGATCAAGCACAAGGTACTATTTTGTTATTACAGGGGAAAAAAAAAAAATTTGGATTATTTGATAATAATGGAGTCTATGGGAGATGGCCTTTCCGTAATTCTGAGCTTTCTGGATAATGGGTTTCTTGATAAAGGACCCCATACCTGTATCTTTACCCTTTAATATATCTGTTGCTTAACTGCCACATAGTATGAGTATAGAGAAGTACATGCAGTTTAGCTAACCTGCTAAGAATTGTTTTATACCATAATGACAATAATCATACTAATTTAATGATGGCTTAAAGGAATTGTTCAGTATAAAAATAAAAACTGTATAAACAGATAGGCTGTGCTAAATATAAAAATGTTTCTAATATATTTAGCTAGCCAAAAATGTAATGCACAAAGGCTGGAGTGACTGGATGTCTAACATAATAGCCAGAACACTACTTCCTGCTTTTCATCTCTTTTGGATTCCACTGATTGGTTACCAGGCAGTAACCAATCAGTGACTAGAGGTTGGGCCACATGGACCATAACCATTTGCTTTTGAATCTGAGCTGAATGCTAAGGATCAGTTGCAAACTCACTGAGCAGTTATGTCCCATGTGCCCCCCCCCCATTCAAATTGCTGACTAACTCAGAGTTAGAGAGTTGAAAAACAGAAAATAGTGTTCTGTTATGTTATCTGTTCACTCTAGCCTTTATACATTACATTTTTGGCTAACTAACTATATTAGAAACATTTTTTATTTTGCACAGCCTACAGTATTTACAGTATTTATCCAGTTTTTATTTTTACACTGCATTGTTCCTTTAACTGCATGCATAACATAAAACACAGATGGGGCTGCATTGTATGATGTCAAATGAAGGGGAATTCGTTTTTTTTTATAAGGCCTGCAAAAAATAGTTGTATGTTTTTTTTTTACTTTTTACATGAAAAGTAAATGACTTTTTGCAAATAATGAACATAATTAGTCCTTACAAGTATCTTCTGCTGTTTCATATCTCATACAGTCTTTTATGCCAGAATGTAATTCATACCGCTATTCAACAGCTTTTTTTTTTTTTTTTTTATAAATAAAGGAATCATGTATCTTTTTTATGAACATTGGATATACAGTAGGTTTTGACTTTTACAGTGAGGTATGAACTATGAAGGCATGGTTAATTGTGTGGTCATATTACTTTTTGGTTTTTGAGTCTTTAAGAAAAACTGTATATCAAAATATGATAAATGTGTTAATAGACATTTTAATACATTTACATTAAGCAGGAAAACTATTTAAACACTGTGGGGCACATTTACTAAGCTCGAGTGAAGGATTAGAATGAAAAAAACTTAAAATTTCAAAGGTTTTTTTGGCTACTTCGCCCATGGAATTGGCTACTTCGACCTTCGACTATGACTTAGAATCGAACGATTTGAACTAAAAACCGTAAAAAGTCGAAGGATTTTACTTAGATGGTCGAATATCGAGGGTTAATTAACCCTCGATATTCGACCCATAGTAAATGTGCCCCTGCATGTCATAGAGCAGTCCTTTTTTGTATGTTCAAAGATACAATAGTTAGGCAGCAGATACAGTATAAGGATTTGAAAATACATGTTCTTGATAGAAAAAACAAGATAGAAATTAGAGAGAAATTGACAAAATGGTTTAATTTTATATCTAGTTGCACATCTCTGCACTCTCTCCAACTCATTAATATGCTTCTCAAGGACTTGGCCCAAGAACTGTACTGTATATACTGTAAGTGGTGTAACTACAAGCGCCCCCCTTTCACCGCAAAAAATCTTCGGAAGGGACTGGCATACAGTGCAACCCCTAAACGACCCACCAGCTCACAAATTTATATATATTATATAAATATACAGTATATATACAAACACAGGGGGTCATTTTCATTTATTTAGGCCAAGTTTTCTGGGTAAACACAGTAAGCTAAATCCTCATATTAATGTAATTTCTTTGATGGTATTATTTATTTTGAGGTCTACATACATCATATAAGGGCAAATGTACTAACATATGCAAAACACAAACCAAAATGGAGAATTAAACCTTTTTCTGTCAATTTGAACATAAAACTAATAATACACACAGGTGAATATAAAACTAACTTCTGAATGCTTAGAAAACCTTAATTTTAATGCTTCATAATGTAGATATGACCACAGAGTTCCATATGTTAATCATATTAGTAAGATAGTAAATGTTTTATGATCCTTATGACCTTTAGGCAAATCGCATTAGATGTTATTCACAACCACAAACGCAATTATGGTTGTGCAAAAATGGACTCAGTTGTTGACGCCATTCATTAACGATACTTGTGCTTAAACATGCATGTACCAAGTGAGTCCCGATATAGGGGCAAATTTTCTAAAGGGCGAAGTGGCTAACGATTCACTAGTGTGATGTCATTTCGTTACTTCGCCGATTTACTAACGGGGGCTGGTGTAAATTCTCTAGCAAAGTGGACCTACTCTAACGCTACTTCGCACCCTTACGCCAGGCGAAGTTGTGCCATGGCGAAGGGACGTAACTACGCTAATTCACTAACTACTGACCGTTACCTCTTGCGCCAGACTTGCCTTCGCCACCTCAGACCAGGCGAAGTGCAATAGAGTAGATAGGGCTTGCTTCAAAAAAAGTTGAAATTTTTTCTAAGTCCCAAAAAACGCTGGCATCTTTTACTTTTTTAAGGGTGATAGGCTGAAAAAGATCGTAAATTTTTTTGGGGGTACCCTCCTTCCCCCCTACATTTCCTAACATATGGCACCTAAACTATACAGTGGACACATGTATAGGGCAAAATAACAATTCTATTTTATTTTATGAAGCTTTTCCAGGCTTGTGTAGTGTAATTGCTGCTACATATACGTCCATTGTACTTTAACTTGGCGCCATATGCAAATTGGCCAACGCTGGCGCAACTACGAGGGTAAGTAAATTTGCCCCATAGTATGTGCAAGTATTCTTGATGCAGGGATACCCTTACCCCTGCCAGTAATTCTAGACATGATTTTGATGCCGAACAATGGAAATAAAACAAAATCTGCATCTGATATGTCAAACAACACAGTTGTGCATTTTGACGTTTGTGTCAGACACAACATGGCAAATTGCATCCAAAATTACACTTAACACAATAATTGTGTTCCTAAACGAGCACTGTTGTCTCACTGTATATTGTGCATAAAAAGCTAAATTTAAACGCTGCAGGACTGAGAACAGCCTTTTCTCAAGCATATTAAAAATGTATGTTTTTAAAGGATACTTTGTGAACAAGCTGAATGCAAGAGAGAGCTCGGAAAACAGTATTAAAGTATATACATCATACATCCGGTACAAACGGTATGCATAAATACCATCTCCCGTCACAGATATGAAGAGATGCCATATATTACATGGATTCTTATACAATATAGAAATGGCCAAAGTAGAGTTTACTGTTATATATAATAGCGAAATGTAAAGTACCCCTACTGTAAATTTTAATGATATTAGAAATAAGTAAGCAAGGTGTTCTATAACTATGCACAGATAACAGCTTTTCAAGGTGACTTCTTATATCCTAATTTAAAGGGGCGGGGAGGGGTGAATAATCTGATAATACACTTTAGCTGAAGTATGAAGAGGAGGCATATCAGATATGACAGCTGGCACCCTGAGATAAGCTGTCAGTAACATTTACAGAGTGTGCATAGGCTTTCTTTGCTTGATCATAGACACACATTTTGTGATAATAATATGAAAGTTATAATGAGGTCTTTCTATCATTAATCAAAATGGAAAAAGTACTGCTGCCATTTTGATAAGTGCATGTATTTTAAATTATAATTG
Organism: Xenopus petersii; assembly: GCA_038501925.1. Taxonomy (NCBI): domain Eukaryota; kingdom Metazoa; phylum Chordata; class Amphibia; order Anura; family Pipidae; genus Xenopus; species Xenopus petersii. The sequence goes on from CM076682.1 coordinate 104,234,543, forward strand.
ATATATTGCATAGTTAGTTTCAACTGTTTTTTCTGGTGTATGCTTCTTTTAAAAATAAGACTGTTCAAATCTATAATTGATTGTTATATATAGGCTTGGTACCCAGTCAGTATTTCACCAGCTAAAGCCGGAGCAGGTAATACAAATTTATTGGAAATTAGTATGCCAGTAAATTTGTAATTTCTTGTCTGCCAGCCCCATGGCTAACTCACCAACTGACCTAATCGTCCCTGTCCTGACCCACTCCTATTATTTTAATTCATTTCCCATTATGCTATTACCAGTAAATACTACCCATTGGTGCTGTCTGTGACATGACCTGCAGTAAACTTTGATACTTTTATTACATAAACCAAAATTCTATAGTAAAGTACAGGTATGGGACCTGTTATCCAGAATGCTCAGGACCTGGGGTTTTCAGGATAATGGATCTTTCCGTAATTTGGGTCTTCATGTCTTAAGTCTACTAGAAATTCATTTAAACATTAAATAAACCCAATAGGCTGGTTTTGCTTCTAATAAGGAATAATTATATCTTAGTTGGGATCAAGTACAAGCTACTGTTTTATTATTACAGAGAAAAAGGAAATCATTTTTAAAAATTTGGATTATTTGGATAAAATGGAGTCTATGGGAGACAGCCATTCCATAATTTGGAGCTTCCTGGATATTGGGTTTCCGGATAAGGGATCCTATACCTGTACATGCAGATTGCCTCTGAGTTGCTTGTAGGTGGTTACTGTTATAGGGAAAGTAGCAGACATGGAGGTTGCACATATAATTTTTAGCTCCAATTAGTCTAATATCATTCATTGTGGTTCAATGTTTAATCCTTTATGTATCTGGTTTATTAGATTGATCAAAAAGGAAAACTCTCTGCTTGCAGTTTAGAGGGTTAATTTATTTGGAAGAAAACATCAATAAAACCCTTGCTGCATTGATGTATGTAGATTGAACTGGTTTTCTAGGCAAATGTGCTTGGAATATTTGAACTCATTACTAAAACAACCAGCAGCATATAGATTTCTATGGTTTCTTTAAAGGATTTGGATTTCTTAGAATAGGATTGCCAGATTATCCCAAACCTCAAAACCTTAAAAGCACATGCTATACAGCAGTTAGTAATTATTTAATTAATGTGGACACCATATGGTCCCCAAACAGCCCCATCCCTTCAAAATCCCTTAGCTAAATTTCTCAGGAAAATGTGTACCTAAGGTTTTCCGGATCCTCTGTAATTTGGATCTTCATTCCTTAAGTCTATTACAAAATCATGTATACATTAAATAAGCCCAATTGGCTGGTTTAGCTTCCAATAAGGATTAATTATAGCAAGTAGATCAAGTAAAACGTACTGTTTTATTATTAAAGAGAAAAGGGAAATCATTTTTTTTTTTTTTTTTAAAAATTGGATTATTTGGGTAAAATGGAGTCTATGGCAAACATAATTTCTGTAATTCAGAGATTTCTGGATCACAGGTTGCCAGATAATGGATCCTATAAGGTACTATATTATTAAACAGCCTGTTTAATGACCAATTATAATTTTTTTAATTGTTTTTACCCACAGTGCCCCCAGTGGGAATTTCACTACAACCAAACTGCCTTCATTGTATTACAACACAGTATCTGAATACCTGTATTTTATTGAAGGCCTTCAAGTAGTAGACAACAATGTACTAGTTTATCACTAGTTTATCAAGCAATACACATCAGCCACCCAGCGTATTCACCACTACAGCAGTACCTCCAGGTTTCTCTAGTAACTCAAATTGATCGAGTTTTAGGGTGAAAAAAAGCTCGAATTGCTCAAACTGTTTGAGTTTTCAGGCAAAACCCTTTGAAAAAACTCAAACATCAAGCAGGCTGTTAACCTTTCCAAGTGGTTCAAGGGAACTCTGCCTCTCAACCTTAATGAATCTGCTCCATTGAGTTCAGCCTTTTATGCCAATATAAAACCTGCCTAACTACTAGTTAAAAAACCCAACTAAAGCCTCTCCAATTTGTCTCAGAGAGGGGAAATAGTCCTTCCTAACTCCAAAATAACAGACCAGTCCCTGGATCAACTATTTACTAAAAGCTATTTTCAATAAACCTGTATATTTTCATTTGCTAAAAAGCCATCCATTTTTTCTCTCTTGTTTTTTTGTTCTAAATTCTGTAATGGTATTGCTCATTTGTACTGAGAGTTGAATGTTTACATTTAATAACATTTAAGAAACTATAAATAATAAAGAGACATCCGACCCAATGTTCCCTCTAATTCCTTATCGGCTATGTGTGCAAAAAAATCATTTTGCGTGCACAATTTTAACTTGTGTGCGCAGTTTTTAAAAACTGTGTGCTCAGGTCAGCAAATTTCCAACATTTTGGGTTTTACCACAAAAATCTTTGTGCGCACCACAATTTGTTGTGTGAGCTAGCCTCGAAACTTGTGTGCTCTCACATGATCGCACACACCTTAGAGGGAACATTGATCCAACCCCTTCTTGATCTAAAGTATCTGCCAGTACGACTGATTCAGGGGGAGAATTCCACAATTTCAGCACCCGCACTGTAAAAAAAACTAAAAACAAATTTTTACCAGAAACTTACATGTTTGAGATTTATTAAGGCTCATAAAATTGAATGTAAAAATCATCAAATAGCTGGGGAGTTCATGGAAAAGTTGTCCTAGGCAAAAGTTAGGCAATTTTTTTAATTGGAGTTTTTCAAATTCTTTTGAATGTTGTGATGTGTCTACCTTAGAGTTATTTTTCTTCTTTTTAATCAGTCAAGCTTTTAAATGAATAGGTGGACATTATTTGCTGAGTTTCCAAGTTTTTTTAATAAAAAAAAAATCACACATTTGAATTTCAAAGGGGTTGTTCACCGTTGATATAACTTTTAGTATGAGAGCGATATTCTGAGACAATTTGCACTTTGTTTTAATTTGTGGCATTTGAGTTATTTAGCTTTTTATTTAGCCACTCTCCAGTTTGCAGTTTCAGCAATCTGGTTTCTAGGGTAAAAAAAATTACCTTAGCCACCATGTATTGATTTGAATGAGAGACTGGAATATGAATAGGAGAGGCCCTGCATAGAAAGATGAGTAATAAAAACTAGCAATAGATATACATTTAGTATAGTTGTACAGAGTATTTGCTTTTTAAATGGGGTCAGTGACCCCCATTTGAAAGCTGGAAAGAGTGGAAAGAAGAGGAAGGCAAATCATTTAAAAACTATAAAAAAAGAAATAATAAAGACCAATTGAAAAGTGGCTTAGAATTTGCCTCTCTATAACATACAAAAAGTCAAATTATAGGTGAACTACCCCTTTAATAAATATGCCTCACCATGTACTTTTAGTTCACATTGTCATCAACAACACTAATCTCTCTGCTTGTACACTAATGAGTATAATTTGTATACTGGCCTGTTAATATGCACTACAGTGTTTAAACAGTTACCACACAGCCCTCAATAAAGGTCAACACATCACACTCCTTTGTTGTCAGTGTATAACATAGTCTACACAGCAGCGCACAGTTCTCAGTATGTGTGAAAATGTATTACAATACACTGCTCCATGCTAATTAGAGCCTTAGGCTAGGGGCCACATGGCCCTAAATTAGCCTACTGAAGTCTACAGGCCGATTTCAGCCCCTACCACGGGCAGTAACCTCCTTCTTTTTTTGCATCCAGAATCATTGTGTCGGCTCCAGCACAATCAAACTCATCAGTTCTAGTCTCGGAATGCAAAGTCATGCATTCCTTTGCCAAAATCTGCCAAGTATGTTCACTCCGAAACCGACAGAATTGTTTTGGACATGAACAGAAGTGGGACTGGGAAGCTACTACTCGAGGCAGGGGCTGAAATCGGCCTGCAGATTTCAGAAGGCTGATTTCTACCCCCTATGGCACAAGCCTTAAAAAAGTACTATTTTTTGTATATGAAAACTGTGTTCTTCTGCAGTCAAAACACCAAACACTGTGTAAAAGGGAGTCTTGTCAGAGGCAACTTTTTTGACCTGTGTGGCACCAATCACAGGGTTAAACACTGTAGTGATGAGTGTGAAGTAGTTTTGGGCCAAAAAAAATTGTAGTGTGGCCTCAAAGCAGGTGCTTATTTTTGAATTCCTGGCTTGCAGGCGAGTTTTAGTTGCATAAAAAACAGGTTACTAACAAACTAGCAAACCTGCTATAGGCTGACAGTCCGCATAGGGGCTTACCAACCAATCACATCTTATATTTGGCACCCACAAAAGCTTTTCATATGCTTGTGTTGTTCTCCAACTTCTTTTACATTTGAATATGGCTCACAGGTAAAAAAGGTTGGGGATGCCTGGTATAGGCAGTATAGGCAGTTTTGCTAAAATTCAGGACAGTATCAGCAGTTCTATTAGCCCATGGAACACCCAACAATTCAGGCAGTAGAGGTGTCAGGGAGATGTTGTTTTGGTTTCTGTCCATTGTCCTGTTGATAAACTGCTGGGGGAAAGGGAGGGAGTTAATGGAGTACTCATTGGACATTTTTGCAGTGATCTTACTGGCATGTCTGGGATTTTTAACGTTTTTATGGTCAATGTATTCAGGTAGTGTGGCTAAAAGGTAGGTGGGAGCACTACACTCCCTCTTTCTTATTCTTAAATGTTCGGAGGTATGCCAGGAGGAATGACAGTTTTGTTGAATTTTGGTAGTTTCCTTCCTTATTACAAGCAAGCCTGAATTAAAATCTATAACCTGAAAAACATTTTTGCCTAACTTGGTTCTGAAAGTGCAGAGGCTTTTCTGCTATACAACAATATACACATTTTTCAGTTAATTCTGGTGCTTTATGTTTGCTTAATTGTTTAGATTACATAAGGAATTGTTATTTTTGTATACACTTACATATAAATATACATTGTAAAATGGCACGTTATGGCGGTATATTTCCCCTAGGTTCTTTAGTTATTCTTTGTTTTATTTTGGTTTAAATTGAAATGTGTCATAGGGTTGTATAAAAACTCCCTCCTCTCCCAGGCTTTTCACTAATCTCCATGCATGCTTGTAGTAACACAATGCATTGTGACGCTGAGTTCCTATTTAAGACTAATCCACAGGTTATTTGACACTTGAACATAGTTTAAGCAATGTGCTGTGCCTTTTCTGTGATTATGATTACAGTATAGGTGTAGGACCCATTACTGGAAAGCCGTTATCCACAAATTACAGGAAAAATGTTTTTCCTGTAATTAAAACACACTGGGGCTCATTTATCAACACTGGGCAAATTTGCCCATGGGCAGTTACCTATAGCAACCAATCAGTGATTAGCTTTTTAAAGCCAGCTGCAAGTAGAACAATAAATGCAGCAATCTGATTGGTTGCCATGGGTTACTGCTACATGGGCAAATTTACCCAGTGTTGATAAATGACCCCCACTGCCTTTTACTCAAACCTAAATAATCCTTACTGGAGGCAAAACAATATAATTGGGTTTAAATCCAATCCAATTACCGTATGTGTGTGTGTATGTGTGTGTGTGTGTGTATATATATATATATATATATATATATATATATATATATATATATATATATATATATATATAATGTTTCAAAAAGTACCCGCACTCAAGCTTGTTCCTCTGATGGGTGCTCAGTCAAAAGTTTAGCATATAAAGTTCAAGTACGACCTGCACTCCTTATGTGTTCCAACTTAGTTTATTAAATCATCTCTCGTGCTTTCCAACGTTTTGGATAGGTGATGATAGGTCAAGGCTTTGGCAACCTGAAGATCATTTGTAACTCTGCACAAAGCAGTCTCAGTAGAGTGACAAGGCCAGAAACCAGATTGCAGAGGGTCCAACAGATCATGGGTGCGTAGAAAGTTAGCAATATGTGAGAACACAATACGTTCTAGGAGTTTAGAGGCAAGTGGTAGAAGGGAGACAGGACGGTAATTTGATACACAGACTGGGTTATATATATATATATATATATATATATATATATATATATATATATATATATATATAAAAATGCTATAAGGCCAAGAGACATTACTTTATTCTCATTCTCCTGGATCTTCTGCTTTTGATACTTTTGACCATTCTTTTCTAATGCAAATTCTCCATGCAATTGTTATCTGGGACGAGCTGCATCCTGATTCTTTTCCTACCTTTCTGACCTCTCCTTCTTTGTTACTTTTGCTAACAAACCTCCTCCCCCCATTCATCTTATTGTGGGGGTGCCTCAAGGTTATGTATTTGGTCCTCTGTTGTTCTCCTTGTACACTCTCTATTTAGGCCTTTTATCTTCATTTGGCCTTAAATATAACCTGTATGTCAATTAACAAATGGTTTTGGCACTGAATTGCTGTGATGTTACCTGACATGTACGTATGTATATACCTCAAAGGATGAAAACCCTAATTTGTGCTTTAAAAGAATGAAGCCTATTACTTTTTGTTTGTTCAAGAACCTTCTAGTATAGCATTCAGCACTGTACCATAATCACAATTGCCTAAAACATCCTAATACAAGCATGAAATAATATTAATATGATAACTTCTCAGAATACAGTGTAGCATTCAGTCCAGATATTATGGTGCTGAAGGGTAGAAGTTTGGCATAGGAGATATTGAGTCTTTACTAGAGGACTCTGTATTCTAATCAATGTATGACCACACCTGGACATCAAGCAAATATCATGTTTAGAATAAGATCTTTCAAATAATGAACATATTCCAGTCTGCTTTACCAGTTGGAGCAATGTATGGCTTAGTGTTCATTTGTGAGAGTTTCCACATTTTCCCAGGATTAAGCCAGATCACTGCATGTAATGTGTTTTACGTGTAGTGATCTGAAAGTTTGTGAATGACAAGGCATTTTGATGAGATTTGTCATTCTCAGGTAGCACTGATTACACTCAGGTGTCAAATTTAATTCTGTGTGATTGCACCTAGGTGGAGATTTGCCCCCTTTTTGCCTGCAATTTTTTGAAGCAAGTTGATAATCAAGTTTATGTCAGTTACCATTTCTCAGCTTTTTGAAAATGAATGGAAACGTGATTTATATATGTGCACAGTGGTGGATAAAATAATTAAAAGTCATTTTTATTATTCACAGAGGCAGAGAATGAGGGTAGTATAGTATAGTTGCCATTAGAAAAAAACAGGTAAAACAGATTTGTAACATTTTACTGTATAATAAGAGCTACCCTACAGATGCACTAGCTGTATGGTTGCCTTGATGTCACTGCTTTATTCTGTTTCACAAATCAGAACATAACAGGTTGGTGGAAATTTCTGTGCAAAGTTGGGGAATAGAGTTCAAACAAAACACTGTGCATCCCATTCTTCTTGGCCATGCTGTTGTACAATTGCACAGGATCGGTTGCAATTTTAGGTTGGGGGTGCAAAGACGCACACAGTCCAATTAAATTTTACAAGAAAAACTTATCTCACAGGTTTTCATGTTAGAACTCAAATAAGGTCTATAGAGAAATTTGGAATGGAATTAGGAGATAACGTTTTCCTCATCAAATTGAATCTTGATAGCAAAAATAACAGGACGTGGGAAATTAAAACAAAGTGTTTTTATCAATATGCTCCTGAATATGAAAAATGTTGTGCCATTTTTTTATCCGATGTATGCATTTTGCTATATATATATCCTAATAACAGGAAGGTCATTTTCCACACAGTCCGTTTTAAGCAAAGAATTGAAAAAACAATTGTATTCCTTTTTTTTCTCTGTAATGAGAAAACAGTACCATGTACTTGATTCTGAATGAGCAGCATGAATCAATATTTGTGGCACAACTAGGCTATTGGGTTTATTTAGTGTTTTTAAGTAGATTTGTGGTGAAGTGATCCAATTCCCAGGCATTGTGGAGTATTAGTCCGATACCTATATACAGTATATTTCACTATAACAATTATTTCTATTAAGCATTAACATGCCTTCTCTGTTTCTACAGCTTGTGGTCAATGCTATTCTTTTTGTCAGTGTAAATTTGTCGGGGGTCTTCGTGAGAATTTTAACAGAAAGGGCCCAACGAAACGCATTCCTACAGGCCAGAAACTGCATAGAGGACAGGCTGAGGCTGGAGGATGAAAATGAAAAACAGGTTAGTTTTTACAAAATAAACCATAACTCATCTCTTCAATTTCATGCATTTTATATACTGAAATATTTCTATGATAAATGTACAACTGTCTCCTCATTAAAGAGATTTTTTTTTCACAGTTCTGGGTCTCAGTATGTAAAATATTCTTGTGCGTTTAGAAGACCTGGTCAAACAAAAGTCACATTGTAAAGCAGTGCTTAGAATTGCTATACATTATGCCATGCACAGAATATGAAGTAAAAAAAAAAGGCATTTAATGGAAGCATTAGGAAGAAAGAACCTTGTCATCCAAAGAGCTGCTGCACATGGAAGATTTATAGACAGGTTGACGTACATGTAGGCTTCAGTGTTGCACTTGGTTGAACATGATGTAACATGACCCACTTTTCTATTTTCGTGAATCATGGTAGTTTCCCCTGCTGAGCCATAATGTGATATTAAAACTTGTATTTGTAGAAACCTATGGGGTAATGTAATATTTACATCTAGTAACTTGTGGCAAATAACTGGATATAGATTTTTATTTAATAGATTATTTAAAAGATGGTTGCTATTGGTTACTAGACTGCTTTAAAATGTATATTTTATTTTGCTAGTGGTAAGTATTGATATGCTAATTTGGGTGAGGTATTTTTGGGATGTGCATTTAACTGTGTGGTATAAAAAGGCTTTTGATTCACGGAGAAGCATCTAAGGGCACAATGTAAATAGCACAAATGCAACAAATTACCACAATTACATATAGGGGAAAATGCTGATAGGTCAGGTGTAATGGAGAGACAGTAAAATACCTCTATTAGCGATGATTAGCTTGCAGCCTTAAGGGCAATGGCTGACGGGGAGATTTAGGAATATTTATTGCTCAAGACGCCTTATGCGTGGCCGCAGGCGACAGTGCCCCTGAAAATGCCTCTCCATTGCCAGCAATTTTAATTACTGGCAGTATGTCCAACTTATTACTAAAATCACCCGAAGTTTCCTACAGAGACAACTTAGAGCGATTTAGCAATAAGTTGGACATACCACCAGAGATTTCATCTACCAGTAATGGAGAGGCATTTAAGGGAGATTTGTCACCCACGGCTACTCATAAAAAATCACAGGTGACAAATCTTTCAAAATCTCCCCATCTACCACCACCCTTAAAGCAATGGGCGACGGGAGATTTTGAAAGATTCGGAACTTTGAAGTCGCTCGAAGTTTCCTCGTGAGGCAACTTGACTTCGAAAGCGATACATATGGCGTCCTGCAGAGGATTCACATTCTTTCTGGCGGGAAGGCATTTGGGGAGATTAGTCGCCCACACTAGAGAAGATTTGACACTGGGCAACTAATCTCTCCGTCCGCCACCACCCTAATGCTGTAGAATTAAAAGTAACTTCAACTGTCTTCTGTGTTTTAGAGTTGTAGATTTGCAGCAGATGCCAAAGTGACCCATTTGTTCAAACAGTCTGTTTCCAAAGGTTTATTTAGAGGTTAATCACGCAGATCCATATGCCAGAACTTGAAGGGATATTTAAGCTGTCCAGCCATTCAAACCCCTTTTATCTTACCATGGCCTTTGGCTATTACAGTATAGGAAACTGGAACTGTAATACGATGCACATCTGTCATGCTTTGAGCATACTAATAATGTTTTGCATGGTCTGTTTTTTCCCATAAATGGCTATTTCTCATCAGCTAACCACCCCCGCCTGCCTATGCATTACTAGCTTGAGATCCTGGGGTGGATTTACTACATAGGTGCTAAACTGCACCAATGAAGTTGCCCATTGTAATTAATCAGATCACTTTTTCTGTTTTCTAACATATTTGCCTATTTGCTGCCCATGGTGCCACTTGAGGAAAGATTATCATGATCTCATCACCTTTCAAAGAAGGGAACTATTACTCCAACTACTCGATGATGTTGGTTTCCAAACGTGTCAGCATACTGTAGCTTGTAATCCTATAGCTATGTTTTATACATATTTTGACACATGCTGGGAATCTCATATCTCTGTCTCTGGACACTGATTTTATGCAAAGGGGCCTGGCTCACAGATAACATTCTAGTTTATCCAACAAATGTTCAATTGGGTTGAGGTTAGGGGCCAAGTCAAGGTTTATTATTACTAGCTCAGCAATTCTGTACAGACCTACGCAAATGATACTTTATTTCCAAAATAGAAAAGGCCTTTCACAAATTGATGCTACAGTTTAAATGGACCAAAGAGCCTTATTCTAAACTATAAAAATCATAGTCCAGCAAACTTTAGCAATCAGGAAGGCAACTTTTTCCAGCCATAACCAAACCTAGACTCCAGAACAGAGGTCCACAACCTTTTCTACCTGTGAGCCACATTTAATTGTGAAAAGGGTTGGGGAGCAACACAAGCATGAAAAAATTCATGGGGGTGCCAAGTACATATTTGGTAAGTCCTATATAGGTCTAAAGAAGGCTTTGTTTTGTAATACAACTGTTTTTTAGCAACTAAAGCTTGCCTCCAAGCCAGGAATTCAAAAATAAGGACCTAATATTTCTTCTGCTGACCACTTCCATATAAAAGAACTTGCAATTGCAATGCACTGAATATATTTCAGTACTTGTTTTTTTCTGAGATTTTACATGGCCAACCACTGTGTGACTGACCTGTTTATCATCCATGATGTCTATGTTTGCAACTGGGGAAGCTTTAGCAGAGCAGACATTTTATAAACTGTTTGTTGCATTATATAAGGCCACAATGCTGCTGGAAATTACTTAACTGTATGCTTAGTTGTAACCCTGTGTTGATGTTGATTAGAAAGCCAATACTTTTCAAGCCTATCACAGATACACCATGCACAACAAAAAAGTAAAAATGGTGTATTTCTTTATTAAGCTGAATATTCATTGTTGGTGCAAATTTATTCCATGTAAAATTCTAGTATAGAAGGCAGTGATTGCTTGAAAATGCCATATAAAAAACTGTGATCATGCATCACCACTTTTTTGTACCAACAAAATTTAGTTGCCATGTGAATTTTTCCCATTGACCTGCATGAGTTACAACATACAGTAAATATAACAGCATGAAATTATGATGTTTAATATGGTGTTATAAAAGAAAATACACAGCTTTATAATTATGCTATTTATTTTACAATGCCTTTATACTGTTTTTCTGTCATAAATAATCTGGCACAACATGATAAATAGGCCCCATAGTGTGATTGTGTATTTGTATGTATGAATTTATAGATATGTATAAAATATATTGCACTTTTAAAGGATTGAATCCAAACCCTTGGGGGTTATTTATCAAAGGTCGAGTTTGTGAGTTTTTTTATACCTCCAATTAACTCACTCGAAGCTCGATTCGAACTAAAAATCTTTGACTATTCGATCATTCGATAGTCTAAGTACTGTCTCTTTAAAAAAAAGCTTCAACCACCTAGTTGGCCACCTAAAACCTACCGAGGCCAATGTTAGACTATGGGGAAGGTCCCCATAGGCTTTCTAAGGTTTTTTTGATCGAAGGAATTTCGTTCGATCGATGGATTAAAATCCTTGGAATCGTTCGATCGAACGATTATTCCTTTGATCGTTCGATCGAAGGAATTGTGCTAAATCCCTCTTCTTCGATATTCGAAGTCGAAGGATTTCAATTCGGCAGTCGAATATCGAGGGTTAATTAACCCTCGTTATTCGACCCTAGGTAAATTTGCCCCTAATTGTTTGCTCTTTTGAAAAATAGTTTTTAATGCAGAATTATGTGCAGCACTATAACAGTACTATGTGCAGCACTATTAACTGGTGCTTTTTGAAAAAAAATGTTTTCCCATGACAGACCTTAAACATCAGGGTATATAAAATTAAGTTTGCACTGTGTTTGAAATACCAAATTAGGGTTCTGTCTTAAGCAGCTGTGATACTTGGGCACAATTAGGCTTCCCAGATCACTTGAAAATTCAGGCATAATCCACTTTAAAGGGCTGCACTAATTGCAATTTAAATGGCACATAATTAAGCAACAATCTCACTTGCTAGTAGTAGTTTTCTTTCAAATGATTCTTGGACAATCCCCCTAAATGTCCATGTTCCCTAAACCCTTCTCTGTATTTGAATTTCTCTAATGTCTATTTAAAATTCTTGTCACTTTCCTGGCTTCTTTACTAAGCCTGGTCATCTAATCTGGACAATTAGTTTTCTGAAACATTGATATTAACATTTGCACCAGATCAATATCTAATTCCTACATTGATCTTTATAATCCTCAGTTTTGCTTGGGCTGATCAAAATGGCCCATTAGGATATTATTAAGCCATTTTCTGTGATGACCACTATTGCATGCACAATTAAGCTATCTTCCTATTTTCACTGATAGACTTCAACTCAAACTATTGATATTCAAAGCCTTTAAATACATAGTCAGTTTTTATTTGGTACCTTACCATGCCAACAAGAATTCCTATGTGTAGTTTAAAGATTTTTTAAATATATGTTTTAAAGATGCATAAGGATTTCGGCAGAAGTCTTTTAAATGTCGTTGATCATTATCAAGAAACTGTTTACAATTTAGCATAGACTATTGGACTTTGCCCAAGAGCAGTGTTTTTTAGCCTTCAGTTGTGTTTGAAATCCAAACTCGCCTGTATTTGATTTCTACGTGTCAAATATAATTTATTAAAGTAGTAGGTTATGTTACTACATTAATAAGCAATAATTGTGACCAAGTTAAACTGTTTGGGCACCTGTTTTGACCCATAGGTTAAGAACCTACATTTTTTGGAAGACAGTGATTGTTCTGATGCCATAAAGTTTTAATAAAAGTTTTGAACAGTAAGTCAAGTAATTATTTTAACTGCTAAACATAATTTCAGAATAATCTTCCAAAATATCTATTCAATTCCCAGTTGACGTGCAGGATAACATAAAATAAGAAGAAGATTTGCTTTTCGAGTGAAAAAAAATATTATTTCCAGTGAGAACTTTTGGGCAATTTTGCTAAGAGAAAATAGTCTACAAAGACTAGAATGATTTTGTTTGCACCTAAATAATAACAAAGTTACTGATATTAATACAAATAGTTCATTGATACAGGGATTTCTACCAGTGACATATTGTATCAATAATTCTGCTACAGGAGATTTGGTATTACCCTTGATAACAGTAGTTTATGTTCATGGCTCTTTTTATAACAGAGATCTACACATACTTGTCAATTTTTTGTGCATTACCCTCTAGGGATGATTCTTAATATTGTCTGTAGAATTCACTGGGTTGTCTGTTAAGAAGATGTGTGCTCAGAGAAATGTTGCCATTTAGATTTAATCATGCAGAAGTAGACCACATTTCTGCTCCTACATGACTTTATTATTCAATATTGGGTAGAAGAAAATGCAAGGGACACAGCAAAGTTGACTTAGTAGTGCTGTGAGAGTTCAAACAAAAAATGATTCACTACAACAAGCCCAGCATACTGAGCACGTGCAATTTCACTGACACTCCTAAACACATCCAACATGTTGACCCCTATGCACTATGCACTATGAATTATAACTGTTATAACAATTCTGAAACTTAAGGCTGGGGAAGTAGTTTCAGTATATTAAATATGGCATTTATACCCACATTTTCTGTTAAGATTTACTTTTCCTTCACCTAAAACGTAAACATACTTTTAACATACTTTACTACGGTAATGCACATTTTATTACATACTGTATCTGTATCTGTAGCCACTTACAAACTGGTCTTTATGTTTTGTGTGTCTATAACAATGTAAAAGAGTTCGTTTATGGCTCTAAAATTAAGTTATCAAAAGCATTCCATTTAATTTTTCTTTTCGCTCTGCCATTATCCAGAAAGGTCAGAAATAAAGGAATGCAATTTCCCATACATTCCTATTTAAACAATTAAATTTTTTGCATGGATTTGCTTTCTCTATGTAGTAATTAGACAGTACCCTATCCTTTTATTTAAGCTTACATAAGTCTGTGATGATAGTACAACAAATGTATTGGGTTTTTTTCTGTTTACATTTTTTATTAGTTTCAAATAACAGAAAGATCACTTATCAGAAAACAGCCAGGTCCTAAACATTCAAGATATCAGAGTTCATATCTGTACTGTTTTACAGTTTGTCAGCAAAGTTTTATGACTTAACTATATTCCATTTCACATGTGCTTTCTTCATTAGGAACGCCTACTAATGAGCCTTTTACCAAGAAATGTTGCTATGGAAATGAAAGAAGATTTTCTGAAGCCACCAGAAAGAATTTTCCATAAAATATACATTCAGAGGCATGACAATGTTAGGTAAGGTGGATATTACTAAGTAAGAAATTTGAAAGTTTTATTCATGCTAATCACTTGTGATTCATTCACTCTTAGGCAAGTGATTCAATGTTATTATTGCTGTTATAATTGTGGTAGTATGTAACCACAATGGCAGCTGTATTCAGCTATAAAACATAGCACACTCCAATTTCAGTAATATTTTCTAGAGAGCCTTTAATGCTCCTTGCACTGGTTCATTCACACTTTCCTTGCCAACATAGATTCTGCATCATTGGCAAGGAAGTTGCAAAATGGCTGGAATCAGAGGTGCTAAACTTCTTTATTTTATTTAAATCGGTAGGAAAAGTGCACTAGCACACAATTCCAGAATGGCTGATGGCAGGAAAAAAGTTAAATTGCACCATTCAGTAATAATTGTTATGCTTTCAGCTTCATGGAGCCCTAGCTGGCCAAACCAAATAAAGTTGGATTAATAATGTGGCCTTTTTATAGTATGGACACTTTTTTCTTTAAAATCTGAGGGCTAATTGGACACAAGCACTACATTACAGATTACTTCAGTTATCCAGGGGTTGCGGAAAAAGTGAATGAGTTTGTAAATATGCTTAATGACAACTTTTTATTTCAGCTAGTTCAAGAACCTACTAGAAATGACTCTCTTTTGGACCTGGTATTAACTAACAATACTGAATTCATCTCTAGCATTTGTGTGGGTGAGCATTTAGGGAATAGTGATCATAACATGGTCTAATTTGAGATTAGGTTGCAGAAACACCTCTATAAGGAGAAACTAAAACACTTTGTCTGTTTAAGGGCATCTCTACAACATATTAACCAGGTCCGGACTGAGAATTAAAATAGGCCCTGCCATTTCAGGTAGACAGGGGCCCAAACAGCCCTCACCAGCCCATTAAATACTGACTTTCTATGTCACCTTATAGTAGCCCCTCTGGCATTTGCCAGAACCCACAGATTGCCAGTCCGGGCCTATTAACACAGGGTTAAACACAGAAGAAAAATGGTTTGTCTTCAAAATGCTGCTTAAAATAAATCAGACAAGCCAAAATCGATATGGAAAAGGACATTGCAGCAAGGAGTTAACTCAAAATTATTTTTTAAACATATAAATAGTAAAACAATGAAGCATAGTAGGGTGGGACCGTTGTTGTCAGAGGGTGGTTAGTTGATTGGTGAGAACAGAGATAAAGCACAGATTCTGAACTGTTATTTTCCATCTGTCTACACCAGGGGTAGGCAAGGGGAAATTCAAAAGAGACTAGAACATGTAAAGATAAATAAAGGTCCAGGACCAGATGGTATTCATCCCAGGGTACTAAATTAGCATAGTTCTGTGATTGACAAATCTCTTTACTTAACTTTTCAGGATTCATTGAGGTCTGGCATGGTGCTGAGAGACTGGCGAATTGCTAATGTGGTGCTGCTATTCACAAAGGGACCCCGTTCTCAGTCTCAAAGCTATAGACCAGTTAGTCTGACATCAGTGGTAGGAAAGCTTTTCAAAGGGGTATTAAGAGATAATATGATTGACTTGCAAATTAAAATAATATGAGTTTGTGACAGCATGGTTTTATGCATAACCAGTCTTGCCAAACAAATGTAATTGCCTTTTATGAGGGGGTGAGCAGGAATGCAATGACAGTGGATGTTATCTATTTGGACTTTACAATAGCATTTGATACAGTACCACACAGAAGATTAATGGTTAAATTAAGGAATATTGGCCTTGAACATGGTACAGGTATGGAACCTGTTATCCAGAATGCTCTGGACCTGGGGTTTTCCGGATAATGGATAGTTCTGTAATTTGGATCTTCATAGGTTAAGTCTACTATAAATTCATGTAAACATTATATAAACCCCAAAGGCTGGTTTAGCTTCCAATAAAGGTTAATGGTAAAGATATCAAACTAAGAAGTTTGGCTCAAGTACAAGGTACTGTTTTATTATTACAGAGCAAAAAGGGAATTCATTTTTTATAATGTGGATTATTTGGCTAACATGGAGTCTATGAGAGACAGCCTTTCAATAATTCAGAACTTTCTGGATAATGGGTTTCTGGTTAACGTATCCAATAGCTGTATTTGAAATTGGATAGAGAACTGGCTGAAGGATGGATTACAAAGAGTGGAAAATTTTCTGATTCAGTGTTGTCAGTGGAGTACCACAAGGGTCTGTACATGGTCTTTTGATTTTCAACTTGTTTATTAATGACCTGGAGGTGGGCATTGAAAATGCCATTTCTATTGTTGCTTATGATACTAAATTGTGCAGAACTTTAAGTTCCCTGCAGGATGTTGTCACTTTGCAGAATGATTTGACTAGATTAGAAAATTTGTCAGCTAACTGGAAAATGAGGTTCATGTTGATAAATGAAAGGTTATGCACTTTAGTAGGGCCGCCATGAGGGGGGGTACAAGTGTTCCGGGCCCGGGCTTGAAGTGCAGGACTGCACTTTCGAAAGAGCAGGGCCCCCCTTGACAGCACTGATGCAGTGTGGCCATGTACGAAGTCCCGAACAACCAAAATGCGGAAGTGCTGAAAAGCCGAACAGTCGAAGTCCCGAGGCGGCGAAAAGACCCGAAGCCACGAAAACAGCCGAAGCCGGACTCCCGAAGCCACAAAAAGACCAGAAGACATGAAAAAAGCCAAAGCCAAACTCCCGAAGCCGCGAAAACACCCGAAGTCATGAAAACAGACGAAATTTAAGTCCTGAAGCAGCAAAAAAGACCCGAAGTCATGAAATTGAAGTCCTGAAGCGGCGAAAAGACCTAAAGTCAAGAAAAGAGGTGAAGTTGAAGTCCTGAAACCATGAATTCAATTCTATTGAACATTAATTTGTGTTTTTTTTAATTTGTTTTAATCCCCTGGCCACCAATGTATTATTTTAATATTCTATAGGCCCCTGCCACCAATGTTTTTTTAAGAAATATTCTTTGGGGCCCCAATTTTTTTTAACTTGTAAGGGGGGCCCTGGCACCAATGTTTGTTTTTTTTAACTTATAGGGGGGCCCTGGTCACCAATTATTTTTTTTAACTTGTAGGGGGCCCTAGGTGTTGAGAAGTATTTTAGGATTTTTGTGGATTACAAATTATCTAATTCAAGGCAGTGTCATTCTGTGGCTACTAAAGAAAATAAAGTGCTGTCTTGCATAAAAAAGGGCATTAACTCAAGGAATGAAAACATAATTTTGCCTCTTTATAGATCCCTGGTAAGGCCTCACCTCGAGTTTCTAGTGCAATTTTGGGCTCCGGTCCTAAAAAAGGATGTAAATGAGCTGGAGAGAGTGCAGAGACGTGCAGCTAAACTGGTTAAGGGGATGGAAGTTTGAAATATGAGGGTAGATTATCACTGTTGTGTTTGTCTCCTCTGGAGAAAAGATGCTTGCAAGGGGACATGATTACTCTTTATAAGTGCATTAGAGGGCATTATAGACCACTAGCAGGAGATCTATTTTTCCATAAAATGGATAATCGAGCCAGAGGCCACCCCTTTAGACTAGAGGAAAATAACTTTCATTTGAAGCAACGTAGGGGGTTCTTCACAGTCAGGACAGTGAGGTTGTGGAATGCACTGCAGATGATGCTGTGATGGCTGATTCGGTTAATGCTTTTAAGAGTGGCTTGAATGATTTCTTCGACAGACATAAGGGTATAGTGATACTAAAATCTACAATTAATATAGATATTGGTATATATAGTTTCAGTGGGTGTGTGGTGTTGGGCTTCGGACTTTTTTCAACCCAATTTAACTATGTAACTCTGGCCACCAGATTGTGGCTTTCAGAGCACACCACACATACAGTTGGGGCCTGGCACTGTTGTTCTGCACCACTGAGTTAGTTGCAACTTTAGTTGTGCATTCAGTGAATAGTGCAATAGATACTGTTTTAAAGTAGCCCTATTTGAACAGGAATCTAAATTCTCCTTGTGCCTGCATGCAGTCCTACTTGCATAACATGAGTTAGGGGACATGTATGCAGATGGTCATATGTGCACATGTATGCTTCTTAAATAACAGGCTCAAGTTGCCCTTAACATTGCACATTTCACTACCAAGAACAACTATCTGCAGTCCGTGTACGAAGAATTGTGCACTGCAAGGTGATTGGCAAGATGCATTATGTGAAATACAGTTACAATTTGCCCCGTTGTTTGCAGCATGCATCCCACACTTTTGCAGCATCCACACACTAGTGGGTGTGGATAGTAAAATCTGATCCTGAATTATATCTGTGTGTTTGATATACTGTAAAGGCCTACAACTGAGTTTATGAGAAAAGACATGTTCTGATTTCTGCAGTGCTTTTCTGATCCATTTTAAGGCTTTTACCAAAAATATTCAGATATTATATAGATAGATTAGATTTTACATTGAGGTTCAATATTAAATTAAATACTAAATTAGCTTTATTAAATTAGTTACATTCCGATTGCTTCTTGGATTGAAAAATTATCATGCAACGGCAAATTATAATTAATAAATTGATGTTTAATAGCCTTAGTATCCCATCAGCATCTGCTTTGCTATAACAGTCTAGATAAAACCCAGAATAGTTCCTCTCTAGCATAGGCTTAGAAACTTGGCACTAGTGCTGTCCTAAAACATAAGGGAGAGTAAAGGGGAACAAACTACTAAACTGGATCTACTTCTTAGTAATAAGGTAAACTTGAGTCGTGCAATTAAACAGAAAAAGAGTCAGGGCAATGAAACTACAACAGAACTGCAAAAAAAAACATAACCAGCTTTGTTAATTGAAAATGAAAAGAGAGATTTAATTAAATTGTATCAGGCAAAAGGGAGATATTGAAAGCAGATCTACTAGAAGCAATATAGCAACATTGAAGAGTAAAAGAGATCTTTATGGATAAGGGCTCCCTCTATTCTGACCTTTTCCAAACCCTGTTCCTCAGATTCCCTCCTAATAAGAGCTGAAAAAAATCACACACTGTATTACATCAACTGCAGTGTACACCTATAGCTGCTACTTTTGCCATTTTAAGACCAAATAGTACATATGACTATGAAGACTATGTTTTTTTCAATTACTTATATTAGATATGTATACCAATTAGTACAGTGTAATCTAAAATATAGTTGTGATATGAATTCATCTCGAGAAACAGAAGCCAGCATATATAGTTACAGATAAATTAACAGGCACAATTAGGGTTGCCACCTTTCCTCTCGACTAGCCCCAGAGGGGGCGGAACCATTACAAATCGGGAGGTGAGGGAGTGATGTAACTTGACATAACGTAGCCCGGACAGACCTTCAAAAAAACCTGGCTGTCCGGGTCAAAACCAGAGGCAACCCTAGGCACACTGCATATACTGATGTATATAGGCAATGTATCTGCTGGGAAAAGTGCAGCAATATGATGAACAGATTACCTACCAGTCATTTGCTGCACTAGTGGATTGCATTAATTACTTCAGTACTGTCCAATTTCTATGGTACAGAGGGCCGGAATTTTTCTAATCGACATGGTGGAGGGCCGATAACGGAAGCCAGTGTTAGCCACTCCCTGTTTTAGACCACACCCACTTTAAACCACACCCATGTTACCGCAAGACCATGTCCACATTAAAAGCACACCAACAAACCAAATGGTTGGTGCTCACTGCAGCAATCAGGGCCCGGAACTAGGGGTAGGCAGAGTAGGCGGCTGTCTAGGTCTCCATCATTGAGGGGTGCACTTTTAAGGGGATTTTCTTTTTCGTTTTTTAATCTTTTTGTTTTCTTCAAGCGTTTATTTAATAATTTGTTTCAGTAATCATGGTCACCCAGTTGGGTGGAATCCATCTCCTTCCCCTTCTCCCTCTTGCCGGCAAGTAATAGCTCCTTCTGTGCAGTGCACCGCGACGTGCATACACGCGTCAATGACATCACTGATATGTTGGATGACAGAGAGAGGCAGAGAGCTGGCGGCCTGCTTGGTGTGACTCTCGTTGCTCTCAGCCTTGCACAGTTGCACTGAACTGAAGACATTCTTTCTATTACTGTAAAGTGTGAAGCTTCCTGCTGGCACAGCCAGGTACAGATTTAGGGCCCATATGTTTTCTGTTGCTTCTGGGCTGGGCGCTGGCACAGGTACATAAATACTTGGTGGCAATATGATGTGATCAGATTTATTTTTGGCTGCTGCTGGCACAGGTAAAGATTGGGGGCAATATGATGGCTGCTGGAGGGCTTTATGATGAATGGGTGCTAAGCTTGCTGGTACAGGTACAGGCTTACTGGTACAGGTACAGGGAGCAGTAATATAAATGAAAAAGTGTTGTACACTTTCTTGCTCTCTTTATTTAAAAACCATCATGGTAAGGAGGGAAATGGTAATGCAGGACAGGGGGGCACTGAGTGAAGCTCTTGCCTGGGGTGCCGAACTACCTTACGCCTGCCCTGGCAAGGATGTCACTCATATGTGAAAAAAGCTAAGTCATACAAGACATACCCATAAATCCATATGCCTCCTCCACCCCTGTGTATAATACAGTACCCCCACCTTAGGGGGCCCCTAACAATAATTTTCAAATGCTAAAAACCCCCAGAACAAATACCAAAGTATGACACACACAGGGAGCATATGGACGGCAGAACAGAGCAGGAGACAGGAATCAGGACCAGTCTAATATGTACTACATACAGTGACACATTGCTGGTGCCCCATTAGCATTTTAAATAAAGTGTGAACAGGTGAACAATGAAGCCAGTTTCAGTCTGGGTCTCAGGTGTGAACAGTACAGGACTTTAGGGCTGTGAACAATAGAGGTGTCACAAGTGTGAACAATACAGGGGATCACAGTGTGAATTTGAGGTTTAAACAATTCAGGGGCCAGTCAATCTCTGTAGTGATACCTTTTAAAGCCTACACATGATAAGCAGACACAGCAAGCAGACTTTGATATGGAGTGCCACATAAGGGGGGACAGCCCTGAATTACTTCATTAAACTGTCCAGGGTGAAGAAACCACAGTCATTTTTATTGGTATATGTAATATTACTGTCAGTCTGGTCAGTCAGAACATGGCATGTCGAGATCCCAAAATATACCTTGTGCGTGCAAATTTGGTGGCATTGCAAATAATTCAAAAACACACTGCCTGTTTTATATATGAGAAAAGCTGCAAAAATGTACACTGACCACTGAAAACCATATATTTTTATAACATCTTATCTCTGAGACAATACGGTAATCCTTTTTACCAAGATTAATCAACCTAAAGATAAATAACCAGGGGTCTACTAAGCTGTTAGCTGGGCAGGGCACATAGGTTTTTCAAGGATATGGCAGGTAGAGGCCCCAAGATGAAATAAAATAACTGATTGGTGGTTAAAACACCTGATGCAATAGTCATGCTACAAAATAAAAAAAATTTTTAGGTGAAAACAGAAGACAAAATGAATAAACAGTATAAAGGTAATATAATACTATAATGGACATATTTATTATGCTGTGTAAAAAACAGCAGGATAATACACCACACATCGGCAGGCTTCGGCGTGTAAAAACGGCGTAAAAATGTTACCCACTTTTTTCTTAGAGTGACTTCCCCCAAAAGCAATTTAAAATAGCAGCGGCAAATCTGGAGATTGCATGGCATAAAATTACACACACCTCCATAAATTTGCCATCTATTTTACACAGCTTTTTACACTGCGTTTTTTCAGCGAAATTCATTTTACATAGCACAATAAATATGCCCCCTAAAGGTGGCCATAGACGCACAGATAATATCGTACAAAACGAATTTTCGTCCGATATTCATTGTGTGTATGGTGGAAAAAGAGCCGACCGATATCGGCAGAAGACTTGGATATCGGTCGATCGGGCTGGACGGAAAATTTTGATCGGGTGCCTTTGAAGGGCCCAAACATCGCCCATTGTTAGTGCTGAATCGTCAGATACAGGTAGAATTCTATTGTTTCTTCCCGTATATCTACCTGTATATCTGACGATTCAGCTCTACACGTGTGTATTAAAACGAACGATCTTTCTTGGAAAGATCTTTTCCAAGAAAGATCGCAATTGTTACGTCTATGGCCACCTTTAGTGTGCACACATGCATACAAAAATAGTGGTTTTTTTTCTTTTATTTATTCATTTTACACAGTATCGCACAACTTTTAAAAGTGTACACACATGCATACACAAATAGTCAAGGTTGTGTGACAGTGTATACATCAGTGTGAAAAAGTGTTCAAAACAAAAATGCTAACTTTTGTAAAATATGTGTTGTGGGTGTGTGTGTAAACAAGGGCCACTTTCTGTTTCTTGAGCAGGAGGGCCAGTGGTATCACCGGAGTGTCCTTGCCTTTGTAAGTCCAAATGACAGAAAGTGAGTGGGTGGCACAAGATGATTGTAGGAGAGACATGTGGTTGTGACACGTCTGCTGTACTGCAAAAATCTAATAGATGCCCTTGGCGCATTACTGATGGGGCTGTATATATTTTATATATATATATATATAATTTATTGTATAACAAGTTATACAGGAAAAGTGATACAACACTGCTTAAATAATTCCCTAACAAGTAAATGTTAAATAATTACTCAGGCAATAAGCTCAATTTCTCCTTTTGTAAATACTAGTTAGCACTATTCAGATGCTTATGCTTTATAATCATTTCCTTCTCTTGTAAATAAATAGCACACATAAAACACTCATAAAAAGGCTGAAATATTCAGCAAGAGCTTTGAATAATATATTTATTATTTTTTACAAGTATCAACTGTTTTAGATTAATAATAAAAGACAATCAATTATAAGTTGCTGTTATCTTGGTCATTACTAAGCACATTATAAATATGATTTCATAATTTAACCAGCACATGGGTACCAGACTTGCGCCCAGTGAATTGGATAGAAATGCAAAACTGGACCCATGTTTTAGTAGTGCCGCAACTCCCACTCTGAACATCCTTAACACAATTGCATCCAATTCGCATCAAAAAGCAAGCTGCATTGTGTCCATTTTGAAGCACTGGGCACAATAATGGAGATGCAAGTTGAACCATGGCTGCAATTACATTGGAATTATGGAAAGACAGTACATTATGGGCAACTACATATTGATTTGCATTGAAAATATCAATTTCACCTCTAGGCTTGTGGTAGAATTATGTTATTCTAAGAAACCTATGCATTGTTTTTATTGAATGTTTTCTGTCCTATTTTATCTTTTAATTCCTTATCTTTGAAAGCAAAACAGTAATCTTTATCAATATATCACCACTCTTGACTTTTCACAAAACCTGATGTTCAGCAGTGTCCACACTTGACCATTCACAAAACGTATGCACGGCTATAATATACATCTATTTAGTAAGACACTAGAATGTGTTCAGCAAAGGGCTAGTAGCACTAAAAACTGAAGGGTTTCATAGACATTTAAGGGGCACCTATCATAAAAGAACTGTTCCCCCCCAATGGAGGCAAGGGAAAATAGAACTTGCACTCAGGTTGGGGGAAACAATATTTTGTCAAGAAAACTAAATACTGGTAGCTCCCAGTGCAGACGGCCATGTAGGGGCACATGTACAATGAGCGAGTGCCCTGGCTCAGTCATTATGCCCAGGCATGTGATGGAGGATTGGTTGTTGCATCCCTGATTACAGGAACGCATAATGGATATCTGTTTATGAAGGTCTTATCTAGTTGTCTCACTGGTTGTCTTTAAGCTGTGCAGATGGTGGCAGAAACATCAGCTTTTCTACTAAAAAAGGTGCATAATTCTTTATTAAAGTTGAATGCAGACATTGTTTTTAATGGGAAAAATAAATGTCAATTTTTATTTTGTGAATGTCACCTTTAAATACCTATAGGTAAGATTCCATTAATGATAAAGAACTATATAAACAAACCATAAACAAACACCCAGTGTTAATGTTGTTTAGTAGGCAGGGACAAAGAACGTTATTAAACATCTTGTCTAGTGTAATTGTATGTATGTAACTGTAGAATATTATAGGAAAATGAAAAACTTGTTTCCTGGAAATCCTACTGTGCAGGGTACTATATATAAAAGAGGTGGAGCTGAAGCTAGGGTCAGTGTTTTGCTGTAGTCAGCTAAATGTGATATCCATGGGAAACCCTTTTTGCCTTTACATTTGCTGATCCAAAACACTGGTCTGGTCTGAACAGATCAATCAGTACCTAACCTGCAACTTCATGTTGGGTATTCCATTAGTAGAATATTATTTATATGTATGCATGTATGTATAGATATATATTATTCAGTTGGAGATTTAGTAGGGTCACAAGAATATTATTAACATTGTAAATTATAAGCATTTCCTTATGACTGTGTAAACAAGTGTATCAAGTAAAAAGTCTGTGGATATAAAGCTCACCATCTGTTCGCCATCTGTTATGCTCCTGAAGCTGATGTTAATTATTTAGTTATAAAAGACAAGGAGTCAAATGTAAATCCTCAGGCTGACTGCTAAAACAAAAAACAAAAAAGAAAGGCATCTATCAGAATATGAATGTCCTTTCATTTTAATTTTAAATAGTCTTTTTTTACTTTTTATTACTTATCTTTCTATTCAGTCCCTCTCCAATTCATATTGCAGTCTCTTATTTAAACCACGGCCTAGATGCTAACAAGACCCTAGAAGCCAGATAGCTACTAAAATTCCAACTAGAGAGCTGATGAGCAGGTTGCAGAGTCAGTGACCCCCTCCCAGAGCTGTTTCAGAAAGACATAAGAAGGTGAATAATGAAACTTCAATATTAGAAAAACAATCACAAATAGAAAATGGAAAGTGAAAAAAATCTTTATTTCTGTTCAACAATCTGGTGAAACAATCCGAAAACAACGGAACTGAGAAAAGTATTGGATGGTGAACATCCAATACTTCATCAGTTATCACTACGACGATTAAGTGGTTTTTGATTCTTCTGTGATAATGTTTATTTACCTTTATAGAAATCGGACACCCAATCACACATCTAATTCCATTTTTTCTTCTCTTTTCAGCATTTTATTTGCAGATATTGTTGGGTTTACCAGTTTAGCATCCCAGTGTACTGCTCAGGAGTTGGTTAAGCTTTTAAATGAACTTTTTGGGAAGTTTGATGAATTGGCTACAGTAAGTATGATTTTTTTTTTTTTTTTTACTACGCATTTTAAATATTAATGACCATACAATATCCTATTGTTGCATTTAACCGTAATAGTGTTTGTGGTTAATAATGTGAAAATCAATCAAAAATTGTATGTCAGATCAACTTAATGATGATTTATATGAAATAAGCTTTTGTTCAAGTGCCACTTCATACAAAAACAAAAAGGTTTTAATTTGTAAACCCAACCAATGAATGCAATGATTTTTGAATTAGGTTTTAATGATGGATAATCCTATAACTTAATTGCTATTACACTTGAGAATTTGTCTTTTTTCAGCCTCAATGAATCGTTTTCTTGACCTGCAACAACCTAGGATTGAAAATACATTTTAGGGGCAGAGTTATTTAAAACAGAAATTCGGCAAATTTATGGTGGCGATTGGTCGAATTCGAGTTCTTAAAATGTATGATAAATTTTGAAAATCTAATTAGAATTTGACAAATCTTAGTCAAATTTGACAGTTTTGGCCATAAAAAAATTGAATATTAGAATTTTCACTTTGACCCTTGATAAATCTGCCCCTTAATATAACTTTCCTGGCTTATTGTGTCAGTGTGGCACATTTGTTCTAATGTAAACACATCCACTATAGAGGTAGCTAACATCAGCCATTTCAAATAAGTGGTACAGGTATGGGACTTGTTATCCAAAATGCTCAGGGCTTTTTCAGATAATGGATCTTTCTGTAATTTGGATCTCATACTTATGAAGGCCTATTTGTCAACAGTCATTTTATTAAAAGATCCAAACTGGAAAAGTCGCAGAAAAGTTGTGAAAAACGCAACTTTTTCGGCCTGTCGCACAATAACTACAGTCTTGAAAACCACAAATCAAAGAAAGATCTTTCAATTTTTAAATGGACATCTGCCATTGATTTCTACATGATTTCGACATGTTTTAGCTGGAGTACTTTTGGATTTGGAATAGTCACAATTTTGTTGCATAATAAATCTACTAGTAAATCATTTAAACATAAAATAAATCCAATAAACTGATTTTGCCTCCAATAAGGATTAATTATATCTTAGTTTGGATCAAGTACAAGGTACTGTTTTATTATTACAGAGAAAAGGGAACATTTTTTGGATCATTTGGATAAAATAATAGTTTATGGTAGACGGCCTTCCCGTCATGCGGAGCTTTATGGATAACACGTTTCCTGATAAAAGATCCCATACCTGTATTGTTATTATTCATTTATATAGTGCCTCAATTAATGTACGGAAGGTTACATCCTAAGCATTAAGCCTTTACATGCCCTTGATCGGGACATCCCAAATTACACAGTATCAGCGATGTAGGTTTTATCTCTAGGAGTCATATGTTACTCTAACCCTGGCAAGTAGGATTCGTGTCTTAGTGGAAACTATTGGAAAACTTTGAATTTCCATTCAGGGACTAGCAATAACTATATATTTGTTGCCTTACAGAGCATTTGTTTTTTTAGATGGGGTCAGTGACCCCCAGTTGAAAGATGAAAAGAGTCAGAAGAAGAAGGCAAATAATTCAAAAACTATGAAAAATAAATAATGAAGACCAATTGAATAGTTGCTTAGAATTGGCCATTCTATAACATAGTAAAAATTAACCTAAAGATGAACCACCCCTTTAATACTAAAATGAGGATGTTGTTTAATAAAAAAATGAATAGGACCTTGTTTTTTGTGAAAGGAAAACCACTGCAGGAGAATAAAGATCCTTGGAGACTGTTATTATTGTGTGTCTGGACTGACTCAACCCAAAACTGATCATGCACACTGCTGTGTAGAAATGGGGCTTGATATGATTGACACCATTACGTAAGTACCTCTCTCTGAATACTCTTCATTTTAATAATTATATTCCAAGGTAGCAATGTAGATATAGCACATTCATTAATACAACAAACACGTTCCTGTTCTCAAAACACATGTGTAACTCCCTCCTAAATGGGGAGAGTTTAATATGAATAAATGTATCAGTACTTAGATATTTAAACTAACATATTTATTTGTTTATAATAGTTATTTGCAAAACATATTATTGCAAGGAAGTATAATATGATTAAGTTCAGCTATATCAGAAGATCCATAGGTTCCATAAAAGGAAACAGGTTGTCATCGAGGCAGCAAAATGAAAGTGACATAAACATAAGTAATTTGCTTTGCTTTATATCAAAATAACTTTACATTGTGTTGGAACATACACTACTTTTGCCTAGTTAAGCAATGATTTATTTGACGTAAAAGAAACAACACCTCTAATGCAGGGCATTTTATATTTACACATGTAAATCAATGCACTGTATATGTAAGGGCAATAATACACATACTGCGTTGCTGCTTTTCCACAACTGACAACGTGTCCAAAAATACCTTTTAATGCAGAAGAATGGGGATTACCATCTGTAAAATACTTTGCATGCAGTGATCCAGCTTAATCGCAGGAAAATTCTTCCACATTTTCCCACAAGTAAGCCTTACTGTTACATGCAGCAATCCCTGTTTTTCTGCATCAAAGTGTATTTTTTAGGGGTTTTGTCACCCTTGGTAGATACAATAACCTACGGGCAACAACGTGCTATATGTGCCATTTGCCTAAAAGATAGCTAGACATATTTTTATGGTACAACAATTATACCTATATGTTGTTATATGACCCAAAGCAGTAGGCCATCAAGGATTGCGGCCTCCAGTGCAAAATGTAAAAAGACACTAATGGGTCACATTTTACTGCACAAAGATGATTACTTTTAATTCCCTGGGGCGCGCCTAAGGATGCAAGAGCACGCCCTTCAGTGTTCATGTACTTGCTTCCCACATAATTTTGCTCTCTGATGAATCAAAAATACTGTGTTCGGTGCAGTGAGCACTGTCAGAAAGTACAGCAGAGCATTAGGGCAGGCAGTAAGGACAGGGCCTCAATGCAGTCTGCATCTTCTGCAGCTCCTTAATTTATAAATCTGAATCATGCACAAGTTAGGGGTTATGTTGGGAAAGGCCTATATACCTCCCACACCCCTGCTGGACAGAGTTGCAAGCAACGCTCTATCCAAGGAGCAAGCTTGACAAGATTTACACAATGCAGGACGCAGTGCAGGCCAAAATTTCCCTTTGCGGCGTCCCTAAGCCACATGGTCCTAACACCCGCCCGACCCCTTTCCCCTCACCACTAGCACTTGTGCACATGTGCCGGAGCACTGGGAAGCTGCGTGTCCCCAGTGCTCTTTAGGATGCAGCTGGGTGGCATGCCGCCCCTGAAATTTGAAATCTTTGTGGCCTCACCACAAATATGGGCCTGATTGTGCAAATGCAAAAAATTGCAGCCTTTTTTTTTGCACTTTGTCCTGCATTGAATTCCCCTTTATTAAGAAAATAAAGAAAATTATATTATAAATTATTTTATAAACATCAAGTGAAACATAGAAAAATGATGGCAAACTCCGTGTAAGAATGGATCAACACTAGGCTGACATCTGGTATAGCTCCTATTACATTTTTTATGAATCTTTCATTTTAAATTCCTATTTATAACAATACAAAAACATACTGGTTGTGCAAAGGGCTTTGTAAAGAAAACTGACATTGGTGAATACATTATAATTTAATGGTTGTCCTTGGGCTAATATGCAGAGAGAGCAACATGGAAGCTTTTCATTATAAAAGCTGACATACTGCTTATATACAAACTCTGCATATTAGAAATTGGACTATTGAGATAGAAAGTTACTTGGGGCTTGTGGAAATATGGGTTGGGGAATGATGACTCTAAGGGGCAGATTAACAAAAGGATGAAGTGGCCGCTGCTAGTGAAAATTCGCCACTGGGGCATCGCTAATTTACTAACAGGCATTCACGACAATTCGCTAGCAAAACAGACCATCGCTAGCACAGTTTCGCACCATATCGCCAGGCGCATTTTCGCTCAGACGAACGATCGTTACTCCATTAATTCACTAAAGTGCGAATTTTACAGAACGTTAACACTTTCGTCAGAGTTTCCTTCGCCACCTTAGACCAGGCGAACTGATAAAATGAAGCTACATCCTCCTCAATCTTATGTCAGTGACATCATATCCTGTATGCCGAAAAGTCATAAAAGTTGTAAAAAATACTGGTGTTTTTGCATATTTTAATGCGGGATTGCATTCAAAAGTCCCAACTATTAAAGTGTTTTGTGTTAACAATTGTTTTTCCCAATTTGAGGGGCATGCCACATTTGTTTTAGGGTGAGCTCATGTCTAGGGCATTAACGGATCTCTATTGTCTTTATTTTGCTTGCTTGGACATTTGTAATAATAAGTAGCCACTTCAAGCATTTTAACTCAACATCTCTAATAAAGACTAACAAAGAGTACTAACAAAATTTCACTAGGCAGAATTAAACACTATCAAAAGATTTCACTGACGAATTAA
The DNA here is from genome assembly GCA_038501925.1 of Xenopus petersii. Classification (NCBI taxonomy): domain Eukaryota; kingdom Metazoa; phylum Chordata; class Amphibia; order Anura; family Pipidae; genus Xenopus; species Xenopus petersii. The sequence goes on from CM076682.1 coordinate 104,264,451, forward strand.
CACTAGTGAAACTTTGCCAGCATTCAGCAGCCCTTCTGAAAACCAGGCTGTCCGGGTCAAAAACCCAGGGTGGCATTCCTAGTCCTATATGACACATCTTCCCCTATTTCTCCTGTTCTGCACTCTGAATTGAGTTCCTTTAAGTGAAATATGACATTAGAAATAAGATGACTGATCAAGAAATCATTTGATATTTGAACCATTTCTACAAGTGACTTTGAAAGCTACTCTTCATTAATTAGTAGATACTAATATTTTTGGCCATTTAGATTCTTAAACAGATATTTCCTGAATTTGCTCGCCTCTCCTATATGGTCTTTGTGCTGCTGGAACGGAGAAAGAATTTTGCAATTTTTAAATCCCATTTCCAGATTTAGATAAGACATTTTCTACCAGCATCACTGGCCCTGCTATCTCCATTGTTTCACTCATGCTTGTGGCAATCCTATCCAATATGCTGGCTGAAGCAAAACTGTCTTTTAACGCCCATACTTTTACATTTACATTTATTTAGAGCTCTACATTAGACAGCAGTTTTTTTTATATTGTAGATTGGCTTAGAGGGCAAGAAAGCAGAAGACAAAGTTATATCCCAATATAATCTACATTTAAATCAGAACTCCAGCAGAAATATTTTCAAAAGTAAATAGGGTTCAACAGCACATTTTTATTACAGGTAACCCAGACTTCGCTACCTTTTCTGTGATATGCCCTGTATAGGTGATTGATGCAACGTTTGCCAAAATGGAAGTCATTTTTTTTTTTTATATATATACAAAATATAGTATACTATTTTATCTAAATTGTATATAAATCATATTGAAGACATCAAGGTAGCATAACCCCCCCCCCAAAAAAAAATTCCCAGTGACAGAAGATATAATTCAAACTAATTTCATTATATATTTATTTACAAATTTGGTTTTAAACTTATGTTTAAATGGTTTTAAACTTATTTGTCAATGTAGTTGCTATTGAAAGCCTATTGCAGTTCTCTGCACAGTTCTGACAATTGAAAACAAGGTAGCTGACGATTAACAGACTCAAATTACCAGACTGAATTCTGCTACATTATTTTCAGAGTTATAACCAGCAGTGCAGAGAGGGACAGACAAAGACTGCTTTCAACTGCAATTACAGTTACAGAAAAAATTAAATAGTATCAAGGAATATATATCTGTATACAGTATCTGTATATATATTGTGGGGGTTCACTCGCTGGTAGGCTGCAAAAGAGGCGACTTCACACACCAGGATCGGTTTAAGGGCTTCCTGCCCGCGTTTATTTTCCAGCGGCTGCAGAAATTTCCCTTCGCAGGGGGAAGGTAACTGAAAAACAGCAGTTTAACAAAAATATCCAGCCTTCTGGTTAACACAAAACAAATGCTTTTCTTTCTCTCCTGAAGCTGAGAACACCAGCAGTTTGTCTCACACACATTCAGCACTGCTGCTCAGCATCAGGTGTACTAAATAGGCCTAGGGCCTCTTGAAAACCTGGCCTACGGATTTGGGAATCCACCCTACCCTACGGGTTCCCAGTAAGACCAGTCCCGGATCATCAATTACAAAAACCCTGCAGAGAGACAAAGGGGCAAATTCATCAAGGGTCGAATATCGAGGGTTAATTAACCCTCGATATTCGACTGGGTATGAAAATCCTTCGACTTCGAATATTGAAGTCGAAGGATTTTGCGCAAATACTTCGATCGAGGAATAATCGTTCGAACGAACGATTAAATCCTTCGAATTGAACAATAGAAGGATTTTAATCCAACGATCGAAGGATTATCCTTCGACCAAAAAAACTTAGCCAAGCCTATGGGGACCTTCCCCATAGGCTAACATTGGGTTCGGTAGCTTTTAGGTGGCGAACTAGGGGGTCAAAGTTTTTTCTTAAAGAGACAGTACTTTGACTATCGAATGTTCGAATAGTCGAACAATTTTTTAGTTTGAATCCTTCATGACATAATATCTTTATAAATTACAGTAGGGGGTACATTATCCACTATATAAACAGTGTTTAGTGATGTCATCGGTTATAATCGGAGCTTAGTGATGTAATTTGATGCACAATAGAAGGATACTAGAAGTTACCTTCAGCCTCATGCTTTTATATGTTCATTAAACTCCTTGGTAACTTATAATATCCTTATATTTTACAATAGAGAGTACTTTATATAGAAGGTATATATATATATATATATATATATATATATATATATATATATATATATATATATATATATATATATATATATATATAGTAAACGCCCGCACTCAAATCCGGACTTCCACTGGTATACGTGGGTGCAGGGTCAAATATTTTGCATATAGATTTATTGGAAAGACCCGCACTCCAATTTGTAGTTTATCAAAAAATCTTTATTAAGTACATCAATCCATATAATTTTTTTTTTTTTTCTGCCAAGGGTTATTGTAACAGATCTTGAAGAACTATATTGCCATCATATAGCTGTTTTCAGGCTGTGCTTGTTTGTTTTCAGCAAGGTTGTGCCATAGGGTTTAAGGTTTAAAGGGAATTCAGGTTAACATAGTTGGTCCTTACGCAGCTTGGGTGGGAGTAAAGTCTTTGACATCAATAATAATAATAACTGATAACGAATGCTTGCTGTTTTCCTGTTGATTGAAATGTATTTCTTCATAACATTTTCAGAGCTGTCAACACCCTCAGGTTTCCCAGGAGTTACCCAGTTTTAGACCCCCTGGTCTCCCATAACAGTATGCAATTTCTACCGATTTCCAGTTCCTCTGAACAATGTTTGTGTGTGTATGCACAGTAATCATTTATGTGACCTTGTGCACATGCACAGTGAGTATTCAGCTGTGTCAGAAGGGCTTTTTATTACTTTACTAGATGACTACTACATTGTGCAGTGATGTGTGAAAGGCACCACCAGTCCCACCTAATGGCTTTATTCGGAAGCCGACATCTATGTACCTTAGGACTGATCCAAAGGATTTGTACAAGAAACGACGTTTATATCAGATCAATAAAAAAGAGGGGGATTATGGAATATGGAATGTGATTAACATAGGGCTTTCTATATTTTAAAATACCTCTGAACAACACACTTTTGGTCAATGGAACAGCTAGAACAATGCTTGTTCACCTTTACATTAACTTTAAAGGGCATATTAATTATGCTGTGTAAAACGAAATTCACAAAAAAAAAAATGTAAAAAGCTGTGTGAAATAAATTTATCGAGGTGTATGTAATTTGACACCATGCAAACGGCAGATTTGCCTCCATTATTTTACATTGTTCCAGTGGAAGTTACTCTAAGAATAACCAATTTTGTGTGATGTATTACCCCGCTGTTTTTTACACAGCATATTAAATATGCCCCTTTGTATGATGTAGACAGTGATATTCTGAGAAAATTTGCAATTGGTTTTAATTTTTTAATAATTGTGGCTTTTAAGTTATATAGCTTTTTATTCCGCAGCTCTCCAGTTTGCAATTTCAGCAGTCTGGTTCCTAGGGTCCAAATTACCCTAGCAACCATGTACTGATTTGAATAAGAGACTGGGATATGCATAGGAGAGGGCTAGAATAGAAAGATAATTAATAGTAGGAAGAACAATATATTTGTAGCCTTACAGAGCATTTATTTTTAGATGGGGTCAGTGACTCCATTAGAAAACTTGGAAAGAGTCGCAAGAAAAAGGCAAATAATTCAGAAACTAGGAAAAATAAATAATGAAGACCAATTGAAGAGTTTCTTAGAATTGACCATACTATAACATACTAAATATTAACTTAAAGAGGAACCACCCCTATAATTTATATATCAAATGTGCACAGTTACTAGTTTAAGGTTACACTCTAGCATACATAAAATTGCTTAACTTTCTTCAGAAATAAAATATATTGACATCTTTTTCTTTTATAATTTTTCCTCTTTTTTCTCTTTTTCTTTTCATCATATTTGCACTAAAATGTTTACAGAGTAATGCTAGTAATGATTGCTTTGTTTGATCTGTCCTTTTAATTATAGCTCATTTTGACTAATGTTTTTTTTCATATTTACTTGTGTCCTGATCCAGATTCAAGCCACGCGTTCTGGACCTGAATGTGTCAGTACCTAAATCCATTGTTTCATTGCATTTTATGTACTGTACTTGTGTGTGCTACTTAGATTTCATCCGAATGCTTAACTTCCCTATAGATGCTTGAAATTGGATACCTTGTAGATTTTAGGATCCTTGCCCTTATCCCTTATTATACTCTGCATAGTACTTTTTCCATACACTGAACAATAGTTATTGTACTAAACAATATGCACAGCAAGTACCCAACTAAAATGGCATGACTGTGTTTAGACATGCCAACATTTTATATTAGTGAGTACATTTACAGTGAATGGAAAATAATTTACTGCATTTTCAATTTGTCAGTGAATGCTTGCATCATTATTATGTTGATGTCAGGATCTGCACATTACGTGTTTATACAGACATTTACACTTACTTAAGGGCTTAAAATACAACACGGCTCAGAAAAATATGCAATGTGTTTCATGTCTTTTTTAAAAGTCAACAATTACGATCTATACTAGTACTGATGTTTTTTTTTATTACAGATTCTTTACAAATCTTGTTTTATTATTCCCAATCCCAAAATCTTTCTTGTCTGATAGTTGTTTAAATTCCTAAAATGCTATAAGAGATTTATACTTCCCATTGGGGCTTAAAAAGATATTGACGCAATAATTAGAGATTTTTTTACATCTATCATCAAATTGTCTTTGCATGCTATTTATAATTTTGCTATAAAAGTATCTGTCTGATGCTTTTTCATGACCTATCTGATCCGCAGTGTTTCTTTATAAAAGAGGTTGCCATATTTGTGCTGCAGTAGTCCATTAATATTAGAAAAGGTTGAGAAGGGATAATCAGGTTGATAAAGCAGTCAGGTTGAGGCACTTGAAGTAACAATTACTCACAAAAGCAGACCAATTACAAAAAAAAAAAGATCAGCATGACCTATAAGTAACATTTACTAAAATCTGAATTTATCTCATAATTAAAATAAAAAAAGCTTGACTAAACTCCCATGCTTGATTTTGCCTTATTTATTAATATAAAAAGTAATAATAACCATGATATCTTCAAATTGGGATAGGGACATCTCTCATTGACTTATACATGACATTGACAGGTCTGAGATGGCGGATTTTATCATTCCTGCTTTTTTTAAAACTGTTAGTTTTTGCCTGAAAAGTCTGACCAGATAAATTCAAGTTTAGTAAATAACCTGAAACAATATATAATGATAAGGTTTGTGCCTGTGCCAAAAAAATATATATGAATAGGTACTACTCCAAAATAATTTAAAAAAAAATATTAAGTAAATCTTGGAGGATATACTCACAATTCACCCCAGTCCCAGGGTGTAAGTCCAAGACAACAGTTCAAAATAGAAATGTGAGTACCTCCAACAAAAATGAATCAATCAGTTAAAAAATTGAAAAATGTATTAAGACATAAAAACAAGACCTAACACGTTTCGTGCCTGCTGGGGCACTTACTCATAGTGAGTACTTTGTTCTCATCTACTCCTCACTGCTTTCTTCTACCACCATTCCAGCTCTATCAGCAGTGGTCTCACCACGGACAGGCCCCATTTTACCTTTCACTTTGCAGATCTTTTTTAGTAGTACTGTACTTTGAGGAAATTCCTGCAATTACAGTAGCAACTGTTTTGGACCAAGACGGTCCTACATATTGTGTGAATTAAAAAATGGAGGGCTAAATCGTTAAAAACCAACCAATCACTTACTTCATATTTAATGTCTTTAGGGTACGGATACGGTTAGGGTAAAAAAGAGCCTTGAAAGTATTAAAATGTAATATTCCAGCTTAGTCAAATTTACAAATTCCCTCCCAGTTTTCCTTTGAAACAGTGTGAATTTACACTTTAGTGCTACACATTCTAATGTGAATCACTTAGAAACAGAAGGCTTCCTAATGGACTGTGTAGGATTTGGTTTTGTAGTTCAACGTATACAATATTCAGAAATTATTTCTGACCCCTCTGCAGTAGAGTATCATCATCATCATCATTTATATATATAGCGCTGTCAAGATACACAGTGCTTTACTGCAGTTATAGAAAACAGGGAATAAATGGTGGATAACAAACAAGGATACAGAATACAATAGGGTTAGAAGGACCTAGAGATTAGAGTTTACAAACTAAAAGGTTTGAATGTGTGGTGAAAACGACAGATGAGAGTCTAAGATGACTCCTAGGCAGCGTGCCTGTGTGGTGGAATGAAAGGTGGTGTTGTTTACGGTGAGTGATATTTGCGGGACAGGGGAAGATCTTGGAGGAAATATAATGAGTTCTGTTTTAGAAAGGTTCAGTCTCAGGTGGTGCTATGACATCCAGGAGGAGACAACAGAGAGACAGTCTGTGACTTGGGAAAGGACAGAATTAGAAAGATTAGGAGTAGACAATTAGAGTTGGGTGTCATCAGCATAAAGGTGATACTGAAGTCCAAATGACTGAATACGTTTTCCTAGTGAAGTTGTATAGAGCGAGAACAGCAGGGGGCCAAGAACAGAGCCTTGAGGAACTCCAACAGAGAGTGGGAAAGTAGTAGAAGTAGAGTTAGAGAAGGAAATGGTCAGACAGATAAGATGTAAACCATGAAAGAGCAGTGTCCCGAATGCCAGCTGAGTGTAGAATGTCAAGGAGGAGTGTGTAGTCAACTGTGTCAAAGGCTGCAGAGAGATCTAGAAGGATTAGAATGGACTAGTGACCTTTAGACTTTGCCAATAGAAGATCATTGGTTACTTTGGTGAGTGCAGTTTCAGTCGACTGTGATGGGCGGAAGCCAGATTGCAAGGGGTCGACGAGGGAGTTGTGAGTGAGATGCTGGATCAGGCGTTTGTAAACAAGCCTTTCTAGTAATTTGGATGCGAATGGAAGAAGGGAGACCGGTCGATAGTGGGAGAGCTGGGATCAAGGGAAGGTTTTTTGAGGATAGGAGTGATTAGTGCTTGTTTGTATAATGATGGAAAGGTACCAGTAGAGAGTGAAAGATTAAATAGGTGGGTAAGTGCAGGAGAGAGTGTATCAGAGAGTGGGTGGAGGAGGTGAGAGGGTATGGGGTCAATGGAGCAGGTGGTGGGTTTTGAGCAGGCTAGAAGTTTGCTAACTTCATCTAGAGTTGCAGGGGTTAAGGAGTGCAAAGTAGATGTGAGTGGACTGCACGTTGGTCTGAGATTGTTGTCAGACGGTATGCTCAGAGTATTATAAGTAAATACAGGTACTGCTCACGTACTAAAATAAGTTTCATAAATTCTGTGGCCAGAAAACAATTTAATAAAATTCATAAACATAACAAAGTATTTTGGTGTTAAGAAGGAAAAATGCTGGTTCTGATCCAGGGATAAAGGTCCAAAATACAACAATATTTTATACATTTTAAATAGTCCTTAGAACTATATATTTATTGAACAATAGCTTATTTTCCTTTAACACCAAATTATACACAATTTAACATTAAATATGTATTTATAAAATATAAGTTTGCAGATGCTTTATTGTGTAATGTTTTTTTAATGTTTTACCTAGAGCAAAAGCTCTTTGTGCTGCAAATCCATGAAAAGCTGCACCTGCATCATTTATAATAGGCACCCACACTGATGAATATATTTGATGTTACAGTAGCAAAGGATCCACACCCTCTAATACATAATACAGTAGGGATTTGTAAATTGCTGCTATAGAAACCATTACTGAATTGTTTACACCGGTAGTGATAACTTATAGGAGAACCAACTCACACAACAAATTCCATAGAAAGGCACCCCCTTATTTGAAAACCTAAGAAGAACTGAAAGGCCATCCAGTGCATGCCAAGCATAATGACGCCATACAATCTGTTAAAGGGAAAATACACCCTCAAGTTTAGTTCAATGAGCAGGGTTTGTGCTGAACAAACTTTTGGCTATTGCTTTAATCATGAAAATTCTATGGTTTTATTTCTTGATCTAACAGGGCAAAACAGGAAAATCAAGCTACTCAATGTTTGATCATTGCAAGGTAGATAATTAGATTCCCCAAACATAACCCTGTTCCTTCACCCTCTGTTGTGACTGTTTTGTTAACATTTTGTGTGCACCTGTATTATAATATCCACCTTGCAAAGATCTAAGCCTAGATATTTATTTTAAAACTGTGGGGCATGCATGCATCCTTAACCATGATTGGTTCATGCTATGTATAGCCACTGCTGGATGTGCTTAAGAATTATTTGATAACAAATTAGCACAGTGTCCATGATGGAGTAACTTTGGCACTGTATTGCCTGCTTGCTGTACAAATATATAAATTTCCAGGTCCACCTTGATATAACAGCAGCTTAAGATAGATTTCCCACCTGGGATCAATTCAAGCTTGTATTTGTTGCTTATATATGTATTTGAAGCAAGTTAGTGGTCTCCTAATGGTACTGTACCACAGAAGCTTTGTAGTATTCTCAAGGAAATCCAAGACAGCACAATAGGCAGGGCAGGAAAGGACCTCACATTAAGAACATAAAAGTATATTTTTTTTCAGATGTTACCCCAGCATCCCTTCATAATCAGTCACAGCAAGAGCTCCAACGTGCAGGCCAAGTGTAAAGAATGTATTTATTGTTTAGATTCAAGCATTCAAGCACTTATCGCAACTGATTTTTTTAAGAATTGGTTGCCCAAACATGGATGGGCAAAGATTAATTAGTTTACCCCATAGAGCCAGCTAGTGTCATAACTATAGAGGAAGCAGACCTCTAAATTTGTGCTACTGCGATTGTAGGCAAACATGCAATCTTGCAGGCAGGGAGTGGGGTGTGGGGAGCAGTGTGCCTAGCCCTGGGTAGTTATGCTGCAGGGGGTCAGATTTATTATTAGTTGGGAGGTGTGAGGATATGAAGGAAAAATCTGCAGTGAAAGACAATCAGAAGTAACATGAAAACTACCACTGCAGGAACCAGACATCTTATTTTATTTTTCTAATTGCTGCAGACCAAGGTAGTTTACTTGGTCCTTATGAGATCACATGTCACTTCATATTCCACTGGAAAATATGATTAAAAAAATTACCTTTAAAGTTTTTATTCAACAGTAAAGAAAAATGTTACTTAGAATTAAAAATATATTTATTGAACCATATGTACCAAATCAAACTTCGATCATAGGATATTTGGAAATTCTGGCAACCCAATATAACTAGGAATGTCTTTTAAGACTTGTTTTTGTCTACTCTTACCTACACCATTTTGTGTGTTTTAAGAGTCTTAAAAGGCTATAAATAATTTTCAAATTATATGTTTTCTGGGACATGCTTAGTTTTAAAGTTATTAAATATGAAATGTATTTACCATTTGAAGATTTTTAACTTATCAACAGTCTCAGACCTTTTGTTTTATTAGATCCATGTAACAAGAAAGTGTTGGTGTGGAGTAAAAACAAAAAAGTACTTACTGCTCCATGATACCATAAGACTATGGAATTATGTTGTTTTACGTAATAAATTGCTGTAGATTTGTGTTAATTTGCAAACTCTTATCCAGGATACTTCATAAATATACATTTTTATTTTAATTGGTACTACATGCATGCATGCAACAAAATGCTTTGTAAATTAAATATTTTGAACAAAAAGTTAGTGGTCTGTAGCTGTCCTCAAATCCAGGGCAACCACAGCCCCAGATCACCACTAGTATAGATACTTCTGACACAAGCCTGATATACATCTTTTTTATGTCGAGGTAAAGTTATACTGTAGATGCACTAATACTATCGATTTCCGAGAAAGCTTCATGCTGTACATCTTGCATTTTGTTTCCATTGTTTAACATGAAACATGAAACTTTCCGGTACTAGAAACGTTTAGCAATACATGTTTTTGTCAGTTATTTTCTCCATGGAGCCATATTTTATTTCATAGTTTGCTTCAGTGAGTGAGATTCCTCATCAGAGCAGCAACACTCCATATATTGGTCAGTGCTTGTTCAGCTATTGGGCTATATTAAGCATGACTTAATAGGAGAAGCTCTTAAACTGTCATCTTTATAGTCTTGAAACTGTGAGATCTGGTGTCGAAACTGTCATTACAAAAGGTAGAATGATTTCTCAGCTTTAATTTCTGAATGAATTACTTTTCAAATTGCAATCCATTTGCAACTCATAGCAAGAAATAATTTATAAAATGTGTATTTTTGTAATTCATCAATATACTGTCATTTTTCATTTGAAATGCTAATAAAGGACTAAATTACGTTGTTACATTTCAGTGTTACATTTCAGTGACTAATACTACATCTGTTAGCTTGCCATGTTAGGCGTAGTTAAAAATAATGTTAACATTTACCTTATGTTCTCTCCAAGGTCGGTTGCTGAAGCAACTGAAGTGGATCTCAATATGAGAGTGGGTTTGCACACAGGACGTGTACTTTGTGGAGTTCTAGGGCTTCGCAAATGGCAATATGATGTCTGGTCCAATGATGTCACTTTAGCCAACGTAATGGAAGCTGGAGGATTACCTGGGTATGTTTTAAAGTACACTTTCTGTCCCAAATGTCTAGTTTGGGAGAAAGCAAAACCATTTTATGGTGTGGTATGTAAAAATGTAATTGACTATAATATAAAAATATGATATAAAGAAATATCTGCATTTTCTACCAAGCTAAAAACAAAACTGGCAGGGGCTCATTTATAAACTTTGAGCAGCACATAATGATTCGCAAAGTGAATATATTTGTTCTGCATGTGTTGACATTTTTAAAGCTGGAAAAGATCGGTGCATTTAATGTGCAAATATAATTGCACGCTCTGAATTCAAGTGGCACTACAAGTTGGGTGTCAGAAAAAATAAACAGATTGCTAAACAGATTTTGCAAATTGTGAATTTATATTTGCAAAATTACAGTCAAAGCTATATTAGTGCACATGAATAAGCACAGGGCCCACAGTCATATAAGCACCTATCTCAGTTGCAAGCAATTTGTGAATATTTTTGCGGAATGTGCATTTCACAACAATCCACAAAAAATACTGTGGGGTTTGAAAAAAGTTGCACGAAAAAACACCCTTTGACTTCAATGAATTTGGTAAAATTTTTGCTTTTTCCCGAATTTTCTGAGAAGTGAAACAGGTCAGATTCGCCCATCGCTACCTTAAATTATTTTTTAATAAAGCTTTTCACCAGCTCTGCAATGGAATCAACTGCTGAACTTTAATTGAAAAGTCTGAGAACATTTAAAAACCTTATTTATAATTAAAGTACAAAACATAAGAGATTTAAGAAAATTCACCAGATTTTCCTATTTAATATTCTTTTTTTTTTTATAATAGGACTTTTTGTTTCATAAGATGTTAAATAGGACATTCAAATCTTACGTTTCTGAGACTTCAAATAGTGCATTCTCAAGGTTGCATATAGTAGTATAGTGTCATGGTAAATGGGTTGAAATTTAAGCTTAGATTTACTCTATTTATACTGGTCCAGAGGATGGTTAAAAAAGACATTTGATAACATTAAAAATAAATTTCCCTTCCCACCCCAGCATGGTACTCCGCTTTCTCCTTTTAATCATTAACCTTGGTCATACTGAGTGGCTAATGATTTCTGACATTTATCTAAAGAATAAGCCAACAATAAGTTCAACAGTTTTGGCAAGATTTTCATATGCCTGATAGTGAACTTGTGCCTTCCTTTAATTTGGTCTACAAAATAAAAGCCAATTTCAATTATTAACTCCTCCCACCCCTCAACTGCACACATCCCCCCCTCCCCAACTGATCTCTTATTTATGGTGGAGAGCTTTAGTTCACAGGTTGGGGAGACTACCATACAATAGACCCAGTCAATACACTTTTTAAATTAAACAGATATTTCTTAAATAATAATGGAACAGTGTTGTGGTCTTCTTTATGTATGTGTATCGGTACAAATGTACATCTGACTTTTGATCTTCATTGTGGGTAATTATACATAACAGCACTCATTTTAACATGGGGATTATTATTTTGTACAAAATGTAAATTTGTCCTTTTAACAATACTAAAATAACTCTGATGTATAAAATATCGATATTTTTCTTTTAACTGTTGTGACTACATTACAATTGTTTGGATGAGACAAACAACGATTTAACAATATTATCCTTTCTTTAGGAAGGTTCACATAACTAAGAACACCTTAGAGTGCCTAAATGGAGATTATGAAGTTGAACCAGGATATGGCTATGAACGGAATAGTTTCTTGAAAAAGCATAATATTGAAACTTTTTTTATTGTGCCATCTCATCGAAGGAAGGTAACAATTATAAAAATAAATTTAGCAAAATAAATAAAAATAAAATAAATTAAGCATTTAGCAATCTCCATTGTGAGTGTGGTATATTGTCCCTGTCTTGAACAGGTGTTACGTATAGGGCTACATTTGCACTCTGGTTTATGCTGTTTTTTGAACAATTAAAAATGAATACAATTGAATGGTATGTAAGTGCACGGTTATGACTAACTATGACTACGTATCATGGATACGAAACGCGTCAGGTGTTTTGCTTTTAGCCTTGTTGAAATAAATTCTTGATTTTAAACTCCTTGTGTCGACCTGGAGTGCTCGCCTTCTTTGTTCAATTGCACGGTTATGACCCACCTACTGTCCAACCTTTATGTTGCAGTTTTACACCAGTGTATGTATTTTATGCACCTATATTTAGCAGTTTGCAATAGTTTAGTGACGGAGACTTTTACAGTTATTTTCGCTTGCTTCTTGTATTGGCTGGATTGGAGAAAAAATGATACAATTCCAAGTTCTCTACAGGCTATACCTCTTCAACTCACATGCGAGTTTTGTACTGTTTCTGTAGTGGATAGTTGAAGGTTTGTACTTTGTTACTGCATTTTATTCCGGATTCAATTTTGTATATTAATACCATAACCATCATGATTTTATGAGCGACAAATTTTGTCAAAATGTGAGAACAAAGATGGATAGTGTTTTTTCTACTTGTTTCTTTTGGTGCATAATTTATTTTAGGTAAATTGAGATAATATTAAAAATAATTAATATTAATTGAGTAATGTTAAAATATTACTTATGCTGACCACAAATAGCATGCAGACTCTGTTACCCCACTGAACAAGGTTATTGACAATGTATTTAGAGTTCTGTTTTGGATTTATTTGTGATGTATAGTTGCAATATGGCACAGTTGACCTTTGAAATAAATGGTGTCCTTCTGCAATGCTGCACGTGAGATATATTGCACCACTAATGCTAGCTTGACCTCTGTGTGTCGGCTCATGTTATTTAAGATTAGGACAGGTTGGATATTTCTCACCTGACATGATGTAAGCAGAATGTGCTCCAGGGATATGTGTTTTGTCAAGTGAAGAGATATGATGTAAATAAATCATTTTGGCTTGAAAAGTGTATTTTTTCTTTTTTTCATTCCTTACTCTGTTTGAGCATTCTCAGTATGCAATACCATTGATTAAATTCATTCTTCCTGTCCTTGTAGCACAATTTTACCTTCTTTTAACATATTTGCTGTTTCTCTGAGTTGCAACTTTCACATACGTTTGTAATACCATGTTACTTTAACTTCTGCATAATGAGTCGACACTACCTAAAAGAAAAGTGTGTTCTAAATATGTACATCTTTAAGGTTTAGCAGTCCTAACTATCTAATTTTACAATGCGTATTTTAAACTAGTTTTCAGAATTAAAAAAAATTTGTTGAAAAACTTGTAAAGGTGTGGATGCTCACAGGTATTCTAAACAGACTGTTATTCATAATCAGCTTCCTGGAAGCTGAAAGAATCTATGATTTAACCACACCTTTTCAGAAACAATATTTTAAACAGTCTTTTAATGTGTTTTTTGTTTTTTTTTTTACCAGATCTTTCCAGGATTAATTCTTTCTGACATAAAACCTGCCAAAAGGATGAAGTTTAAGACGGTCTGCTACCTATTAGTGCAACTAATGCATTGCCGTAAAATGTTCAAAGCCGAGATTCCATTTTCAAATGTAATGACCTGTGAAGATGACGATAAGGTAACCAATTTATTTTTATTCATTGTATTTATTATAGAAAAGCATTAGGTAAAAGGAATGGGGTTTTGCTAGTTTTCAGCAATGTATTTCATCTCTAAGTTATATACATTTCCTGTAGAGGATATATGTATATAACTGTGGACATATTGGACATATGAAAATTTGTATATTTGTGTTCTACAACATATTTATTATGAGCAAAATTGACTAAATAAACGTATTTAAATGTACGGTAGGAAATATTAGTTGACAGGGCAAGCAAAATCCATATGAATTTTGTACGGAAAATGTGATGCTTAACACCCTTTCAGCTGCATTGAATATATAAGTAGAGGTATGGGACCTGTTATCCAGAATGCTCGGGACCTGGGGTTTTCCGGATAATGGATCTTTCTGTAATTTGGGTCTTCATGCATAAGTCTGCTAGAAAGTAATTTAAACATTAAATAAAGCCAATAGGCTGGTTTTCCTTCCAATAAGGATTAATTATGTCTAAGTTGGGATCAAGTACAAGCTACTGTTTTATTATTACACAGAAAAAGGAAATCATTTTTAAAAATTTGTATTATTTGGATAAAATGGAGTCTATGGGAGACAACTATTTCGTAATTCGGAGCTTTCTGGATATCGGGTTTCCTGATAAGGGATCCTATACCTGTATAGTTAAAATAAAGATTGGTTTAGTGAAAAATATCAGACGTTTGCCTCCCTGTAAATTCATCATGACAGCTTACCCTGAATAAGAACGCATTAGAAAGTGAGTACACAAACACTTTTATCTTTACCTGAAATGAAGCAGTCCCATGCGTATCAACTTACAAACATGTTGTAAGTGACATATATCTTAAATATATATATTTATATAATATATATTTATATTCCTCTTTCCAGTGACATTTTTTATTATTATCACTAAGATGTTCACTGACTGTCAGGAATATTTTGTTAAATGGGAAAAATATAAATCTTTCTGGATTCCCCAGTCTGATATTTAATAAATCAGCCCCATAGTACCTGGTCTGTGTTATAATGCTGAATGTCACAGAGATGAAACTGAACTTATTAGAATTACCATTATTACTTTGAGGGTTATTTACTAAATCCAAATGCAAAAATCCAAAAAAAATTGTGATTTTTTTTCTTAAAAAAATCTGTCTTTTAAAAAATCACAAATTTTTCAGAAGATGGAAAAGTCAGAAAAGTCAGAAAAATCCTAGCAGGGTTGAAGGAAGTCCCAATGATTTTTTGATGTGCACTGTGTTTTGTGCAATACCCTGAAGTTTTCGGGTAGAAATTCTAAAAAAATCATGAAAATTAGATTTTTTTTCCCCGCAAAGCAAATTTTATGGAAAATATAATAATAAATAAGCATAAAAAACCTGAGCGGATTTGATTGGAGTTTGCAGCAGAAAATGTTGAGATAAAATCGGACTTTGATAAATAACCCCCTTTGAGTGCTGATGAATGATATTCAAAGCAGTTTTTTGTGTTTTTTTTAACGCAGAGAAGAGCTTTACGGACAGCCTCAGAAAAACTCAGGAACCGTTCATCTTTTTCTACAAATATAATACACAACACTCCAGGAACCCGTGTAAATCGCTATATTGGCCGGTTGATAGAGGCACGACAAACCGACTCTCAAATGTCAGACTTGAATTTTATAACTCTAAAATATAAACATGTTGAGCGTGAACAGAAGGTAACTGAGTTGTAGTTACTGTAATTAAATGTTTACCTGCATAAGTATATTCATATATGAGGAGAGAAGGAGGAATCCCAGTAGCTCTAAGTGCAAAGTCCATGCTTTCCTTCTTCTATTCTGCGTACATTGATTTTGTTTCATGAACCAGAGATATACATACATATGTTGTGCCGTCTCCTGTGTGTATATGGTATTTACATTAAAGGGGTGGTTCTCTTTTAAGTTAACTTTGACTATGTTACAGAATAGCTGATTCTAAGCAACTTTTTAATTGGCCTTCATAGTTTGCCTTCTTCTGAATCTTTCTAGCTTTTAATTAGACCCCATCTAAAAACAAATTCTCTGTAAGGCTACAAATGTATTGTTATTGGTACTTTTTAGCACTCATATTTCTACTCAGGGCCCTCAGTTATTCATATTCCAGTCTCCTATTCCTATCAATGAATGGTTGCTATGGGAATTTGGATGATAGCAACCCGATTGCTGAAATTGCAAACTCAAGAGCTGCTGAATAAAAATCGAAGCTCAAAAATCACATATACTAAAATATGAAAACCAATTGCAAATTGTCTCAGAATGTCACTCTCTACATCATAATAAAAGTGGATTTAAAGGTGAACAACCCCTTTAATAAAATAACGTGCAAGTTCCAATCAACTTATTGGCTGCTTTGTACCCTAGTGCACAGTGCTATAATTTGTTGGAAGTGGTGGAAAATTAAAAAAAGGCCATCCTGCCATTCCAGACCAATCCCTGCAAAAGTGTCCACAGTGTAGGATACATATATACAAAATTGTTTATTACATCATTAGGCAGATTGATGGCTCATGTCTCAATCTACTCTGCATTAATTTTGTCTGCTGATTAGATCCCTGCTACAAACCATATTTTACAATTAAAATACCACTGTATTGTATATACGGTAAGGCCCATACATCTTTGGACAGAGACAACGTTTTTCTAATTTTGGTTCTGCACATTACCACAATTAATTTTAAATGAAACAACTCAGATGCAGTTGAACTGCAGACTTTCAGCGGGTTGAACAAAAAGATGGCATAAAAATATGAGGAACTAAAGCCTTTTTTTAACACAATCACTTCATTTCATTGGCTCAAAAGTAAATTGGACAATTGACTCAAAGGCTATTTCACGGGCAGGTGTGGGCAATTCCTTCATTATGTCATTATCAATGAAGCAGATTTATGCTCTGGAATTAATTTGAGGGGGAGGTGCTTGTATGTGGAAGATTTTGCTGTGAACAGACAACATGTGGTCAAAGGAGCTCTCCATGCAGGTGCATCTCTATAAAACATGGCAGAGGCAGAGTGATGGCTTGGGCGTGCATGGCTGTCAGTGGCACTGGGACACTAGTGTTTATTGATGATGTGAAGTGGAATATTCTTGAATGGTCAAGTCAGTCACCTGATCTGAACCCAATTGAGCATGCATTTCACTTGTTGAAGACTAAACTTCAGACAGAAAGGTTCACAAACAAACAGCAACTGAAAGCCGCTGCAGTAAAAGCCTGGCAGAGCATTAAAAAGGAGGAAACCCAGAATCTGCTGAATGTCCATGAGTTCAAAACTTCGGGCTGTCATTGCCAGCAAAGGGTTTTCAATCAAATATTAGAAATGAACATTTTATTTTCAGTTTTTTAATTTGTCTAATTACTTTTGAGCCCCTGAACTGAAATGATCGTGTTAAAAAAGGGCTTTAGTTCCTCACATTTTTATACAATCTTTTTGTTCAACCCACTGAATTAAAGCTGAATGTCTGCAGTTCAACTGCATCTGAGTTGTTTCCTTTAAAATTCATTGTGGTAATGCACAGAACCAAAATTAGAAAAAAAGTTGTCTCTGTCCAAAGATTTATGGGCCTAACTGTATGTTGAAGTACTAAAGAAGCAAAAATTGTTAGGCTGCAGAAACAGTTAATTCTCTGTTGAGGAGTGTTATTGAGGCTGCCTGGAGAGTTTAGGTTATTCGTGGTTATTGTAGGCAGTGCTGGCCAGCTTTTTCATGTTGTAGGCTAATTATCTGACCTGATTGTCTATATGTGGGACAGAAATGTTGCTCTCAGTTGCCAGTTAATAAGCAAATGTATTCCCAATACAGTACATCATTTGTAACAGTTGTCTCACTGGGACCTGTCACCCTATGAAATTATTCCAAATCCTATTTTATGATGTTAGTCGGGTAAAATAAACTTCACTTTCAAACTTTTAAATAACTTATAAATTATTATCAGTTTTGGTTCTTTTAGTCTTGGAAATCACAATCGCATCAAGCAGGCAGCAGCCATTCTGTGGAAACTGTTATAAGGCAAGCTTTGCATCATGCAAAATCTTGTTTAGGCGCCAAGATGGGGCACCTGATGCCCATGCACTGGCTACAAATTTAGATGTTGAAGGCGGAGGGGGAATGTAAGGGGTCAAGTGAAATCTGGAAGTGCAGAATGGAAAAGCAAAGTAATTGCCTGCCTCGTGGTATGGATGTTTTAATTTAAAAAAAAGAGAATTTGGGTTTCATGTTTAATTTTAAAAGGACTTTTATTATAAAGCTTTTTATGTTTGGGTCAGGGCAAAGGGGGGCCTGGACAGTGCGGATTGCCTCCTTTATAATCCCTTTAATAACCCCCCAAAAGAGGGGAATCTTGCAATCATGTTGATTAAATATTGATCAAATATTTATAAAACTGTTTTAATTGAATGCATTGTTTTTCTCCTACAGTACCACCAGCTTCATGATGAATACTTCACCAGTGCAGTTGTTCTTTCATTAATTTTAGCTGCCTCATTTGGCCTTGTCTACCTTCTGATATTTCCACAGTAAGTAGCCCTTATTTAACCCCAAAATGTCACAAGAAACTAGTCATAACAGTTTAACCGTATTTTCTTATACATGATTGTTCTGTGACTGTTCAGTTTGGTAAACTGCTAGGGTTTGTTTATTTCTCTCAAAACCAGAAGGAACATGGAGTAGGGCAAACTGCTAGAAATTAAACTCTGTCTCTGTAGAATTTCACAAAGAATGAGATTCACACGTTGGTTTGTTGAATTTCAACTAACCCGATCACCACCTAGGCTAAACAATAATATGTTTATGTAATTTTGTGCGCATTGGTGGTCTATCCCTTGCACCTACCCTTGAATTAATACACCCTCACACGAGTGGGCTTTCTTTATTAAGTATTTAACTCATCTTTGTACTGATCCTCATTGTATGTGCAGTGCATTTTCATATGCTCTCTAAAATGTCTTTTTCTATTGTAAACAAATACTGCTTTAACAGTGTCATATGTATGGTAAATCATTCTAGTTCTTTATTAATCAGTTTCATTAACTTGCATGTTTTTCAGCAACATAAAATCCTGTTTATGGTAGTTTCTTTTAATACTTTACAAAATCTATGAAGAACTCGGAAAGAAAATGTGTTTAGATGGAGATGTATAGTTTTACTTAAGAGAAGAAGCAGACACATTTAGGCAAATATATGAGGAAAACGGGAGGGAAATGTGCTTAGAAAGACACACAATTTAATTTACATAATTGAAGTGACATAAGCATATAGGCAACTTGTGAATGTCTTTATGGCTATACCTTTTGCAGATGTCAGAATGACTTTACAGATTCCTATAGTAGTGTTTTTTGAACATAGTTGGGCTCATTTATCAACACTAGGCAAATTTGCCCATGGGCAACCAATCAGTGATTATTATTTAAAGCCAGCTGCAAGTAGAACAATGAATGCTGCAATTTGATTGGTTGCCATGAGTTATTGCCCATGGGCAAATTTGCCCAGTGTTGATAAACGGCCCCCAGTGACGTTTATTTTACATTTAAAAATGTTTTCATAAAGTTGATATAAACCCCCTATTGTAAATTATAAGTAGGGGTGCTGTGCCAATAAGGTGAGTTCAGAAACTCGCCTTAGGTGGCAAAAAGCCCCCGCTGGTAACTTAAAATTCCAATTTATAAATCATAACTTTTGTCTCTTTTAGTTCAGATTGTACAATTGCGCTGTCTGCACTATCGGTTCACCCCTCTATCCACCACCTTTGCTGCAAGCAGTGTGTGAATTTGATCCCCATCAGGCTTACCCAATCCTCCCTGCCACTCCCCCACCTTTTTCAAGACATAGTTTAAAGGAACAGTTCAGTGTAAAAATAAAAACTGAGTAAACAGATAGGCTGGTCAAAAAAAAAAAATCTGGCATTCAGCTCAGATTCAAAAGCATTACCAGTTATTCAAAAATATTAAATGCTAAATATTTTTTTAGTTTAGTTATTAAATAAAAGTAATTAGTCAAAACCCATCCCTTAGTGGTACTTTCCAGGTGCTAATGAAGTTTAATTCTCAGAAGCCATACTCAGGTTGTTAATAGATTGTCATAATGAACCTTTCTGAAAATAGAAATATCACTATAATCTAGTTTACTTTTTATTTCCAGAAGCACTATCGTCCTCATTCTCCTGGTGGTCTGCTTATGTTTCCTAGTGGCTTGTATCATGTATCTGCATGTCACAAGAGTGCAGGTAAATGTAACCTTCACATGCCTTCTCTTATAAATTCACATAGTCAAATCCATATATTTGAAACATTCTCAATATCGAGAACTGCAGTTTTCTTTTGACTTTTCTAGAAATATAGTAAAATAGGGTAAGGACAGACACAGATACACATGGAAAGTGCAAAGTAATAAGCTTAATGTTACACTGGAAATATGAAATTGGCCTAGCATTGTGATTGTCAAAAACTATTTTTCTAGTGGGTACTCTTACTGTATTTAGTACTTTACAGTGAATTACAATTCAGATGCATCCAGATGTAAATCAGTGTTTATTCTGCATACTGTAGATATACAGGTATAGAACCTGTTATGCAGAATGCTCAGGACCTGGATTTTTCCTAAATCATTTAAGCATAAAATGTAGATATGAAATAAACCCAGAAGGATGTTTTGTGACATATATGAATTAATGATACCTTTTTAAGGATACAATTACAAAATACTGATTTATTATTGAAGAGGAAAAGGAATTCCTTTTTTAAAAAAATCTGAAATATTTGCTTAAAAGGAAGTTCATGGATGATGACCTTCCCATAATTAGAGCTTTATGGATAACAGGTTTCCAAATAAGGGATCCCATACCTGTACTAGGAAAAGCAAACGATACCTGCAAAATCCCAATATAAAAAAGTTTTAGGCACTTGGGGGGATGTAATAAAAGGCACTAAGTTTGCCCAGGACAGTAGTCCATAGCAACCAGCAATCAGCAGATAGAATTTACTGGTCACCTGTTTAAAAACATTTTATTGGTTGTTATGGGTTACTGATCCTGGGCAAACATATGGGAAAATGTAATAAAAGTCGCAAAGAGCAAAACAATTTGCACAAATAAGAATAATAATTTGCATTTCGCTATGTAATACTCTTCTTTAAACTGTTATTGCATTACGAATTTTAATTGCGCATTGCCCACTTTTAAGAAGTGCTTGAAGGTGTTGTAATCTTTTGGAGCAAACATTACTTTTTTTAGTAAGAAGTTTTATTACATTCACTGCACACTGGCGCAAACTATAAAATTCGCAAACCTTCTTCCCCTGTCGGAAGTTGTCGCTAAACAGTTTCCAGGTTCACAAAAGCTACATTAAATTCGCACAAAGGCAAAGTTGTAAGCACAGAGGCAAAACTTTTCTCATTGATAATATTTTTTCCGTTACCGACTTTTATTACATTCCCCCATTAGTGCCTTATTACATATGGGGGTTGGACTGCTCGAGCAGTCATTTAGGAAACCCGTATGAGTTTACTTAAAATGAAACGAGACCTCGTCAATCTTTGTTATTTTACCAGAACGGATAAAAACTGCCAAAGTTTTCCTTTGTTTCAAAAGCCCGGGGTGAAATAACTAAGATTGCTGAGATTGATTAGTAAACTCACACAGGGCTTTCTTTATAACTGCTTTAGCCTTGTAACTACAGATAATTCCTCAACATTGACAACAAATATATGAACTTTTTCTAATGCATGAAGAACACAGCTACTGTATATGTACTATATATATGATGTACTTTTACTTTAAATTATGTACTGTTTTTTTCCAGTGTTTTCCAGGGTGCCTCACAATTCGGATTCGAACCATTTTGTGTATATTCATAGTAATATTAATTTACTCTGTTGCCCAAGGATGTGTGGTGAGTAAATACATTGCCGTTGCATTTGAAATGTAAATGTGTGCTTCAGAATAGTGACACAGTTGAGATCCACTTGATATAACAATTGTTTTATGAAAAATAGTTTTATAACCTACTTAATTAAATTATATATAATGGTTATGCAATAAGTTAGCTTAGAGCATCCAACCATATGTTTATTTTATAACATGTGACCTTTGGATTGGTTGCTTAGGTTTACTAAACCTAGCACTGACCTTGCAGCTTTTAATACCTGTAATACCACTGCTAAAGTATGTGGAAAGGATTTTCACACATTTCTAGTGTTATTATGGTTTTTAGATAACATGTTACAGGTTCAGAATATACCAGTACTGTTTGTTCAGTTAGTGGTACGTTCCTTCATGCACAGTATGATTAAGAAGTGTTTACTTAATTATGCTTCTACTTTTTTCATTTTGTGTATCAGTATTGCAGACTGATCTGGAGATGTTGATTTATGGCAAGTGCTTTAAAACACACTGGCCCCTTGATAAATTGGACCAACTTTGAATTTTACTGAAATTTCTGAAATCAGGTGGTTTCCTAACTTGAGCAAGTTATTGATTTAACATTGCTTTATTAGCATATCTGCCATGTGCCATAAACAAAGAATATTTAGTAACTGTTCAATAAACATGAGCGTGATTTCAAATTGCAGTGCTTTTATTTAAAAAAAAAATAAATATATGATAACGCAATTAAAAAAAGTCTTACTATGTATTATTGTTTCTGTTTTACTTTTCCAGGTTGGCTGCATGCCTTGGATATGGAGATTAAACAACAGCAGTTCCATTATGATCATCACTCCGAAAGGAGAAAATAAAACAATGAATGAACGCCCATGTGACACAGCTCACTATACTTTTTTAACCTGTGTTGTTGGGACATTAAGCTTGGCAATATTTTTACGTATTTCTTCCTTTCCAAAAATGATTCTATTACTTTTTGTTACGGTTTTGTACATAGTCGTTTTGGAAATCAGTGGATACAGGAAAACCTTGAGGTTAGTATTCTAGTCTGATATTTTGCTGCTTACGTGCAATATAAATTAATATTTCAAAATTTAGCTGGGGGCTACATATATTTTTATTGAAAATGATTATATTTTTTACTTTCAATCATCGAATTAACTGCAGGTGTAATGTTCTATATTGGGGGTTTGGTTTCAAAGGGACTTTGCCATGACCAGATAGATCAGGCCATTAGTGCTGGTTTATCCATACCATCTCTTGTTGTGAGTGATAGATCAGGTCAGTAGCCCCACATAGGATATTGGTGACTGAAGAGCTGTGTGTTTGATGCTGTTCATTGATCTTGTCAAGAATAGTTTACTATGAAAGTTATTTGTGTGCCAGACTGGGAGTTTATGAATAACATATACAGTATCAGTTTGGAGAGAATCATCATTCTTAAAATATTGATTTGGGCACTTAAAGGGAAATATCTACATTGCACTTTTCTTCTTTAGATTTATGGGGGTTTAAACCTTAAAGTGATTTATATCTATTGTAGTTGGTTGGCCTTTTAACTTTGAGGCATGTCCCCAGTGTTTTTAAAGAGAAACGGAGACTTAGCTGTAGCAAATTATATCTAAGGGGTCATATATGACCACACGCACAGTTGCAGGAGTGGAAAAATGGACTTAGTTTGATTACCAACTAGCGTATTTGCATCCACTTACACTTCTGTATAGTTGCACACGGTACTGGTTCGTATCACCTCTTGTTGCGAATCACTCGCAAGTTCGTCTATTGACGCTGGAAAAAGCCTGGAGCTACCACCACCTTGGAAGTGACGGTAACTCCCGGGTGCCCATGCCCACAGCAAACTGCATCAAAATGCGCAAAGGAATTTCACCTAAAGAACCATGTGCAGATGTAATTCTGACAAATGCTAAATTCTAGGAATTCTAGGAACTTTACTCTCAGTTGTTTTCCACAGCACACACACTGCATTACAAAACGCTTTTCAGTTCCTATATTTGTTTACAGGTGTTCAGATTCCACTCCCAGGCTGTTCTGTAGAATAAGGACCAGATTTTATTAGTTGAAAAAAGCTTATTTGCTAATTCAATTCCAGATTTCCCTGTAGACTTCTATTGATTTATAATGAGATCAGGTTTTCTTATCGATATGAATCAAGCCCTGTGTGTGGATTGCACCTGTTCCTTGAGTGTCATTTATATTTTCCACAATATAATAAACTTACAAAGGGGTGATTGAATCAACAGGCGTAGATTTCTAAAAGATTATCCAAAAAACACAGCCCTTTTATCCACAATTATGTGCTAAAAATATTAATGATATAAAATTTGGTTCTTCAGGGAACACTAACAAAATTAATCATAGAAAAACAGTTGATTTAATGAACTAATTAAATTGCAATCTATAAAAGAGCCTATAAAGACGTAATAACGTTTTGACATTCATAATAGAACAAAACTGAAAGTAAAATATATTTGGTGATTAGGGAACACAATCTAAAATAAGTTGTATTAAAAATTGATATTTTGGGATGATTGATTTCATATTAAGCTTATAAAGAGCCAGTAAAATTAATGATTTAAGTACTGAACAATAAGCATTGTAAATGTGGTGCTTTAGAGAAAGCTAACCTAATTAACTTGCATAAAGAATAAGCTTCATTGGTCTAATTAAATCAAAATCTATTAAACCTATAAATAGATAGGGACAATTATGGCATTCATAAAACTACAGCATTGGTTTCAATTCTGCCACTGAAATCGCATTAATAGCCTACTGATGGATGCCATTGAAATACAAAATGCAAAAAGGAAAGGTAGTGGGAGCACTCCATGGCTAAATAAAAATGTACTTAAATACAATGGAAGTGCTGCTGATCTGGCCAAATTAACTACAAACATAGAGAACAAGAAGAGAAATTGATGAATGCACATTCCCTGGTCCCCTGTCATATCAGTAATCTATGCAGATGAATGTATTTACAAAGACAGGGATTTTTTAGTTACAAAATTATGATCATAAGATTGATAAGCCACCATACCACATCAAGGTAAAACCCATATGGCTGTCCCTAACTATTTACCTCTGGTCATAATACTCAAATGTTAAAGCCTCCCGGCATAAGAGCATTACATGAAATAAAAGGTCTCCCGACCTGGGCATTGGTTTCAATCACAGGGCTTAGTCCTCCCCCGCCATTAGCTTTCAAAGGGGAGAGATAACCTAGACCCCAGCATTGGTTCCATGAGATTAATCCTCCCCCGCTTGCGGTTTTTAAGAGCGAAACTGCCCAGACCAACACCCATTTCCAAAGGCATTGTTCCACCATTTAAAGGGACAGGTGGGGGTGCTACAACCACATGGAAGCCTAGCCTGCAGCATAGCTGCTAAACTTCCAAACAGAATAGATCTGCTACAATACAAAATGCAAAAAGGAAAGGTTGTGGGAGCACTCCATGGCTTAATAAAAATATACAACTCTAAAAATGTGTTATAAACAGGACTGTATTTATATGTAGGCACTCGATGGCCAGCTTTTGTAGGGTGGCCCTTGGGTGTCTATATGTTTGAGATTCTTTTTCAAATTAAAATTTACAAATTCCCCCCTCCCCCTCCCCAGCCGCCACAGAGGCTTGCATCTGAAATCTGCCAGCACAGCTGGATTGACGAGGATTACAGGGCCCAATTCAGAGCACCAGAAGTGATGTTTCACTTAAAGTGTTGGGGTTTGCTTCGCTAGCTATTCTTTTTTTTCTTTTTTTTTCGTTATTTTTTTCCTGTACCATTCTATGACATTTTAAAATGCAGACTGATAACCAATTGAAAGTGAGTAGCTAGCTAGCTGGTAGTATTGCCTATTTGCACCACTTTGGCTTCTGTTGTGCACAAAAGACATGAGTCCCGCTGTCCCTCCAAACAAGAATAGATCTACCCCCCACGTCTCTCTAGGTATACTAAACCCACTAGGAAACAATTTTCATTTAGGATATTTCTTCCAAATGCTTAATCTGTATCCATGAATCCTGTGTTTTTGTACAATGTAAATACTTTCATGGATTTTGTGGATATTACAGCTGCTTTAAAAACAGAGGCATTAAATCATACCCCCCAAGTCTTACTCAATCTGACAATTCTTCATGAAGGACGTGAAACAAGAAAATACAACACAAAACTCTGTGTGGGAAGACAAACTGCTTGAGACTAGAGACTAGATCCCAGCCTAGGGCAGAGGAACCTAAGTGATCATATGAGAACAAAGCCATGTATATTGTTCAGGTAACACAACTATGTGGGGGCTGCAGAAATACATACATTTATTGGTCACATCTGTCAGGGCTTATAGAAGAGCATCCAGCATTTAGATTCACAAGCTTACTTTTTAGGTGTGCACGCCAATTGATGTGTTCAACTTCACATCCTTGTAGCAATTTCCAAAGTAGATAGCAGCACTCCCATATAGCATTAAAAACACCTTTATTTCAAGATATTCATCTGGCACAGCAACGTTTCGGACCACCTGGTCCTTTTTCAAGCTGACAAAGTTAAAAACTGCATAATTGGACTTCCTTAAATAGCCACATTAACAAGGCCACCTAATGGTTACAACGTATCATAATGTTACATAAGTATCAATCGTTACATCATTCAGTAAACAATTTAGTTACAATTACATTAGATCTATTTGTAGCATATTAGCCTACTTAGCTTTTATTGCTTCAATGATATGATATCTAGTAGTCACTAGGAGATAAGCAAAGTGATGTGTCATATTAAAAGCACTTAAAATTCATAAAATTGCCATATTCATATCAAAAGATTTTTTTATCAAAAATAGTAAATTTATAACAGAGGATACAGTTCGTATTCCTTATTTAGACCACCTGGTGTAAGGGTTCCACGTTTTTTAATCCAGTTTGCTTCACACCTTAATAATTGTTTTACCCTATCACCACCTCTCCTAGACCTAGGAATCTGTTGTAAAATTTGGAACCGTAACTGGGAAACTGAGTGTCCTGCCTCACCAAAATGACAAGCCACAGGATTCTGTTTTACCTTTCTCTTTATGTCAGATTTATGTTCCCCTATCCTTTCTTTGGCTTGTCTAGTGGTTTGTCCAATATACATCAGACCACATGGGCACTTTATAGCATATACTACAAATGTTGATAAACATGTATAATAACCTTTTATCTTAAAGGTAGTGCCCCTATGTGGGTGGTATATCGTATCCCCTTCAATACAACTATTGCATTGTTTACAAGAAAGGCAGGGATAAGTACCATTCTTTATATTACAGAGAGTTCCTTGTCTCTTTTCTTTCCCTACTCCAACATCCGCTCGTACTAACTTATCCTTCAGGGATTGAGCTCTCCTAAATGATAACAAGGGGGGATTTTGAAAAACAGGTATCCCTTGGCCCTGTCAGGGCTGACAGCTTCTTGAGAGCCTGATTTGACTGTCAAAGCCAATGGCCTCCAAGAGGTTATTGAAGATTAGGATGAATCTGGTATTGGGGAACAGGCAAGATTGTTGCTAGATCAAAGAAGAATAGGCTTCTGTTTAATTGGTGTAATTTGGTAAATATTGTTTGGGGAACATGCAGGAGTCCTACAACAGGAATTCAGGGACAGCAACAAAATAATTCAGTATACAAGGTCAGGATACAGACCAAAGCAGAGCAACATGAATCAAGAAACAGGGGGTGAAATTCACAATTAGGATTCAGACCATAGCTGAAAACAGGAATGAATTTGCATGTAGGGCACACAGTAATAAGGCAGGCAGAATGCTGATCAACAGAAATCATGAAATCCAGGCCAGACACATGGAAGCAGAGCAGAATACAACCACTGTGTGCACCTCTATCATAGCCTGTTATGTCTATTTACAAATTATATGCTTTAAGCTGTATGATTTACTGCTGAGACTGGGGGTTGGTTTAACATATTTTGTGCATTCAAGCATTATAAAATACTTAGGTAATATTTTTGCTATTGGGAAAGTTATTTTATCAAGTTTGTGCATTTGCAGGACATCAATTACTAAATGTGTTAATTTATTATGTGTGGGTGTAAAATGCATGTATGGGTAATTGGTATGGGCTGGAAAACCTGAGGAGCACATCTAGGCATTGATCCCCTGACATTAGATGCTAATATTGTATAATACTGCAATATAATACAGGTATGAGATCCGTAAATCTATTATCCAGAGAGATCCAAATTACAGGATGACCATCTGCCATAGACTACATTTTAATAAGATAATTAAAAAATCTTTAAATATTATTTCCATTTCTCTGTAATAATAAAACAGTATTTTGCAGTATGTTGATCCAAACTAAGATATGATTAATTCTTATTGGAGGCAAAACAATCTTTTTGGGTTTATTTAATCTTTAAATTATTCTTTAATGCACTTGAGGTATGGAGAGACAAATTACGGAAAGACCCTTATCCAAAAAACTCCAGATCTCTAGCAGTATTAGACCGTATTTACTGTCTAATACTGTAAAACAATGAAGAGTTGCAATCAATGCTTTGTGCCTTTCAATAACATGTTAGCGTATGTTATTTTAAGAACATAGCTGGAAATCCATTTATGTACAATCAGTGATGGGTGAATTTATTCGCAGGTGCGAATTCGTGGCAAATTTGCGCCGGCGAATAAATTCACGAAACAAATTTGCGCCGGCGTCAAAAACGGCGAAATTCACAAAACGGTGAAAAATTTGCGAAGCGAAACGGCGCAAATTCCCCCATCACTATGTACAATAGTTTTTCATATGTAATATGAAAACAATGAGTTGGTGTTAAAAAGTTTAGTATCTCTCTGCAATGGATGGTCACTCGAAGTAAAAACAATTCTAATTTCAAGCTATTTTTGTGTATTTCGAGTATCAAATAAGCCAAAATTCAATTCTAATTTGAAAAAAAATTAGACTGTTCGAATATTGAAATGTAGTCTCTTTAAAACTTCGACTTTCGACCACTCACCATCTAAAACCTGCTGAATTGCTGTTTTAACCTATGGGGACCTCCTTTGAAAAATCAAAGTTTTTTGGGGCAAATACTTTGTTTACGAATTCAATCGAATGCGCTAAAACTTTGATTCGAACTACAGTGTATTCGAATACAGCCTATTCACCCGAAGTTTAAAAAAAAAAGATTTTTTAAATAAATTTCGATTGGTCTTTTTTTATTCTAATTCCGAAGTTATGGGAGTTCAAAAAAACTCCCATTGCTTCGAAATTCGACCCTTGATAAATTTGCCCCATATTGTTAAAGTTTAATGGTCCATAAAGTTAAGACACCGAATGAAGATGCTACACAATATTTATGAGTTTACACATTGTATTCCATGTTTGTATACAGTGCTATAGAGAAATGGGGCACGTTACACAGTCAATAATGTACAATTTAAACTGTTTTTTATCATTTTTTTAAGGGGGGACTATTCTTACCTGCGAGGTTATGAACCTATAGTAGCCATTTTACTGTTTTCATGCTCTTTGGCGCTCCACTCTAGACAGGTGGACCTGAAGCTACGTCTGGACTACCTCTGGGCTGTGCAGGTAAAGCTGAGAATTTGTATTGTAATATTAAGTAACCATTCTGTCTGATATAGTTACATAGTTAATTCAACATCAAGTTCAACCCCTCCAAATGACCCCCAGCACACACTTTTTACATTTAATTTGTGTAATACCTTGCATCACGTTCTTTATGTAATTGAACTTTTCATGCACTATTTTGCAATATAGGCAGAAGAAGAGAGAGATGACATGGAGAGAGTGAAACTGGACAATAAAAGAATTCTCTTTAACCTTCTGCCAGCACATGTTGCACAGCACTTCCTTATGTCTAATCCAAGGAATATGGTAAATATGTGTAACAGAAAACAATGGGGATCTTATATTAATCGCTTATACTGCCGTTTGCTTTGCCTATATTTTTTCCAAATATGAGTATTTATCTGATGTGAACAGGTGTAATGAACACAAGGATGTCATTGCATTTTTATACACATATACAGATGGAATGGCCAATGCAAGCTAAACAGTGTACATAATTAAGGAAACCTAGCTATGGCATGCAAACAAAGCTCCTTATAAAAAAGAAATATAAATTTTAAATAAAAGTAGCATTTAAAGCTCATAATATTTGTCCAATAGAGGAACTATTATCCATAATGTTGAGACCTGGGATTTTCTGGATAAGAGATCAACATACCTTAAGTCTGCTAAAAAACAGCATTTAAACATCAAATAAACCCAATAGGATTGTTGTGTCACTAGTATGGATGAATGCATCTTAGTTAAGTAAATAATATAATAATGAATATAAAGAACAATATAAGTAAAGAATAAACTTTACTTATGCAAAGTATATGCCCAAAGTATATGCCCTATAAGTATGTGGGTTGTGTATCCCAACTCAGAGTTAGGGGCAGATTTATCAAAGGTTGAGTTGTGTTTTCCAAAAGAAAAATCACGTTTTTCGAGGGTAGTTTTTATTCAAAACCTTCCCCATAGGCTAACATTGATGCTCGGTAGGTTTTAGTTGGCGAAGTAGGAGGACAAAGTTTTTTTTAAAGAGACAGTACTTCGACTATCGAATGGTCGAATAGTCGAATGATTTTTAGTTTGAATCGTTCGATTTGACGTCAAAGTCGTAGTCGAAGGTCAAAGTAGCCAATTCGATGGTCGAAGGAGCCAAAAAATACCTTCGAAGTTTTTTTTATTCTAATCCTTCACTCGAACTTAGTAAATGTGCCCCCAACAGTCTTCATGATGTTCGTGGTTTCTTGGTGGATTTCGTTTGAGCGATTCCAGTTTTTTTCCGCAGAAAATATGATTAATTCGAGTATTCGGGTTTTTCATTTGTGTTTTTTTCATAAATGACAAAACATTCAAGTTGTGAGTTCATTCGAGCTTTAAAAAAACCTCACAAAGCTCACAAACTCGATCATTGTTAAATTACCCCTTCAGTATTTATATTAAAAAGTAAAATTAGGAATACTTTAGGCAGAAGCATTACCCCACACACTCACAAACAAATTTCCACTTACCCATATTTATACCAAGCACCCATTTTCTCAGGAACAGCCATATAATCATAAAGCCACTTCCTCCATGTTCAGTTTTGTCCCAATGGGTGAAACCGGTGATCCCATGGTGCAGCCGTGCTTCTGCCTGTAGAATTTATCCTTGATAAAGC
Organism: Xenopus petersii; assembly: GCA_038501925.1. Taxonomy (NCBI): domain Eukaryota; kingdom Metazoa; phylum Chordata; class Amphibia; order Anura; family Pipidae; genus Xenopus; species Xenopus petersii. The sequence goes on from CM076682.1 coordinate 104,295,663, forward strand.
ATGGAGTGCCACCAAAATATTGCATATTTTTTGCTGCCCAGAAATGCTATAACTAAAAGGGTGGTATACCTTTAAGGCACATTTATCAAGGGTCAAATTTCTAATTCATGTGAGTTTTTTAAAAACGCCCTTAAAATCAATTGAATTCGAAATGTATTAATAAAATCAAATTGTAAAAACTCGGACAAATTTAAACGACCAAAAGACTCAAATCAAATCCAATTTGATTTCTATTAAACTCGATTCCAGTTTTTTTCTCTGAAAAAAACTCGAATGTCAGGAAGGCTGCAAACATCTCCAAATTGCTCACTGGACCTCTCCCATTGACTTATACAGTCATTCTGCAGGTTTTATGTGGCGAATAGTCTAAATTGAATTCAAGAGTATGATAAATCTTGAAAATCATATTAAATTATTTTTTCAAAAAACTTGAATAGTTAATTCCCTAGTTTAATTTGAAAGTTTTGACCATAAAAAAATGTAAAAAATTGTATTCGAATTCAAATTTTCAATTTGACCCTTACTAAATCTGCCCCTTAATATGTTATAAAATGCTTAATTCTAAGCAAATTTTCAATTGGTCTTCATTATTATTTTTATAGTTTTTAAATGATTTGCCTTTTTATTCCTACTCCTTCCATCTTTCAAATTCGAGGGGGGTCACTGACCCCATCTAAAAACAAATGCTCTGTAAGGCTACAAATGTATTGTTCTTGCTACTTTTTATTACTCATCTATATATTTAGGCCTCTCCTATTAATATTCAAGTCTATTATTCAAATCAGTGCATGGTTGTTAGGATAATTTGAACCCTAGCAACCAGATTGCTGAAGGTTACCAGGCAGTAACAAATCAGTGACTTGTCTGGGGAGTCCGCATGGGCCATAACTGTTTGCTTTGAATGTGACCTGCATGCTAAGAATCAATTGTAAACTCACTGAACAATTATATCCCATGTGGCCCCCTTTAAAGTCGCTGACTAACTCAGAGTTAGAGAGCTGAAAAGCAGAACATTGGGTTCTGTTCTGTTATGTTAGACATCCAGTCACTCCAGCCTTTATAGATTACATATTTGGCTAATAAACTATATTAGAAACATTTTTATTTTATCTATTTACCCAGTTTTTATTTTCACACTGAACAATTCCTTTAATACAGAATACTTATTTTTACCACACTGCTGCAAATGTTCCTTCTTTTTTTTCTCTTAGGACCTTTATTATCAGTCTTATTCACAAGTTGGTGTTATGTTTGCCTCCATTCCAAATTTTAATGATTTTTACATTGAACTAGATGGCAATAATATGGGAGTGGAATGTTTACGTCTTTTAAATGAAATTATTGCAGATTTCGATGAGGTAAGATTTCTAATATATTGCTTGTAAGGGACCTATCCTTTACTTCTCAAGTTTCCAAAAATGTATTGAAACTGAAAAGCATTTTGATAATTTTGTTACAGTACCTCCAATAATTTTTGGGCTTACAGCAAGGGGGTCATTTCTTAACATTTAAATCTGAGATTTTACTCAAATTTTTTGCAGGAAAAATCTCAAAATTTGAGTTTTGTAAACTTGAGATTTATTAAGTGCAAAAACATTGAAACTTAGATATATAAATAGGGCATCTGAAAGCAGTTGAGTTTGTGTAGAAGTCAATGGTGTTATATTAGCAAAATACAAGCTTGTTTTCAATTCTAGTCTTTAGATAAAGTCAAAATTTGGTTTATTGAACATGATGGGTAAAATGTGATTTTATTGTGTTTAAGTTTAATATTTTTACACAATCAAGTTTTTCAAAATTTGAGTTTAATAAATAAGCACACAGCGGGGCCGATTCACTCAGCTCGAGTGAAGGGTTCGAATGAAAAATACTTCGAATTTCGAAGTATTTTTTGGGTACTTCGACCATCGAATTGGTTAAATTCGTTCGAATTCGATCGAAGTCGAACGAAATTGAACGATTCGAAGTAAAAATCGTTCGACTATTCGACCATTCGATAGTCGAAGTACTTGCCCTTTAAAAAAAACTTCGACCCCCTACTTCGGCAGATAAAACCTACCGAAGTCAATGTTAGCCTATGGGGAAGGTCCCCATAGGCTTGCTAACCTTTTTTTGATCGAAGGATTTTCCTTCGATCGTTTGATTAAAATCCTTCGAATCGTTCGATTCGAAGGATTTAATCGTTCGATCGAACGAAAAATCCTTCGATCGTTCGATCGCAGGATTTGCGCTAAATCCTTCGACTTCGATATTCGAAGTCGAAGGATTTCAATTCGAGGGTCGAATTTCGAAGTATTTTTAACTTCGAAATTCGACCCTAAGTGAATCGGCCCCACAGAGTTTTTTCGGGGGGAAAAACACGCACCCGTCCCATCGTTCCACCCCCTTTTTATAGAACTGTGCCTGCAGTGACATCACAAAAGGGGCAAGGCATGGGTGGGCTTGAGTCTATCATTTTTGCTGACTGGAAGCCGGCAGTGCTAGGTTTTGGGCAGGGAGAGCAGGAGAAGAGCTCAACCCGGACCCAACCCGAAGATTATGTGCAGGAGCCAGCCTGAACCCGCCCGACCCACAGATTCCAGGGCCGCACATAACTATGAGAAGTAAAGAATAGTGAAACATTTGGAAGAGCTGTTTTTAAAGAGGGAGGAGGTAAGTTGTATTACATTAAAAACAAGGAGGTGGAAGTCTTCAAACACAAGATGTTTCTAAGCTTACATCTCCCCAGAATGCACCAGAATGTCTACACATGTGCCAGCCCGTCCACAGTCCACCTAGCCACACAGGCTGGGAAATAAGGGAGTATGACCTTTTCAGGAGTATACCATAGCAGAATATCAGTAAACCAGTTTTGATAAAACTGAGATATCAATAATCAATCATCAGAAATATGTAATGTGGTTTTATGTTTAAGATGCTTATATATTTAACTTGGTTTTCTATGTAAAACTGTTGCATGAACATATTGTGCCTGTATAATGTTTATCAGGTTTGCTTTGATACAGCTCATGGAGAAAGAATGCTATAAAGACATTGAAAAAATCAAGACAATTGGAAGTACTTACATGGGAGCTGTAGGACTTGTGCCAACAACTGGAACTAAGGTAGATATAAGAAATACAAGCATACCAAACTTATATATTACCTATTCAGTCGCATACATTCATTATTAAATGGCAATACAAATTCGCATGTCGCAATCTAATATTTTTCATTAGACTGTTAATGCATTGCAAATTTTAATTGCACACCTTTAAGACATGCTTGAAGCTGGCTTAATCTTTGGAGCAAACATATCTTTTTCAGTGAGAAGTTTTGTCACATACACTGTGCACTGGCACAAACTACAGAATTTGTAGTTTTCTTCCACTGGAGCATGTGGTTGCTAAACGGAGTTTCCTGTTTAATAAAACAGCAAAAGCTATAATAAATTTGTGCAAAGGAAAATTTATTCAAGCAATGGCTTAAATTTTCACATTATGAATATACTTTCCTTTGATGACTTTTATTACACTCTCCTGTAAGAATATTTGTTAGCCATATAGACATTTGCCACTTTGCCAGTAAACATGATTTGCAGAAAAATGGGCAAAAACACTTATACAGGTATAGGATCCCTTATCTGGAAACCTGTTATCCAGAAAGCTCTGAATTACGGAAAGTCTCCCATCGACTCCATTATAATGAAATAATCCAAATTTTTCTCTGTAATAATAAAACAGTAGTTTGTACTTGATCCCAACTAAGATATAATTAATCCTTATTGGACACAAAACCAGCCTATTGGGTTTATTTAATGTTTACATGATTTTCAAGAAGACTTAAGGGATGAAGATCCAAATTATGGAAAGATCCCTTATCCAGAATACCCCAGGTCCCGAGCATTCTGGAGAACAGGTCCCATACCTGTATTCACAGATATATTTGAGAATAGCTGGAATATAGTAAGGAAACAATTCACCAAAAGTCACCAGAAAGATCTTGAAAAGTAAAAGCTGGCAAGGTTCAATAGTAGTCAGTGGGAATTGTTGCTGACAACTTTATTTATTTTCCCAGTTCATTAAAACATTTGTGTTTTTTAGCCTCATTAAAATGTAATTGTTTAGAGTAAACACGTTTTGTTTTTTCTTTCAAAAATTGAGAAATAGGCCCATAGGGATATCGATATACTAAATAATAAATAAAAAATACTCAAGTTGCATGAAATATTATGGGGCACATTTACTAAGCTAAGTGAAGGATTCAAAGTAAAAAAAATTGAATTTCGAAGGTTTTTTTTGGGTACTTTGACCATCGAATAGGCTACTTCGACCTTCGACTACGACTTCGACTTGAACGATTCAAAGTAAAAATCATTCAACTATTCGACCATTCGATAGTCGACTACCTACTTCGCCGCTTTAAACCTACTGAGCTACAATGTTAGCCTATGGAGACCTTCCCCATAAGTTTTCTAAGCTTTTTATGATCGAAGGAAAATCCATTACAATGCATTAAAATCCTTTGAATCATTCAATTCGAAGGATTATTTTGTTCTATCAATCGAATGTAGGATTTGCAGTAAATCCTTCGACTTCGATATTTGAAGTCGAAGGATTTTACCTCGAGGGGGGCGAACCCTCGATATTCGACCCTTAGTAAATGTGCCCCCAAGTGTTATTATAGATCATCTAGGAAATAGCTTAAAGGAAAAGTGATTTGATATTGATCAAGTCTACTGGAAAATAATTAAAAAATATTTTATATTGTCTATAGTCCTGACATTTTGAAATCTTAGACTCTCTGAGATTGATTTTGTTCAAATAAATCAAATCAATGAGCATAAAACATCAGCAGTGTTCTTCTGGCTCAATAGATGTAACTCACATCATATATATATATATGGTTGTGACCACAAAATTTATATTGACAAATACAAGACTCAAGACTGCACTCAATCAAATATATTAAGGACATTGAGACTTTTTGTGCCTTGAGCTACTAAAAATGCCTTACCCTTTAAACAAAGCAAAATTGTTTGTCCATATATTGCAATATATTCAAGCTGGCCAACTACGTCAAAGTCATCCCTGGTCTGGCCAGTCCTACACCCTACTTGCATCTGATTCATTACGAATTCCATTGCTTCACTATACAGTTTGCATAGGGAGTGAGTATATATATATATATATATATATATATATATATATATATATATATATTCCCCCCCCAAAAAATGATTATAAACTATAACTGTGTCTGTCACATTTTGCATGTGTAAACTGTGACAGCAAAAGCCTTGAAGTTTTCTTATTTACCACCAGATGACATTTTGTATGTAGCGCAGACCCAAAGTCCACTTTAGCTTGCTTTCAATAGTTATCACATTGTAGTATTCTGACTTTCCTAGTTCTCATGTTCAATGTGTTTACTTATTCTAATGTAAGAGTATATTTTTAAATATTATTATTATTTTTATTTTAAAGGGATACTGTCATGGGAAAAAACAATTTTTCAAAATGAATCCGTTAATAGTGCTGCTCCAGCAGAATTCTGCACTGAAATCCATTTCTCAAAAGAGCAAACAGATTTTTTTATATTCAATTTTGAAATCTGACATGGGGCTAGACATTTTGTCAATTTCCCAGCTGCCTCTGGTCATGTGACTTGTGCCTGCACTTAAGGAGAGAAATGCTTTCTGGCAGGCTGCTGTTTTTCCTTCTCAATGTAACTGAATGTGTCTCAGTGGGACATGGGTTTATACTATTGAGTGTTGTTCTTAGATCTACCAGGCAGCTGTTATCTTGTGTTAAGGAGCTGCTATCCGGTTACCTTCCCATTGTTCTTTTGTTTGGCTGCTGGGGGGGGGGGAAGGGAGGGGGTGATATCACTCCAACTTGCAGTACAGCAGTAAAGAGTGATTGAAGTTTATCAGAGCACAACTTGGGGCAGCTGGGAAACTGACAAAATGTCTAGACCCATGTCAGATTTCAAAATTGAATATAAAAAAATCAGTTGGCTCTTTTGAGAAATGGATTTCAGTGCAGAATTCTGCTGGAGCAGCACTATTAACTGATTCATTTTGAAAAATAGTTTTTTTCCCATGACAGTATTCCTTTAAGTTGAATGTTTATTGATGTTTTTACATGCAAGTCACAATCAGATGTATTTTAAATCAAATAGAAGTTTTAATGTAACAGGCACAGATTGTCAGTTTAGGTCTGTAAATGTTTGTTAGTCTCTGGGGCTTTCAATGTTTTGATGGGTAGACCCAGGAAAAATGACAGGGGGTTAGGCTCTATGGGGTATTTAACGATAGCCGTCAGAGTACAGGCTACCATTTCCCAGAACTCCTTAACCACCGTGCAAGTCCACTACAGCCTCCGGAGCACTGCCTGGAGAGGGTGTTGCTTGAAAGGTGAAATATGTATACATCTTTAAACGTTTTGTTAAGTAATTTATTTTCTTGTTGTCAGTTTTGAGCCTATGGGACTGATTTATTAAAGTTCTTTTTCCTTCCACAAATCAAACTTTTTAGTTCTAAAAATCGTGTGTTGGACGAATTACTCTAAACTACCAAAAATTATAAATTATTAAGTGCAAAAACTACAAAAAACTGGCAAGGTCATGAAGTCAATTAATTAACACACGCAAAAATCTTTCTTTGCTTGAGCCTTTAGTGAGCACTTTTAGTTAGTAAGTGCACAAATATTCATATGAAAATAAGGATTTCAAGGTTTCTTATTTTTATTTGGATTCATTTCAGATTTTTATATTTTATATGCAAACCTTTTAATAAGGGGTGCTTGAAGCTGGCTTTTGGGGCAAACATAATTTTTTCAGTAAGAAGTTTTTGAGGTTTTTAAAAATATGAGTTTATTCGTGGTAGAATAAAACCTCTATTACCTTTACCTCATAAATTAAATGTTTGATAAATACACTTCCAATTGTCAATATTGATCCTTAAAAGGGACAAGTAAATAGGCAATTAATATATGCAAAATAATACAAAGTTCTAGACCTAATATCTCTAAACTGTTATAAGTCTAATTAATAACTGCACAGACCTGTATAAGATGAACTATTCTACCATTCATTCATAGATTTTCAGCTAGCCATCAGCTATAAGTAAACACGTCTGCACTTTTTTTTAGAAACAACGTTTTGTTTCTTTTTTCAGATGTTCTGATTTAAAATTAATGACAGAATTTAAAAATGTCTCTCTACAATCAGTGATAGGATAGTAACAGCTGAGGGTTTTGTTTTTTTTTGCAGTAATATCTGTACCTAGGGTTGCCACCTTTTCTAGAAAAAAATACCAGCCTCCCTATGTTTTTGTGGTTTTTCCCTATACTAAACATTGCAATCATGCAACATTTTTACCGGTCAGGTGGCAACCCTATCTGTACCCAGCACCCAGTGCCAGTAGGTGACTTCCCACCTTTCAGTAGTCAAGGCAATATGTTGGTGCTGGTAGCACTTATAATTCAGATCAGTATCACAACTATTATTTGACAGTGAAATAATAGTAAGAATGTTTTGTCATATGCAGTCTTCTATTAATTGCCACTAGCAATCCTTGGCCCCTGGTTGTCAGGCTAGAAATTTTCTTTAGATGCCTAAATATACATACCGTATTATTATATTCTGGACTCTTTATTAGAACAGAAGAGGCACGCAGTAAAGGAAGGAAAGGATAGACAGGCAGATACTAAAAAGAAAGATTTCCAGCAGAACAGGATGACACATAACAGTTTAACATGTTACAGCGCCATCTATTGATCTCACAATAATAGTTAATAAATGACATTTCTAATCTAAAATGGAAAATAGCATCTAATTGCCAGGTTCACTACCCGACAAACAAAAAATACCTTTGAGGCTAGATTATTATAGTTACTATAATGGAATTCATCACCTTTTATGCCTTTATTCCTCTACTGTTCTTTTACATTGTCGAGTTGATGATTCTGCTAGTATTAATTATCCACTTCCATTTGTACAGTAAAGGCTGTTCATTCTCTTCATAGGCAAAAAAATCAATTTACTCCCATCTGAGTACTTTGGCTGATTTCTCAATTGAAATGTTTGATGTTCTTGATGAAATCAATTATCAGTCCTACAACGAATTTGTCCTAAGAGTGGGTAAGAACCTTTGCAATCTTTTTTTATCATTTGAACGTTATGGGGCGATATGTACAGTACACTGGAGGTATGAATGCACCAGCAATTAAATACAGTTTATAGAGATATTGAGAGAGATTTATCATAAGTTTGAACTGTAAATCTCTTCCAGTTTCCCATAGATATGATGTTTAAAAACTTTAAATGGCCTGATATTATTTTTATCATTATTCAAGCTTTTGGGATTTGCATACAGTATACACTGTACAAATATTACACTTTTCCCCTTTATCTGCCCTTCTTCTCTTCTTTTCTCTTTATATTGTGAAAGAATGTCATAAAAATTCAGGTACAGATTAAACCTTTCAAATTTTCTCTATGAATTGTGCAGTACACACCCTAAGAAAACTGGGTTAGTAATGAATGTTTATGAACTTGATCCAAGGCAGATTGTACAAATGATATATGGTGTAAATGATTCTGGACATTTCCCTGGTTACAAGAATAATGGACTTGATAAAAATTACCAATCCACATGTAAAAACCCTTATCAAATCCATGTTTTACAGGTATTAATGTGGGTCCAGTAGTAGCAGGAGTCATTGGTGCCCGGCGTCCACAATATGATATATGGGGAAATACCGTAAATGTTGCTAGCAGAATGGACAGCACAGGGGTGCAGGGCAAAATTCAGGTAGGTTGGTATTTTGTTTGATCCATGTTGCACTCTCTAAATCCACTCTCTAAATATTTAGTCATAAATCATAAAGGTAAGACATTGCATTTTATTTTCTTAAGTGATTAAAAATGTTTTATTTTCTGCTTTTATTTGCAGAATGAGTCACTTTAATGTAAAACAGAACACATACAGAGTTGTGCATATTAATAAAATGCCATGTGGATGTTACATTTTTCCTCTAAATATTGTATTATTGTAATTGATTATATACTATAAGGAAAAGCACTAAAATGGACTGACTGCACACTTACCCTGGGGACATAGATATTGTATCTATAAATGCTCCTTTGCAACTTGCAGTGAGCAACAATTCATCCACCCAGCCACCTCCAATGAATCATAGATGCAAGGCAACCCTGTAATTAATGGCAGCCTTGACCTAAGTGTAGATCCTAGGTTCATTTTGGAGATGTGCCCATGGCTGAAAGTGAATGAAATGTTAATGCCACTTACTGGTAGTAGTCCCATTTTCACACCATGCTATTCAAATTGATCCTAACATGTACTCTTTTATTTTAGAGGTCTTTGGGCACATTTAATTCATACCTCTGTTAATAACAAGTAGGTGATGAAGGGTTATAGGTGGAGTGGAGACCAGAAGTCTGTTTACTTCTTTGAACAGTATAGGACATCCACCCAGAAAAGTAAGGCACTGGATGTCCTTAGGCAGACCCACATCTTAAGCTGGCCATAGATGTAAAGATTTTTAAAAGATCCAATCGTCATTGTGAGACCACGATTATCTCGAAACTATCGTATGAATTGTCCATCAACTAAAAAGACCATTTCAGGCGATATTGCCAGGAAAACAAAGGGGAGCTGCCTGCTTGTCCCTGCAAACATAGATAGATTGCGCTGGGACCGATAAAGATTTTTTAACCTGGCCGATCAATTGTCTGACAGATGTCGGCCGAAAAATCATAAGATGTTTGATCGTTTGAATCCCACTAACCGCACAATAATTTCGAAGGATTGGTCGGACTTCGCTAAAATCAGTTGTTCGGCAAGATAAATCTTTACGTCTATGGGGACCTTTAGGCAGGGTATAAGATGATGGTGCATAGAAAGAGCTTGACTTTGACTTTCCTATTCTTATGTTATTTTGGATGAGGGGTCTTAATTTTAATTGACTCTTACTGATTGTTCTAATTACTTTCTCCAAGTCTAACATGTAAGTGCTGAAAACATATTCATGAAAATAATGTTAAAATAATATTTTCTCAATTTAGAAATACTTACTGCATATTAATATTATTTTAACTTGCATGTAATTATATGTATATATATATATATATATATATATAAAACAGGCAAGGGGAAGTTGTGCTCAACCACTAACTTAAAAACATTAAGAGGGGGTGCAATGAGGTAGTGACCACAATATACATATAGTAGAAACAAGAGATCCTCTGCACTCAACCCATTATCAATATATTTAAGACAGAGACACTTTGTGCATACTGCTACTGAAAAATGCCTTACCCTTTAAACAACACAGGGATTGTTTGTCCATATATTGCAATATATTTAAGCTGGCCAACTACGTCAAAGTCATCCCTTATCTGGCCAGTCCTACTCTCAATTTTTATCTGATTCATTTAAGAATTCTACTGTTCAATTATACATTTTACAAAGGGACTAAGTTTTACCCGCAACTTACTTGCTGCTTTCAAAGTAAACTCCAAACTTTGGATGCCCTTTTATTAGACACCAGTGGGATCACCTGACTATAGCTGGGAAGGGTGGGGGCTACAACATGGAGCTGGTCACTGCTCCTGTATAAACTATAACAGGCAAGGGGAAGTTGTGCTCAACCACTAACTTAAAAACATTAAGAGGGGGTGCAATGAGGTAGTGACCACAATATACATATAGTAGAAACAAGAGATCCTCTGCACTCAACCCATTATCAATATATTTAAGACAGAGACACTTTGTGCATACTGCTACTGAAAAATGCCTTACCCTTTAAACAACACAGGGATTGTTTGTCCATATATTGCAATATATTTAAGCTGGCCAACTACGTCAAAGTCATCCCTTATCTGGCCAGTCCTACTCTCAATTTTTATCTGATTCATTTAAGAATTCTACTGTTCAATTATACATTTTACAAAGGGACTAAGTTTTACCCGCAACTTAGTTGGCCAGCTTAAATATATTGCAATATATGGACAAACAATCCCTGTGTTGTTTAAAGGGTAAGGCATTTTTCAGTAGCAGTATGCACAAAGTGTCTCTGTCTTAAATATATTGATAATGGGTTGAGTGCAGAGGATCTCTTGTTTCTACTATATATATATATATATATATATATATATATATATATATATATATTTGTACAACATAAATTTTATCATGGTCAGATTGAATATATTAAATGCAGTAGAGCCCCACTTTTACATTTTCCCGGGGACTTCTAAAACCAACATAAATTGCAGGAAACCATAAAATGTGGGAAAGATAGAACACCATTTGCATTTTCAATTCTGGAAAAACATCATTCCATTCCCTGTATAAAAGGAGGGTTGTATTGTATTTCAATTAAAAATCAAATATAGTACATGTAACAGTGTATCATTTATCCTTAGGTAACAGAAGATGTTCATCGGATACTAAAAAGTTGCAATTACGAGTTTGTTTGCCGCGGTAAAGTTAGTGTCAAAGGAAAGGGAGAGATGTTGACATATTTTCTTGAAGGAAAAGTTGATGGAACAAATTCACAAACCCGATCTTTAAATCTGGAACGCAAAATGTACCCATACGGCAGAACAAACATTCAAACAAAGTTGGGTACTAGTTTTCCTGCAGAATCATCTATATCCAACATTCCAGCTAAAGCTGGTCAGGGTGCACTGCAACCAACAACATCCCATGCAAATCAGACGCTGCATTATCTTCCTTCTGTGCCTGCAATTAAAGAGGCATAAAACCAAGAAAACTTGCTTGCGCAATCTAAACTGAATTTCAAGAAAATGCCTGTTTTTTGTATTAAGAAATTATGGAATCAAGAAATGTCACTTTACCAAGGATAATTTGTCCAACCAAAGAGAACAATGGGAAGCAGAAAGATTTAAACAATTCAAGGGCTAACAATAATGTTAGGTTCATCAGGGAACACACATCATGTTCCAGTTTCTAAATAATGGTGACTGATGTAGAGCAGGAAAAAAGACACTAAAACCAGTCTTGATAGTGGGAGAATTCATATAATCTGAAGTGGATTATTTTGGTCATGAAATCTCATCTCAAAGTCATATGGAAAAATTTAACATGCTTTGTCTCATGCTTTCATGTTTTTTCCTCACACTTACCAACTTCTATTCCAAAACGTCAGTTGTCAAGCAGGATGAAAAGCATTAAGCCATTTGTATTGCTAATTTATTAAAAGTAATAGTGGTTATTTCTTCATTCCTGGGTATGGGAATACTGGGGTGGGTGGCAGAACTAAAAACTTCCTAATTATAAATTGTCAAACTCCAATTTTGAAGGTGCTAAACACTGATGTGGTGTAATATATGTAGATACTGGATAACTTTTGCACAGTTAATGATGTTACTTATGTAAGTATATTATATTCTATCAAAACTCAGAGCAATTATTCAGAAAACTATCTTATCCGTGCTTTTGAATATACAGTACTCTGTATATCAGCATGTTGATACTAACATTGTACCGCAAAAAAAAGCCTAGGCTCAGGAGTGTTCCACCAACACAGAATGTTCAGCAAGTCAATCCGAATTCTTCCTTTTGGACATAAATATATTTTAAAGAATGGTATGGAACCATGATTTCTATAAATAATGTTCCTAATAATGTCAATCTTATATCAAATGCATCAACATTTTTTCTGTTGTGGGATTGTTCTTAGACATTTATGTCCGTGACAAATATACAGAGCATTTTATAATTCTCTACAGATCTTTGTAAAGCACAACTATTGTATTATAAGGAAATTCTCACCATTGAAATCAACATACATATATAAATAATTGATCTGTTAAAATGGTAACTTTTTTTTACCTGCAACGGTTTTCTGCATATTTATAAATTCATGCTTTCTCTGGACTGATGGAGGACTAGTTCATATTCCTCATTTGTACCTGTTTTGTTGAGTACGGTACGTTTTTTAAACTTTTATACCTTACCGAAATAATGTTAACCTTTGTGTGGTTTTTTTCTCCGGAGAAACTGGAAATTGAATGCAATATATGATAAATGTCTAGCTAACAATATGGATTTATTTCTCTGTTCTGTAAATGTGGCAAGATCTATCCAGCCACCCTTGAAATAATATAGCAACACCTATTAAGCAGCTCCAAAATAATGAATACAATGTGCTTGCATAAATACATAAATCAAGTGGAAGTGCCAAAGGTTCAATAATAATATGACCTGCACAGAAGGAGTTCTTTTGGATAAAACACCCACATGAGCATTAGCGTCATAGCAAAAATGTCTGCTAAAATCTGAAAATTCTAGTCATTTTTGGTGACTTCTCTGATCCAGTCATGCTACAATTTATTCTAATAGTTCTGTTTTTCTTCAAGCTCCAACTCTTTTCGCCACAGAATTAGTAACCGTCCTGTAAAAATTAAGCATTTCCAATTACAGAAATATGCTTCTCAATTTAAAAAGCATTAACAAACAGAGTAGATCATTTCGTCTGCAAGTACTGTATATTAGTACAAATTAGTGGAGCTAAGAGCCCCTATGTGGTTCTGAGGTTGGCTGCTATGTACTAGAGTCCGTAGAGAACATCTTGCAAGTATGCCCAATTATTTGTATGTCATCTCTGTCTGTCTGGAAGAGAGGGAGGGAGCATTTTGAGGCATTTAGGTTTTTAAAAAACAAAAAATAAAAACCATGAACATTTTAAATTTGGCTGCTAAAACTCTGGGAGCTTCTCTAGGAATGGGAGATGTATTTTGAAAATCAATTGTTATAAAGAAAGGGAATTCTTTTTTATAATGCAATTTGCTTAATTAGTCTTTGCCAATTCTTGCACTCAAATTAGAGCATTAATAAGGTTGTGTTTGTCTTTCCCCATAATAGCCCCCTCACATTTGATGTGTATTGGCAAAGAGCATTATTAACAGTCTCTACACACATTCACACACATCTTACTTCTGAGAGTTGGGAATTACTATAAAGTATGTGTAAAGAGAATGCATTTTTATTTGTTCAATATTTGTCACTGACAACAAGGCCCCACTGAAAACATTCTGCACAGTTTATCTGTCCCCATCCCTAAACATGTGCCTTCTGTGATGCCATGGGTAGTCGTTAATGAGCTTCAGACCTGGAGTCAGGCTCTAATGACTTTTGTGCCCACATTGTTTCATTGCATTGTGGAATAGGCAATGTGGCTGTATCATATCATATGTAAATATTTCATGTTAAATATTTAATTTAGGTTCAGAGAGTCAGATTCAGTCCTTCATCTTGCAGTAGTATTAGGCTTTGCTACTGCTTATCCAGAGGAAAGCAAAACAATATTATTTATTTATTATTTATTTTTTCTAGCTGGAGTGAGAATAAACTTCATTACAACTTTTAATGCCAATTTTTTTCCTTTGGCCTATTAATGTTCAAACTGGGTGGGTTTAAGAGCAATATGTATACTTTCCCCTATATATAGTGCAGTAAATTCAAGCACAAATATATATGTATATTTCTGTGGTATAATCTAACCCATCTGTGCACTAAAAGGCTCTGGGTCTGCAACAGACTAAATGCCTGTTGTGACATGTCAATTCAGATTTTTTCAGAAAAAATGAATGAACATGAATTCAGTCCACCACAGACATCAGATTATTTATGTGAATACAGTCTTACATTTACCATACACTCAATCGGATCATTGCACATTCTCAGTTGCTTAGATCTAGAGTATATATATATGTCACTAAAGAATTTTGTGAATACATAAAATATATGACTTAGAAGCAAGTACAAGTATAGCATCCGTTATCTGGAAACCCACTATCCAGAATGTCCTAAATTAAGGAAAGCCCTTCTCCTATAGGCTATAGTTAAAATACGTTGTTTAAAAAGTGTTTCCTTCTTCTCTGTAATAATAAAACAGTACCTTGTACTTAATATATTTAATCCTTGTTAGAGGCAAAAACAATCCTATTGAGTTTATTTAATGTTTACATTATTTTTTAGTAGACTTAAGGTATGGAGATCCAAATTACAGAAAGACCCCTTATCCAGAAAACCCCAGCTCCCAAGCATTCTGAATAAAAGATCCCATACCTGTACAAAGAAAAAGGAAAAAAGTCACATATTTTGTTTACTTTGAGAATTGTTATAATATATAAGTGATGTTAACCTACCTTCCTCCAAAACATTCACCTCAAATCAAATGCATATCAGATTCTTCCTAACCAAAAGGATGCAATCAAGTCGCACTGCTAAGTTTTCAAATCCTGATGAAGCAAATCAAGATTCGGTCATGTGACTTTAAAATTCTCAGTAACTCAATGATTTTTATTTTTTTCACCATTGAGGCAATATTTTTATTCTCAAATATGAATATGCATATTAGGGCTCATTTGGTGTTTTTATTGAGGATTTGGTAATTATGGATATTCCTAAAATGTGGTCTATAAGCCCCATATGTAATAAAAGGTACTAAGTTTACCCAGGAACAGTAACCCATAGAAACCAATAAGATTTTTGCTTTGAAACCTTACTGCTCCTGGGCAACTTAGTGCCTTTTATTGCATAATTACATAAGTCTGCTGCAGAGCTGACGTTTATCTGTTAGTGATCACTACAAAGCTTCGTAACTTCGTCAGGCGCACATTCGTTACCACTATGATAATTCACTAAAATGCGAAGTTGTGTCTTGGCAGCCAAACGCTGGCAAAGTTTTGCTAGTGTAAATTCATCAGTGCGAGCATTTCGTAGCGAACTCCCGCTAACGTTCATTTCTGCCTAGTGAAACTTCATTAATACAGTTATGCTTAGGTCAATTTAAATAGGACAGGTACATATAGATCGTGTATATGTCTTTATTAGTGATGTTGGTGCAAATGCTTGAAATGGCCACATGTTATTAAAAATGTGTAAGGAAGCATAATAAAGACAAAAGAGATCTTCTAATGCCCTAGAAATGAGCCCATCCTAAAACAAATGTGGCATGCCCCTCAAATGTTTCATACAATTTTAAAACTAACATTTTTAATAGTTACAAGATTTAAAGACAATCCCACTGTAAAATATGAAAAAACGCCAGTTTTTTATTTTTATAACTCTTCGGGCATACAGGATATGATGTCACTGACGTAAGATTGAGGAGGATGTAGCTTCATCTTACCAGTTCGCCAGGTCTAAGCTGGCAAAGGAAACTCTGGTGAACGGGGTAACGTAATGGAAAATTCACACTTTTTAGTGTTAGTGTGAGTATAAATTCGCCTGGCCAAATAGGGAGCGAAACTGCGCTAGCGACAGTCTCTTTCACTAGTGAATTGTCTACGCCTGTTAGTAAATAGAGATGGCGCGAACTGTTCGCCGGCGAACTTGTTCGCGCGAACATCGGGTGTTCGCGCTCGCCGGAAGTTCGCGAACGTCGCGCGACGTTCGCCATTTTGGGTTCGCCATTGTTGGCGCTTTTTTTTGCCCTCTCACCCCAGACCAGCAGGTACATGGCAGCCAATCAGGAAGCTCTCCCCTGGACCACTCCCCTTCCCTATAAAAACCGAAGCCCTGCAGCGTTTTTTTCACTCTGCCTGTGTGTGCTGAAGAGATAGTGTAGGGAGAGAGCTGCTGCCTGTTAGTGATTTCAGGGACAGTTGAAAGTTTGCTGGCTAGTAAACGTTTTGATACTGCTCTGTTATTGGAGGGACAGAAGTCTGCAGGGGTTTGAGGGACATTTAAGCTTAGGTAGCTTTGCTGGCTAGTAATCTACCTTCTACTGCAGTGCTCTGTATGTAGCTGCAGTGGGCAGCTGTCCTGCTTCTGATCTCATCTGCTGACTGCTGCAATAACAGTAGTCCTTGTAAGGACTGCTTTTATTTATTTTTTTGTTCCAATACAGAGCAGTATCAAGCAGATTACTAGCCAGCAAACTTACTATCATCTGTCCCTGAAATCACTAACAGCTCTCCCCCTACACTATCTCTTCCAAGCACACACAGGCAGATTTTTCAGATACATTTTTGCCCTTGATCCCCCTCTGGCATGCCACTGTCCAGGTCGTTGCACCCTTTAAACAACTTTAAAATCATTTTTCTGGCCAGAAATGTCTTTTTTAGATGTTAAAGTTCGCCTTCCCATTGAAGTCTATGGGGTTCGCGAACCGTTCGCGAACCGCTCGCATTTTTGCGCAAGTTCGCGAATATGTTCGCGAACTTTTTTTCCGACGTTCGCTACATCCCTATTAGTAAATTGGCGAAGTCCCTATGGATTGGATTTCTGCCAAATTTTCGGAGGTGACGGCCACTTCATCCTTTAGTGGTCATTGATGCTGATTTCAGAGCCTTGAAACTTAAAGTTATATGTGCTATATGCATACAGTATGAATTTCTGTTTCCTTTGGCAGCTAATACGTATTCACTTAAGTAGTTCATTAAGTCTCCACTTATTACCCCAATTCTGAAACAAGCAGAGCCAAGACAATTTTATAGATCCTTATCCCAATATTCATGCATGTTAAATTTAATTTTGAGGTGTGGTAAAGCCAAATTTCTAATTAGAAGGGCTGCTTTAATAATACTATTATTGAAATAATATTTATATTATACCAGTGCTAGGAAATATCACCTGTTTTTAAAATGCGTGCTCTTGATGAGAATATTTGAACAATACATGGACACAAAATGTGCACTCCTCACTTTTCTTTGTATTTGTTTTCTGAAATGTGTGGCCAAAGACATTTTCTCAGACTATTACTTCCATAAAACATTTTGTGATGTTTTTTTTATCAAGGTGTGAATTTGGCATCCACCCACTAATTTAAGCATTTAGGGTTTAGTAATTGGACTTGAGGCAAGTATGCACAAAGTCAGTTGTAATTGCTATCACGCTATCAGTATTTTCTTTTCTGATAGTGGTCTTCAGACTTTGTGGATGCAGGCCCAGCCTCTACAATCCGACTTTTTAATTATCATGTGGGAATTGATTTTTTTGTAGTTCCAGAGCAATCGCCATCAAATTTCACCCTAGCTCACCTCCATAGGGGGCACCCCCTACCTCTTTTGTGTTTTGCCATAGGAGGACAGACTGGCAGCGTGCCTGTTGATTATTTGTATCCCTGTGCATCAATTTTTTAAATAGCTTTTGAAAGGGTTGAACCTAGTTTTTTTAAACCTAATTTACAATTTTTCCAGATAACCTCATAATTCTGTCATTGATAAACGTACTTCTTTCAAGTTACAGTAGATGTTGATGCTGTTGCAAAAATGTTTTGTACATTTGACCCAGTTGTTTTCTGTGAAGTGTATTGTAAAAAAATCTTTTTTCTCTCCACAAAAATACAGTTTCTCCCTCAGCCTGGCCATTTTTCAGTTTGGTAGCATTCATTTGGTTGTATTTGTGACTTTCAAAGAGCTAAAAAATGTTCTTCCCTTTAAGAGTATTGTGCACTTGTATAGCCTCTAGTAAAACCTTGAAAGTTTTGAAAAATATTTTGTGTGATAAAATACATAACACAATATTAACATCCTTATTCTTGATTGATACAAATCTATACTCTTCCATGCGTCACCACACATGTGTATTTGTAAAGCCATAAAACTGTATCATTCCAAACATTTGATACCTATTTGCACTAATATACAATATCCATTAACCTGTTTCGGATTGGGCTCAGGCCCAAATAACGAATGGTATGTCTTCATTTGACTACATTTAACAGCTAATTATAATTCAGATTCATAATATAACATTATATTCACCCTCATTACTTTACATGTTTACAGTAATTGTCTTAATTGCTAGCAATCTATTCAATGGAAGCTCTAAGACCTCACCCCCCAATACTAGCACATATCAATTAGGCATGCACCTAATCCAGGATTCGGTTTGGGATTCAGCCAGGATTTGGCCTTTTTCAGCAGGATTCGGCCAAATCCTTCTGCCAGGCCGAACCGAATCCGAATCCTAATTTTCATATGCAATTTAGGGGCAGGGAGGGAAATCTCATGACTTTTTGACAAAACAAGGTGAAGTAAAAAATGTTTTCCCTTCCCATCCCTAATTTGCATATGCAAATTTGGATTTGATTCTGGACTCGGAAAAGGATTCGGGGGGTTCGGCCGAATCCAAAATAGTGGATTCGGTGCATCCCTAATAGCAATACTCTAAAATCTGCTGACGTATACTTCCCAGATATGAATGTTATACGCATAGGACTGAACTAAGAAATGGAATTGTGTTGCTCTCTTGGCTATGCTAAGAGAAATCCAAGAGGTCTCACTGTGCCATTCACATCATTCAGTATTACATTTTAGGCAATGAGTGGCAATGATTCATTCTGTTTTACATACTGACATTATATAACAGATCGTTATGCTCATTAGTATTTTAGGTATGAGTTGTTTTAAAGTCTGCCTAGCCAGATTATTCAGTGGCTCCAATACCAGTTCATGCCAAACTGCCTGAAAAAAATGCAGTATGGGTTTTAAGATGCTGATGATGTTTTTCTGGCTTCCTGTTGTAGATTTCACAATCCCCTATATACATTGCTGCTGGGTAATGATTAGTACTGCACAGAAGTTTGCAAAGACTGCACTGTTAAATAGGCCTTTTATTTCAGAATGATATTTATAGCACAATATTTATAGCAATCTCAAATACTCTAAAACTTAAAATTAGCAACAATTTAGATTTGAGTAATGGCGCATTTTTGTGCTTGTGACGCCCCCAAAATACTCCAACTTCATTTGTATATTTTTATTACACCTTTTTAGAATGCTGATAATACACATTTATTAAATGCAGTCAATGAAGTAAGAAAGTAAACGGGGAAAAGTGTTGATCATGTGCCTTAATACCATTAACAACTCATGTCATGTGTATCAAAAGGTTATGTTTGAACGTTAGTAGGCTATTTATTTAGGTCTTTTTTAGGTCTATTTTGTATCTGTCTATACTGTCTATACTGAGCTCCTTAACGCCACTCATATACTTTGTGTGATAATTTTGTAACAACGGGGGTACAGTTTAAATTTTTGGCCACCAGTCATAACTGAAAAACTCTATAGGTTTGCATATATGCTGTACAGACAAATAAGTACTAAGGGAACACTGTAGTACATATTGTCACTGAGGAAGTCCAAAACCATGTACAGGCACAAAGCTGCAGGCTGATTGGCCGCATATTTTTCTTCATTGTTGACTACAGACATGACACACAGTACGAGGCTTTATGTATGGCAGGTTAGTGCACTGGACCTTCTGTGGAATGTTGTCTGTAGTGTCACATGGGTTCTCTGCCATGGCCAATTATCTATGACCCCATCCCATAATGGAGTATCAGGCACCTCGCTAGAGCAAGCACAACAGGTAAAGGTCACAGAAATTATAAAAAACCTATGTGGCCATAACATTTTTTAACATCCTAAAAGTCCCATATTTATAGTTGTTATTTTTTTACTGTTCTGAGCACCTTTAAAGTACATTCTGCACAATTAGATTTATCATTCAGACAGTTAGATCAATATGAAATTCAGACTTTTCATTTATTTACAGAAAAAAATGAAATTTATGACTGCAGAATTTTGTTTGTTCAGCGTTGCAGAATGTTTACTATATATACCATATTAGCATATTAGGCTATATTATACTTATAGGTAAGTATAATAATAACTGGTGGTAGTGTAATTTAACAAAAAGGACAAAGTTTGTACAGGGCCTTTTGTGTCTCCCCCAACTGCTCTAAACTTTGGACCAGTTTATATCAGATGAACAAGTGAAAAATTTTATCTCTAAAGTGCAAACTGGTAATCAGCCAATTTTATTTTTCATATGGAGTATGGATGGAGAGCCAAACACATTTTATAGGGTGCGGCATCAGCCACTTTGTAAATGCATACATGCTAACATCCCCTTTTATGAAAAATGCATCAGGCCAGCTTATGATGACATATAGACAACATGAGGCACATTTCCTACATTTTATTCTTTCATTCAGGCCCGGATTTGTGGCGAGGCCACATAGGCCCAGGCCTAGGGTGGCACATTTTTTGGGGCAGCATGCCGCCCAGCCGCTCTATAGCGGTTGCACGCCAGTGCTCTTGCGGGCGGGCCGCACAACTTAGGGGCGCTGCCTGGCAAATCCGGCACTGCTTTCATTGATGCAGTTTATTTGGTCTGGCCCACAGGTTGAAGTGTTTGGAAGAGAATAATGTATTTTCCAAAATCCATTCAATTTTAAAAGATATCACCAGCAGCAAAGACACTAACTATTTCACCAGCAAATTACCCTAGTACCCAGACAGCTGTTTGGAAGTCAGAATAAAAGCTTAATAGGAGAGAACCCAGAAAGCAAGATAGGCAATAAAGAATGAAATGGCATAGTCCGTGTGTTTTTTAGAGTCAGTGACATACACAATCAGATTGCAGGCTGGATTGCAATTGTGAAAAAAGCATATCAAATTAAAATTAAAGACCAATTAAAACATTTCTTAGAATAGGCCATGTTATAACACCCAATAGACCCTGATTTACAGAAGCCACAAACAAAAACACAATACTGCAAAATAGGGGCAACTTTCAAAGAGCTAAATATTCACAGGCATCAGGGTCATCAGATATAATGTAAACTCAGGTATGCCTGCATAAATTATAGTCTTCCCTAGATTATAATCAGAGTATATATTTTCTGCTTCATGTATTTCACATGCATGGACTTTTTTAATCGTTCTTACTTTTGTGACTATATTGTAATATATTTTGGCTTGTGGCATGTCCACACATGGTAATATTTGCATCATTTTGGCACATATAATTATCTTTTTATATATGATTTAAGCAAGCAATAAGTAGAAACTGAGCAAAGAGCTAACCGTTAGGGATTCATTTATAAACTGGGAAAATACAGTAACGCATGGCAACCAATCACATTTTTTTTTCACTGCTCAACCTGCTGCTGGCTGTTAAAAGTCAATCGCTGATTGATTGCTCTGGATTACCGACCATATACAATTTGCTCAATGTTTATAAATGAGCCCTAGAATGTTTTTTTTTCTTTCAGTGATGTTGATTTGGTAGCTGACCTGGTTCAGGGAAAGAAGTGGCTGAACAAATGAATACCCCATAACAAAAAACTCCATAAAGCTAATCACCCAGCAGTTTATCAATAAATACAAACTGTTCTATATAGAACAGTTATTGATTTAAAGATGCTTGACACTTTTACTTGTATCAGAACATTCATGAAGGAATTAATTCAGACCAAGAGAAACAGTTGATCAACCATGTTACCACTTTATATGCTTTCCCCTCTCATTGCACCTTCAACAAGAACCTTCACAGAGGCATTTATCATCATGATCTTAAAACTAGGGCATGAATATAGAGCCCCAATATATTTCACTGTACTGTGCACAAGGGTGTAGCTCAAATGACATGTAGACAAAGCAAGACAGTAATTAACGAAGCCCCTAACTTGAGATTGATCACTGTGCTGAAACACTGACTGCTCCCTTCTCAGAGACTAGTGAAAAAAGGGTCCTCCATATTTCTTTTCTGGATAATCATAATTGTACAGAGTACATTTATTGTTCTGAATGAGACTTTGTGAAACAATTTCTCCACGTATAACAGTTGCAGTCAGAATCCAGATAAAACATATGAGGTCTTTTCCTTTCTTTCCAGTTTAGTGATGTTAAAGTTATGCTTCCTATCTGCTAGTAAGTAAATATATAGGTAAGAAGGGTATTATTTTGTTATATCATGTTAAATGCATGTTATTTCCCATAGGTTTTTTTATGCAGACACAAGAAATAGCCAGGATATTGTGTACACTGTGTTTTGTTTTTTCTTGCCTTTTCCTTTTTTGTATGTCTTCACTCTTGCCCAGCGACTGTATTACTTAGACAAAGGTACAATGTATAGTCAGAGTATCTGAACACCCGCCTAGCATCCCATTCAGAATTCAAGATTTCATTCCAAAACTAGGGTATTCATATAAACTTGGTCCACCATTAGCTTTTTATAGCAGGCTCTAGTCTTTGGGGAAGACTTTCCACCAGACGCTGGAACATTGTTGGTGAGATGAGTTTCCATTTAGATACAAGACTATTAAGTGAGTTTCAACACTAATACTGGGCTATCAGGCCTTGCACTTAGTCTGTATTTTAGTTAATGCCACAAATCTTTATTTGGGTTGGAGCTCTATGCAGGCAAGTCGGTTCTTCCACTCATATCTTATCCAACCAGTTTTGTGCATTTTGCTTTGTGTTATTATGATAAGCAGGTAAGGGCCTTCACCAGACTGCTGCCACAAAGTATGAAGCATAGAATTGGCATGAGTGTAATTGTGTGTGTTAAGGTTTGTATTGTAATAACTGAAATAAGGGACCCAATAATAAAAACATAAAAATAACAGCAAACCGCTAGTCCCTCTCCATCAAACTTAAATATCAGCATTACATATTGTATTTAGACAATTAGTTTCTTCTTATCTACTTAAGTAGGCCTGCCAGCATGACGTTCATACAGGAGTTTTGTGGGAGGCCAAAAATATCATACCAGTGTCCATTGTCCCCAAAAAACATGGTGCCACCGTGTGTCTGGGGTCCAGTCAAGATGGCTTAAAAGACAGAAGTAGGAAGGATATTGTGCATTTTGTGTAATCATTATTTACAAAGGCATTCCATTGTTTATATCTCAATTTAACTGTGTAGATAATACTAAAGCTCAATACTATATTGACTTGGTTTTTTTATAGGCTAAATCAATATAACACTGGCAACAAAATTATCCATTGCCATGTAATTAAGGTACATTCCAATATTTAGAAGTTGTCAGTAAATATGTTCTCTTAAACTCATAATACACACTGTCTTGCACCTCTGTACAATGATGCATGGGCCCAGTGATACTCACTAAGGCAAATTCACTTTAAGAATGACTTCAATAATTATCATTTTATTAGAAAATGTTATGCTGCCAGGAAAAGTGTCAATCACATATTTTTTAATATCTACAGTAATTGTAGGAATTTTAACCAGAGCACTTTTTAGCCATACAGACTTTGAAATAAGAGTTTTTTATTGTTGTGCTGTTACATAACCGATATATATATATGTACAGAGTGTTATAAAATCATATATATGACTATGTGTGATATCATATTTAATTGCCTTAATTATATTTAATTTTGTACAGTGTTGATAATGTCAGCCTTGATGTAAATTCACTTGACATACATTTTTTTGTAGGGAATTTCAAGTTGTAAATATATTTAGCTGTGCTGGGCTGCTGCATGAAAGCCTGTACAGAGCAAACATACATGAAAAATATGAATGATACATTTTTGTAACCTAAGGTTTTACAGATGCATGAATATAAATGATTTTAAATATGACATATGCTCATTCTATCTGCATGCCACTCATGCCTACTGTTATGTTGTGAATAGGGAAGAAAACATGGTTTCTTTAATTTTGAGTCTGCTTGCACAATTTAAACAAAAACACATTAAAAACCTCTTACAGAATGGCTCTTTCCCCATAAAATGCATCTATAATCTATTTGTCTATCTATCTATCATCTATCTATCTATCTACTGTATCTATAATCTATCTATCATCTATCTATATATCTATCTATATTAAAATTGAATACTTTATCTATGTATCTTTCATCTATCTATGTATCTATCTATCATCCTATCTATCTATCTATCTATCTATCTATCTATCTATCTATCTATCTATCTATCTATCTATCATCTATCTATCTATCTATCTATCTATCTATCTATCTATCTATCTACTGATTTCACTCTATGGGTCTGCTTGCACAATTAAAACAAAAACAAGTCAAATACAGCTTGCAGAGTTGATCTTTCCCCATAAAATTCATCTATCTATCATTTATCTATCAATCAATCTATCATCTATCTATCTATCTATCTATCTATCTATCTATCTATTATCTATCTATCTATCATATATCTATCTATCTTAAAATTCAATACTTTATGTATCTATCATCTGTCTATATGGCTATCTTCTATCTATCTATCTATCTATCTATCTATCTATCTATCTATCTATCTATCTATCTATCTATCTATCTATCTACTGATTTCACTCTATGGGTCTGCTTGCACAATTAAAACAAAAACAAGTCAAATACAGCTTGCAGAGTTGATCTTTCCCCATAAAATTCATCTATCTATCATCTATCAATCTGTCAGTCTGTCTGTCTATCTATCTTAATTAATTATTTGGCTGTACCTAGCTACAATATTTGTCTGTTTTTCTTTTCTTCTGTAAGATTTTTTTTTGTTCTACGTGTCTCCAATGTGCCTCCAAAACATCAAATCATTCCCCACTTTAACAGACTTCTGTTAAAAGCAAACCAGCTGCCAGCTGCTTCAGAACGCTTTGCAGCTGTTTCATTGTCTGTAGAACCTCTGTGGTTGTGTACAAAAGTGCCAGCCGGTTGGTATGATAAACATTTTTATGTTGAAGTGGGAAACAGTGTTACAATTATTTTGCTGGTTAAAATACTTATGATTTTCTTTTTAATATGCAAGATCAGACTGCTGTAATTAGGGCACATGGGTGTTGGAGAGCACTTTATTTGTAATTGTGTGATGCAGCAGTTATGTCCATTTTTACCAATTTCCAATGATATGCACTGCATGGAACCTGTACAAGGAGTTTGGGAAAGGGCTGGCTTGTAGCTAGAGCACTATGGCTTGGCCATAGATATTTGGTAGAAATTCATCTAATGATCTACTACTTGCACATCCAAGTCCACGAAAATGTAACATGCTAGGCTTCTTTTGGTCTTCAAAAGCAATAATTTAGACATGATGGACATGAGTGGCAATATAAATATTCATATGGTATGGTATTAAATAATTTATGATACAATTACAATAATGATAAAATAGTTATTTTATAATTGATATTCTACTCTTTGGATTTACAAGAGAGCTATTTTGGGAGAAAAAATTTATAATGGCGTTATTTTCCACTATATAAGAATGCATGATGTATGCTATGTGCGTGTTGTCAAAAAATCATGAAAAGCAAACATATTTTTTTAAAAAATAGAAGTGACTGTAAACACACGCATTAGCAGTTTTCAGTTAAACTTTTGATGCTTGATTTACTTGTAGGTTCTAATAATAAAGTGACATTTGATTTGTTTATTTGCTTGTGAAAACACAGAAAATAAAATTAGATGCTGGATTTCAGTCTGTGAATTATTTTGTGATGTGGGTGTGTGTAGTGATTTACTGTCCTATTCTGCACATAGTCTCATACGTAGACCTGTGTCATGGCTGGTGAAATAGTACTGGGATCTTTATAAAAGGAAAAAAAACATGGAGAGCAATATGGGACATGTGGTACTGTATGATCTAATGCAGCTAAACAATAGTTTTTATCTTCCAGGCAAGTGGTGATTACATACTGTAGCTTTGAAAAAAAGTATCTATGTGTAGTAAAATATAATAAACATACAAAAATGGTATTCATTCTTTCACGGTGAATAATGGTCTTTCTCCAGGTCTGAGCTGTCTAAGTAACTTCAGCCTAATGGCTCAGCACACTTATCTGTGTGCCTGCTACCTGGCACTTCATTGGCACAGGTTGCTGAAACCTGCGAGTGAATGCGACCTAGGGTACCCATGCTGGGCCTATTAACAGCATTAACAGGTGGGACTGTCTGCAGCATCAGTCGGCTCAGTCTGACTCTGGATACAGACTACTTGTTACCTCTTAATATGGGCATCTGCATTGACAACTTGTGTTGACACTATAGAATCTGGTGAAGCCACTGGGCTTGGGATAGTAGGAGACAGCTATAATTTGTTTAAGGCAACAGGCATGTTAACTGTAAAAATATGATACACAGTCCTTCATTTAAAGAGAAATAAGCTCTGCTCCTATCACAAATAGGAAAGGCTGCAAGTTTAGAGCTATTCAGAAATTGACTGTAGTAGCAGCAGTAACACAACCAGGCTAGTAATCCTTAACAATACTGAAAGCACCAGAAATGTGTGACTAACCTAAAGACTAGTATTAATGTATGATGCTGCATTTAATGACTATGAAAACTATAATAAATGTTGTAAAACAGCAATCCAGAAAGCAAAGATAGAAAATTAGGCAAAGGCTAAGACTAACCCCAAAAAAGTTTTTCAAGTATATTAATAGTAATAGTGTTGCTCCTTTAAATAATAGTACCAATATGGTTGTAACAGATACAGAGAAGGTAAATGTGCTAAATCAGTTATTTTCTTCAGTGTATACAATAGAGGAGACAGAGTTCCCAGACCCAACATCCCACTGTTGGCTCAGCTCTTACTAGACAGTGGCTGACTTAGGATATGGTTCATAAAGCTTTTTCAAGTATGACACTTGAAAAAAACAAGACCCCTTGCAGCTAAAAACATGTCATTTTGGTGAATAAAGGCACTTTGCAGCAGTATCCCTGCACTTCGTGGTATCAATACCGATAAGCTTGATTCTCTGAATGAATGCTCTGGATGTGAGCAAGGGTCTACAATACCAGATTGTCACGACCGGCACCCAATACCAGAACAAGTGCCAAGCACCCTGGTCTCGGCTTCACCAGTAGGGAGGAGCCCTCAGCTTACTTGGGTGCCACCTGGACTTAACGAGGGGTACAAGGCGAGATGTTCTGGCTAGCAAAGGGGCATAGCTGTTAGCAAAGTCTTTTGGGCCGAAGGTCACAGTACAAAAGGATTAGGCAGAAGGATGGTCAGACAGGCTGGGTCGAGGCAGGCGGATATCAGAATCGTTAGGCAGGCAAGGGTCAAACTGGGTTGTCAATCAAGGGGTTAAGCTGGAAGAGTTGTCGTAGGCAGTCAAGGGTCAGGATACAGAATACAGAGTAGTCAAGAACAGGCTGGGTCAAACACGGGTAATCAAACAAACAGGATACAGATCAGATGCACAAGGCTACAGGAACCACAAGAAATCAAGTTCTATCACGGGCATCTGTCTGCAGTCAGAATGGGCCTTTTATAGGGGAAAGAATTTGTGGCAAAAACGTGCACTTTCGCGCGAGCGTGTTTGCGCCTATAAATAACACGCAGGCGTGCCGTGCACACCATAAGGAAGGCAAGATGGCATAGGAAGAGGACCACGTGGTGGGCGTCCCCGCCGAGGGCGGCGCGACGGGCGTCCAGCCGCCCCATTAGACCACCAGGGCAGGTAGGTTTTATTACACAGATGCATTGTGTACCAAGGGTGTAATATACCAGTTCAGTTTATTGTTTTATTACATAACCCCATTTGTCTTTTAAGATGATACTAAATCATTGTTCCTTTCAATGTACAGGTACTTGAGTAGATGGGACATCACCTGCGCCTGTAGCTTAATGCAGAGGGGGCAGACACACTAATACGACCTTACAAGAAGTGCTGTAAAGCTCTTCAGAAATCTAGGATCTAAGATTAAGGAAAGGTCTTCCAATGTTCTTATGAAATTCTGTATTACGTCAATGTTTTGTAATATGTTCATGACTTGAGAGATGGTATTCAAACCAATGAATCTGAATTTGCTAGCAAGACAATATTAGGCAAAATAAATCAATTATTCCCTATTATACATAGGGATCTTGACATACGGACAAGAGAAGAGTCATATTAGAAAGGGCAATTTAGTGTATTTACAAAGACCCCATTTAGAATATACAGTGCAGTTTTGGGTCTCTGTTAATCAAAAGGAATATTACTGTCATGAAAAATGTTAAAGAGTATGTTAAAGATGGATTATTTATTCTGCTGCTTAAGGATCATGTGATCATTGGGCACATGCAAATTTGAACACAGATCTCCATAAATTGTCTACTAAAAAATAGTTTAAACATTAATTAAACCCAATTAGATGATTAATTATATCTTAGTTGATATAAAGCACAAGGTACTGTTTTATTAGTATTACAGAGGAAACAATTTTTAAAAACTTGAATTATTTGATTAAAATTCAGTTTATGGAAGACAGTCATCCTGTAATTCAGAGCTGTCTGGATAACGGATTTCCAGATAAGTGATTCCATACCTGTATCTGAATGTTTATGTTAAAACCTCAGTAGAGATCAATGAAAAAAAATTATATTTACCTTAAAGCGTGATAATTTTTTTCTGTGTGATTTTAGTCATGAGCTAGCAACAGGACCACTATAAGAAATCTTGACCTCAATACAACCTACATTTTTATAGTATATGCAAATAAAATCCATTAACCCTGAAATACAGTATTTCTAATTCTATCCTTTCCCAAGTCACAGACTGTCTCTCTGCTGTCTCCTCCTGGATGTCACAGCGCCACCTGAAACTGAACCTTTCAAAAACAGAACTCATTATATTTCCTCTAATATCTTCCCCTGTCCCTCAGATATCACTCACAGTAAACAACACCACCTTTCATTCCACCACACAATCACGCTGCCTAGGAATTATCACCACACATTCAAACACTTGCAAAATCTTGTCGTATTCAACTGTGCAACATTGCCGAATATGACCATATCTCATTTCAGAATCAACTAAAACACTTATTCAGTCTCTCATCATCTCCTGCCTTGATTACTGCAACCTACTCATTGCAGGTATTCCAACAAGTCGCCTTTCGTTAACTCCAATGCTGCTGCTAGACTCATTCATCTATCTCACGGCTCAAAATCAGCTGCTCCCCAATGCATGCCCCTTAATTGGCTCCCAGTCTCCTCTAAAATCAAATTCAAATTACTAACACTCACATTAAAGTCCCTTAAAATGAAACTAAAGTCTAAAATAGAATAATGCTAGAAATGTATTTTGTATTCTAAACATAAACATGAACTTACTGCACCAGAAGCCTAATAAAACAAATGATTTATGCTTTGAATGTTGGCCACTGGGGGGTCATCATCTTGTAACTATGTTAAAGGGATACTGTCATGGGAAAAAAACATTTTTTCAAAATGAATCAGTTAATAGTGCTGCTCCAGCAGAATTCTGCACTGAAATCCATTTCTAAAAAGAACAAACAGATTTTTTTATATTCAATTTTGAAATCTGACATGGGGCTAGACATATTGTCAATTTCCCAGCTGCCCCAAGTCATGTTACTTGTGCTCTGATAAACTTCAATCACTCTTTACTGCTGTACTGCAAGTTGGAGTGATATCACCCCCTCCCTTTTTCCCCCCAGCAGCCAAACAAAAGAACAATGGGAAGGTAACCAGATAGCAGCTCCCTAACACAAGATAACAACTGCCTGGTAGATCTAAGAACAGCACTCAATAGTAAAAACCCATGTCCCACTGAGACACATTTAGTTATATTGAGAAGGAAAAACAGCAGCCTGCCAGAAAGCATTTCTCTCCTAAAGTGTAGGCACAGCTGGGAAATTGACAAAATGTCTAGCCCCATGTCAGATTTCAAAATTGAATATTAAAAAAAATCTGTTTGCTCTTTTGAGAAATAGAATTCAGTGCAGAATTCTGCTGGAGTAGCACTATTAACTGATGCGTTTTGAAAAAAACATGTTTTCCGATGACAGTATCCCTTTAAGCATCTTTGCAAGACCAAGACTATGCACATGATCAGTGTGATCTGGGCTGCTTAGGGAATTATTAAAAACAGCACAAGTACCCAAGCAAACATTTGAACCAAATATAGAATGGGCCCTATTTAGCAAAGTCAGGGGGACACAACAAATATCTAAAGCCAATAGAGCATTAGCAAAAAGATTAGCTGCAGCAACAAGAAAAGCTATACTACAAGAATGGCTTTCTCCCCCCTCACCATCTATAAACTTGGTTAAGAACAAGCTACATTTCCTATTTCATATGGACTGGCTGGAAGCTTCCATAAATAAAAATACCCATACTGATTTTTCGACACCTGGACCTCCTACATCTTAAGCCTTCCGTCTGATATCAGACAACTTACAATCTCTTCTTTCCGATACACCCCGTGGTATGACTTAGAATGCCTACGTGGCACCAACTCATTAGTCTTAGCATTAGTCTTATGATTCCTGCATAACAAGATCGCAGCTGCCTCCCAGGACACATCAACTATTGGGCGAATATGGATATCCCACGCTCACTACATCGAAGGGAAAAAAGAAAAAAGGGGCATGTTTAATCCTAAATAGTTTTATTGTTCGTTTTGTTTTTTATTAGTTAAAAATAAAGGAATCTCCAGCACCTATTGATTTAGATGTAGTGGTGGCTATAGAGATGTGAACGCTACTACCACCTCATCTTAACAAATCTCACAGCTCAAGGTGCTTTAAGTATTCTTACAGAAATTAAAATGTACACTTTCTTGTATAAATCAACACTTTAATGGACAAATGTCTATATGCAACATTGAATAACAAAATTGTATTGTTACAAGAGTGAAATAACTTGTTTGTTTATGCTGGACTTCCAATAAAAAAAAAAAACAAAGTTTAAAAAAAAAAACAGCACAAGTCATGTCATCTAATGTGGATGTTATAGTTTTTGTATTCTTTAATACAGACTTTCTCCAACTCTCCAGAACCAGTGGCTGCAGCAAAATAATCCATCAATGGGAATCCCAGTTTATCTGTTTAAACCTGGCTCCATGATCTTTGTAACTGCAGCTGGAAACATTAAAGAGGATGTAAAGCCAAAAATTAAATCCCATTTTTACTTTATTAGTTGAAATAGCAACCTATTCCCAATAATAAATCTGTACCAATTTTATAAGAAACCTGACTGTTTGCAGTGAAATTCCCCCTTCATTTACTTGCTCTGACTGCTGTAGATATGAATCTCTACATGGTCACCAGCTGTTCTACAGGGAAACGAACAAAGCTGATTCAGTTCTGCACAGCTGGGAAGTAAGATAGGGGCTCCCTCTACTGTTTGAAAGTATGATTCTTTCCTGCAATGCTGGAGAAATTTAACAGAGGACCTCATTGGCCAGTGTAAAATGAACAACAGTTCTTTTATTTACAGGTTATATAGACGAACACAAGCAACTACAGTATATAGAGAGGATATTGTTATTGAGGCTTACATATAGATCAGGTTCCAAATGAGAAGTCACCGGGGTTAACAGGAACTGGAGCTGTAGATGTATAATCCAGTGAACAGGCAAGAAGATCTAGCCAGTACTCAAGGGGTTAACGGGAGCCAGATATACAGAACTGTAATCCAAGGAAACAGGCAAGGAGATCCAGCCAGGAGTCAAGGAATTAACAGGAGCCAGAGATGCAGAAGCAGCTGTCAGTGAGATCTGAGGGGAGGGGCCTGAAGAAAGGAAACCCAAGCCAGCAGTGAGAAGGAGAAAGCAAGGCAGAAGAGGGAGGAACTGCAGGAAGACATTCTGGAGCACGGGAGGCAGGACCGGAACAGAAGAGGATCTTCAATTACTGCGCAACTTCCCCAGTGCGCAAAGTAAATGTAACCCTGCTGGGGGAGGGGACGTGGCCAAAACCGGAACCTGTGGAAGGGGCGTGGCCAAAAGAGACCCATGTCCCCTGGTCATTACATTTCCCTGCAGATCAGTTAGGGACCATCTGAAGTTTCCTATCCTCAGCAGTCAGAGCGAGTAAATGAAGGGGGAATTTTACTGCATTACAGTCTGGTTTCATATAAAAACAGTACACATTTTTTTATTAAAGTATATTGGAGATAGGTTTCTTTTTCATTAAAGAAAGTAAAAATGGGATTTTATTTTTTTGGCTTTTCATTCCCTTTAATAATGAAGCCCCTCCCTATATTTCATCTCTGATCTCCAAATACTCTCCTTCACACAACCTTCGCTCTGCTCCTTAAAGACCCACCTGTTTAAAGAAGCTTATTCAATATACCTTAATTAATCATCCTGTATAAAAAATCACAAATGTCTCAATTGTTACCTAACCTTTAGTTTGTAAACTCTTATTTGTAGTGCACTCTAATCCTATTGTACTCTGTAACCTTTGTTTGTTATCCTCCATTTATTCCCTGTTTGTTATAACTAAGGTAAAACACTGTGTATCTTGTCGGTGCTATATAAATATATGATGATGAAATGATGATGATGATGAGACAAAGGGGCAAATGGCCACCCCTGGTAACATTAAGAAACACTTTTGCCATAAACTTTCCTTTTTGCTGTTTACACTAAGGGGCAGATGTATCAAAATATGAGATAAGAGCTCAGCACAGAAAAAACTCACCCACTTTCTATTCATTCCTATGGGATTTTTAGAAACACTTTTATCAATGGGTAAAAGTTAGAGGTCACCATTTGATTAATCCACTTCTAAAATCCCATAGGAGTGAATAGAGAGCGGGTGTTTTTTTGTGTTGAGCTCTCATTTCACACTTAGATAAAGCTGCCCCTATGGGCCATCATTTCAAGAAGAATCTCCCATATTTGTTATATCACCGCACCATTTTTTTGCCTTTCACCTTCAGCCCTCCTCTCCTCCTGCCTAGGAGGGTTTTCCAGCACCCAAAGCAAATTTAGCAAGTGGTG
Organism: Xenopus petersii; assembly: GCA_038501925.1. Classification (NCBI taxonomy): domain Eukaryota; kingdom Metazoa; phylum Chordata; class Amphibia; order Anura; family Pipidae; genus Xenopus; species Xenopus petersii. The sequence goes on from CM076682.1 coordinate 104,329,158, forward strand.
CCCCCACCTCATTTCGAAACGTATTTCTGTCTATATATGATTTTTCAAAATTACTTCTGATTTTATATTTAATAATTTATTTTTTATATAATAAATGTAACTCTAATGATGTTTATTTTGTGTTTTCCACTTTGTCAGTTTTTTCATACCCTACTGTTTTCTTTTCTTTGTACTAATCAATATTTTCCCCAATATCTTTCTCTTACCTTCCTTTTTACTACTCTTTGTAGTATTCTTTCTTTTGTTCCCATCTCCCCACATATACAATTCTTTTATTCCTGCTTTTAACTTCTTCCCCTTCAGATACATTCTCTCCTTTCTATTTATGCATCTTGCAACGTATACAGACCTTTGCGCTTTTTCACGTTTTCCATTTTCAGCTCATTCCAACCAACTGTGATTATCTGCTTATACCATCTCTTATATTCTGCCCTTTTTTCTTTATCTCCAAGTTTCAGTTTGCAGGCATTACGATGTCAAGATAATCAAACGCCATGTACTACTATCTTCCCCTTCCCTACCTTCCCCTTTTCTTCCTTCTGTACCCCCTTCCCTATACGTAACTGAAACCAATACAAATTATTGTACAAAAAAAAAAGATATTCCCCTTTAAGCTAAATATATATTTCCCATAGGATAAGTCAATCCAAGAAATAACTGTATCATACGTACTACTAAGCTTAAATAAAGCAAAACACCAATTCTACAAAAATTTTATTAGTTTACAAAGAGAAATATTATATAAAGAACAGAAATGTCCAAAGTATAAACAGATAATCCAGTACAATAAATCCATAAACAGACTTAGATGAAAGCAGGGTTACCATCTTCTATAACACATGCACCTCTTAAAAATGTATACTGCCCTAGGGCATAGGAATGGATATACCATAGCTTGTAAGGCTGGCTCTCCAGGAAACACAGATCATTGAATGGGGTGCAGACTAATAACCAGGGTAGGATGTGGAGTGAATATGTAAATGCTGGTGGGGATCCATGTGAAGTATGATGACAGTTACCTTGTCTTGAGTTTTAGACTTAAGGGGAGTGTTGAACTCAAACATCTGCTATAAAGTGGGTGATAAGTTCCAATATAAAAATAATATGTATTTTTATTAGGTGCCATGCATTAAAGATAATTTATAGTAACCCTGCCTCACAATGCAGTAGTCTTCCACACAACAGACGTTTGAGGAGTTGAATTCTTGTATGAGTTGTATTGGTGTTAAATGCCTATTAAATGGAGTGAACGCAATTTAGCAAATAAACATATGTCATGCAATACATACCAACATATGAAAAGACAACATTTAACAACTGAATATATCATTTTTGATCATTCTAGTCAGTCATTTTCGGATACTGTATTAGCAGCAAAGTTAGAAAACCCCTTTTACAGTGGAAAGAATAAATAACAAAACTCATATGCAAACTACACTATAGAGAACTTCCTTATTCAGGTACAGGTGACCTGGGGTTTTCTGGATAAGGAATATTTCTGTAAAGAAATTATTTGAAAATAGTTTTGCCTCCAGTAAGGATGAATTGTATCATTAAAGAGAAAAAAGAAATAATGTTTAATAATGTGAATTATTTGATTATATATGTACGGGATCCATTATCCAGAAAGCTCCAAATTACAGAAAGGCTGTCTCTTACTGACTCCATTTTATCCAATGAATCCAAATTTTTAACAATTATTTTCTTTTTCTCAGTAATAATAAAACAGTAGCTTGTACTTGATCCAAACTAAGATATAATTAACCTTATTGGAAGCAAAACCAGCCTATTGGCTTGTTTAATATTTACATGATTTTCTAGTAGACTTAAGGTATGATTATCCAAATTATGGAAAGATCCCTTATCTGGAAATCTCCAGGTCCTGTGCATTCTGGATAACAGGTCTCATATCTGTAATGGAGTCTATGGGAGATAATTCTGAGCCTTCTGGGTTATGGTTTTACTGATAACGGATCTTATACTTGTACAGGGTCTACTATTCAGAAAGCACCATAATAAGAGTCTATTTCCCATAGGGTCCTATTCAAACAGATATGGTACCTTAGTTTAAAGAATTAACCCTGCAGAAGCCCAGGTCAAAGCATGCTAGACATAAGAGCCTTACCTGTACATACAGCATTAATGTTTTATAGTTAGATGTTATAGTTGTGACTCAATGATAGCCAGACCTAGCCTTCCTCTCTATCTTATGTAGAATATTTCACTTCTCTATAAAATAAATCTTACAGAACAATAAGGATATTAAAATATAAAAAAACACACATATACGAAAAACACTCGGTGAGTTTTCACTCAAATGGTTATACAAATTACTTGAAAAATATAATTGTGTTAAATAAAATATTTGATTTTACAATGTATATTTTTATACAAAAAAAGTAGCTATAGTGAATATTAATATTACATGTATAAATAAAGTTATGAAAATAGATAAAGTAAGCAAAAGAACATTTTAGAATAAATAGTTAAGTACATTTACACTGAGGTTTATTTTGAAAGAATACATCCATGTTTGGGGAGTTGTTTCTATTCTTGAGCATTAAGGAAATGCTGGCAATTCAAATCGCCTCTGTTTTCAGGGGATCCAGGAATTCTTTTCCCAGTTAAGGGGAAGACACACCAGCATTTTCCACGCTCGCTGTCTAAGGAGGCCTCACACTGAAAAATAATTAAAAACAAGGATTTTAAGCAATTGTATTATCACTGAATAACTGGCAAGACTAGATTTTGTAGCTTGTAATTTTAGTAAGTCTCTTTTATTTAACATGGTAAATAGCTCAGGTTGCATAGACAACAGTCCCCCCAGAAGTCACGCTGTTAGCAATGGATTACCAGAGTATTTGAAAAAAGTTATTTATTTACCCTCAGTGGAGGGTGGACAGGGGTTGTCTGCCCTGGCCAGCACTTCTGCTGTTCATGGCAGCAGTGTCTAGTACCAATACTATTTAAGGGGGCTCCAGGCACTTTAGAAAATCCACAGGCCACATGTATAAATTAAAAAATGTATTTATTATAATTTAAATTAAAAAGTGAACATCTCAATGGCCGTACATGTTTCGTGCCCTTAGACACTTTAGTCGTTTAGGAATTTAGGCCATGACTAAGTGCATTTGGGCATGAAACGTGTAGGGCAGTTAGGTGATATTCACTTTTTAATTCAAATTGTGTCCCTGTGGATTTTCTAGAGTGCCTAGAGCCCCCCTAAATAGTCTGCTGTCAGCCTACCTGAGTTGAGGGGCTGATGCACCTGGACCACTCTTTCAAAGTGGTAGGTTTATCAACATTAGTTATTTGTGGCACCGTCTTGTTGAAAAAGCACCCGCTAGGACACATGGTGAACCAGAGTGGGCACTTCCATCTGTTTATGCTCAGCCACAGTACTGCTGTCATGCATAAACTGTTGTGGCCTTTGCATTGCTTCCTCCTAGAGCTGGGTATATTCCTCTTTTACTCTGCAAAAATCTAAAGATCTAGTTTCATTAACGAAACTATGTCCTTGGGCATTTCATTACTTATTCAACATATTCTCTTGCACTATTCATACATACAGTATTCCCTTATGTAACGTATTCTTCTCATGAAAATAACCTTGACTAAATATTAGTTCTGCTTTTGGTTGGTTCCTAAAGGAGAAAACGGTACCTGCTTGCTGTGATAGAAACCATTTCTATTGCAGTTGGGAATATGAAATTTGAACATATCTTCTCCTGGTCTTTGTTGAGCCTTGGCCAGTTTATCCATTGTTTTGTAAAGATCTTTTTGGCATGGACCCTAAATAGGAACAATAAAATATAAACACATTTAGGGAGCAGAAAAAGTAAAGAGTAGCATTCTGCCCTTACAGTCAAACAATTAAAAGTATAGCCATGTTTTATCAATTTATTATTGAGGTTCCAGTACAGTATATTCAACATGAGCCTATGCATTTGTGTTATGTCTTTTTAGAAGCAGTGCCCAAGTCCCACTTTTATTCCCTTTTATAATAAACTCCTAATTGGGTGAGTAGAACATGGACATCTCTGGAAAGGGAAAATAAATAGGGGCCCATATCCTGAAGAAAACATTTTTATTTTTTTAACAAACGTGCATTTAATGGGTTACTGGATCTTTGCATTTATGGGTTTGAAAGAGGAATAATTATTGTTTTGATAAATTTAGATCAAAAATATTTCTGTATCTTGATAGAACATAAGACTTACTTGAAGTTCCTTCCATTTCCTGCGCTCAAGCATCTTTCGTGCCTTCCAACTCTCGTACACGGTGATAGCATTCCAAGGATCAAGTTTGTCTAAGCCTTCAGGAAATAATCGAAGGAATGATGAAGTCTGGTCATGAGAAAGGTCTGTAACCTCGGGAGCAGCGTTTTCATGTTCTGCATAATCCTTTCCATCTAAAGAGAAGGCAAAGATGGTAGTTTTATTTAAACTACATGTAAAATGCAACGATTAGATACAAGTGTAAATGTGAATATATATATAACACCAAAAGCCTGCAGAATTTAAATTAAGATTCTAAAAATTCAATGGATGGATTAAAAAAGACATTGCACAGTACAACTACAACAAACAAAAACATATTTCTTCCATAAAAATACTTTCTTCTCAATGGTATGTTACTGACAATAGGAAAGGAAAATTAAATCTGCTGAGTTATAGCGGAATTGTTATTGATTAGAGAACTGGGGTCTTACTAGAAAGGCGTTTTATGATTTGTTGGGTACAAGTGAATTCCCTTGTAGGTTATTAAACCTAGCATAAGAAAGGTGTGTAAGGTACATCCTTGTTATTGATTAAAATTTCAAAGAGTTCCTTGTTACGTGACTTTGATCTTTCACCCAAATGATTAAAGGAAAAGGTTATAGGTCACAAAAACATGTATGCAAAGAGGTCATTTAAGTGTGCAAAGGCAGTGTGAGCTGGCAACAAACAGAGTCATTAAGGACCTGTACTTTGAAAGGGGCTGTATGGGAAATCAAAGGCAGTTTTAACAATGATTCATACATTTCTTTTTGTTTTCAATAATTTTATTGAGTTTTCCTAAACACAATAGAATATATTACACAGATTGAGTATGTCAAGTCATACATTTCTTTGAAACACCTGTTATCTCAGTTGATTGATAATTGACCCGTAAGGTCCAAATGACCCATAAGGACCAAACAACTTATGCAACTTGTTGTGTTTGTTTGGGCCAACTACAGGACAACAGAAAGTGAAAAGAAGCCTTAAAACAATGGAAATCGTTCATACTTGATCCACCATGATAGCAAGATTATTGCTCTAAATGACCCCCCCCCTCGACTGGCCATACTGGACGGTTAAGCAGTACTGTCAAAATTGGCCAAACTGCCAAACCAAATGTGGGTGTACAAACAGCTTAAGTCTTTGGATAACAAACTAGATCTTTAGCTCAACTTTATTCATTTACTATAGTAGTATAGATGAAGCTAACAGAAATGGATAGGGATTTTTAGGTTCCTTATCCCAAATCTAGATCCAATGACAGGGGGTACTGTTGTTGGGCATTATTGTAATAAAACTAAAATGCTCTGATTTACTGTCAGGATGCTTTCACTAAGCTAAAAATGGTTAGCACTCAGTAACATACCAATACCTTTATATTTACACTGCTTAAGTTCAGGGGTCTAATAATTTGTTGGAGTGCAGCATTGTGCTTTAACACCCCATAGCTCCGAATAAAGTTTCACTGCCCAAAGCAATCAAACACCTTTTGAAGACTTTATACAGTAATCGTTTTGATAAATGTTTCAGTTAATCAAAATGTGCAAACAATGTCTACATATTTCTATATATCTATACTTCGCATATATCTGTTATTTAACAGATGTAACTTTCATATATAATGTCCAACCCATTTTGCAACCCATCTAGATCAGACTTGTATTTTTAGCCTACCTTAACATATTCAAAATCTGTATTTTTTATCTCACTGGTATTAGTAATACCATTAATATAAACATTAAATGATTATAGACACAATAGAAGCGTGAACGTATATTTGCTATCATTTAGAACCAGGACATACAACACCCCGGCACAAAGGTAAGTTTTATTGTAGACAAACGTGGACTAAAACTGAAGTACATCTCATTAGACATTGCTATCATTGATATTTGCTTTTTTTATCAAAAACTCTTTTATCCAATATTTTATTTCCACCGTGCCCCTAAATAATAAATTGGTAAAGCCATTTATAAAGGTTCAATTAAAATCATGTTTATCACCCCAGCATCCCAGTTTGTCTGCAACTTTCTTATTTGCTAATGTAAAAAGAATCAACTCACCTGCAGCCTCGCTAGCCCGTTGCCTTTTGAGATCTTCATCATCCATACAAACCCCGTGGCCTCTTGTGAGTGCATACAAGGGGCGAGATTCTCCTGCCTTTGGGTGGCAGCTGAGAGCCTTTCCACACCTCGCAGTGTACACCCCACAGGGCTCTCCTCGCTTTAGAGCGCAAGTCAGGCAGCAGCCGCATCCTGGCTCTCTTGCCAACTCTGGACAATCGTTTGAGACTGGTGGACAAAGAGCTAACCTCTCTTCAGTGCACTGGGCACAGTGAAGAGGCTCTGCCACCACAATTGCTGCTGCTATGAAAAGCAGAGAAGCAAAGAGACTACAGCAAGAGAAGTTTTCCTTAGCCATCATTCTCAGACAAAGTGGAGTATTTGTTTTCTCTCTAGATTCAATCTCTTGAAAGATACCTCTGTTTCTGTTTAACGCAGTTCTTCATATATACATGCTTTACTAGTTAATTAATGTTTTACTTCTGGTTAATTGCTAATCCAGCGGAAATGTTTGTAAAACATAGTGTGATTATGACCGCAGTTTCTTTGCTTTGGGTGGTCACTAACTAGAACGCCCCTTCAAGCCTTCCCCTTACACCCAGTCACCTAACTGGTTGTATCTGCATAAAGCAGGTTTCCATGTCAAAACAAAGGCTAAGAAAATATGTAACTAGTACTAGCTTTGATTTACTACTTCCTCAATAGTCAGGAAGTGACATTCCATAAGCATAAAACGTTCATTGGGATTGCCACAATGTCACCTTTTCTTTAAGGTTTTCTAGGGTACAGCTTGTGATAAGAAAGGGCACAGGTTTGAGACCAAACTTTTTTTTTTTTGGTTTCAGGGGATGTGTTTGAAGTGGTACAAAGAGACAATAAACATGTGACGTCTGTTGGCCAAGTCAACTTGCTTTGATAGGTCAAAAACAAATTCTTTCCTAATCTCACTACGTAACCAAAGTGTTAATGTGTAATGGGCATGCCTTGATGCTGCAGCTGGGCATCAGTTTGTGTCAATAAAATCTGTTATCAGTGACCTGTTTCAGATCTTCCGACTGTAAATAGGAATATTTTATATTTATTTTCTACTTATAATATTAATGATGAACATGGAGTTGTCATTCATAGAGCTGCAACTGACAGACCCCCACTTGCTTTTATTTTAAAATTCTGTAAAATGATATAGACGTTCTGTATTTCACTGGAATTTCCAGGTAGTTCCATAGAAGGCTAGACGCTGGTTATTGTAATGATCATACAGTATGGGATCCATTATCCACAAACCAGTTATCCACAAAGTGCCGAATTACAGAAAGACTCCAATTAAACCAAATAATGCAAATTTTTAAAAATTATTTCCTTTTTTTTTGTAATAATACAATAGTGTGTTGTACTTGATCCTAACTAAAATCTAATTAATTGGAAGTAAAACCAGCCTTTAGGGTTTATTTAATGTTTACATTATTTTATAGTAGGTATAAAGATCCAAATTACAGAAAAGATCTGTTATCCAGAAAACCCCAGGTCCTGAGCATTCTGGATAACAGGTCCCGTACCTAACAAAGAAACATTGTTGTGTGTCAGATGCCCTTGTGTCTGGTGTAAAAAGCGTAGACCTCACTGAATCTTGCAATTAGTCAGCCAACATAAATAAAATTCGATTTGTAATATAACGGACCCAAGTTTGAAGGTATAATAATTAAATTGAGTGTGTAGTATTACTGCCTTGCAGTGCTTGCTTGAATCACGTATGTTCTCCCTGTATTTGCTCAAATAGTCTAAATACATAAAGGTAGGCAAATGAAATTAACCATGCTGTGTCATAAGGATTGTTGTGTTACATGGCAGTGCGATTAAATAAGTCATAATAAAGTAAATTCATTATCCAGCCACAGAAATAAACTAGAATAGAATGTATAGTAAATGTAATGCTGTTGATAGCCCTCCTATATCTATTGGTCTTTAGTGATCCAACCAATCCCCATATTGTGCTCCCCAACTGGCAGGAAGAAAACATTTAAACCTCAAGTATTGACTTGGAGAGAGAGGAGGGGGCAGTTCTTTTAACTTAGTTCCTTTATTTCAGGGTGGCCTCAGAAAAATAAAATGTTTTCATCCTAGAGATATAATCATTCAACAAGGTTATGTGCTTACTAATTAAAAATTTATATTGTATCAGATAACAGAAGCAATTTTAGGAAGTAGCAATGCGCATTAGTGTTCTCTAATAAAGTGATTTGTATGCTATCATTAGTCTGCTATCGATGGCTGTCGTGGCTGGGAAATGCGCTACTCACCTAAGGCAGGGAACATTGCTATCAGATTAGTTGGTCTTTACCCTGGACCCTTGCCTCGTTTGACTCAGGAACATGTTGATCTTTTAACTGGAACAACTCTGTATCATCAGTCACTCATCATGTGCTTGGAGAACTGCTGTGTCACACTGGAATCTTCTGTGGCAGAAATGATTCTTTCATCTTGCCCATCAACAGATCAAACCCTATGTTTTACACTCGTAAAACCACCTATCTGGGGGCCAATTGTGGCCTGAGCTCAATTTAACATTAATACGTAATAAATTAGTTTTGACTCCATCCCTTACTGTTGGACAGGAACCAGAAATCAAGAAACAGACTCTTACTTTAAATTAGGTGCTTCTTGTTTACATACAAAAGTATCAACACATATGACATATTGGGAGGCCCAGGTTTATAATATATTTTGAGGAGACCCTTCCTTTACATTCTGGGAGTCAAGCTTAACTAGTGAATCAGGAAGTGGCTGGAGATGAGGCACAGTATGAACTATTGAATTATTGTTTGCAGCAAGCAGATCCATAGTCAAGAACAGAGTGAAACATGCCAATACAATTGTAAATTAGGCCACATATATAAACTGAAGTAGGTCTCCTGTCTATTTAAAAATTCGACATAGACCATTCACCATTTAAAACCTGCCGAATTACTGTTTTAGCCCATGGGGGACCTCCTAGAACCAATTTGGAGTCAAATAAATGAGGCCACAAATATAAACTGGAGTAGGTCTACACATTCTTCGACCATCCAGTGATGAACATTAGGGCAGATTTATCAGAGGTTGAGGTGAATTTCCGAATGAAAAAAATTTGAATTTTGAGCTATTTTTTATGTACTTCGACTAGGGAATAGTCCAAATTCGATTAGAATTTAAAAAAATTTTTAAAAAATTTGAACATCGAAATTTATCATGTACTGTCTCTTTAGAAATTCGATGTTCACCATCTGCCATTTAAAACCTTGCGAATTACTGTTTTAGCCTATGGGGGACCTCTTAGAACCAATTTGGAGTCAATTGGTGGACTTTGAAAAATCTAAGGTTTTTTTTGGAAAGACTTCGAATCGAATACGATTCGTATTCGGCCGAATACGGACCTATTCGACCAAAAAAAACTTTGACTTAATTTTGGTTGGTCTTTTTGAATTTTGACGTCTTTTCAATTCGAAATTCGACCCTTGATAAATATGCCCCTAAGCATTACAATACTCTAAACCTTGAACAGATTATACTTTTTCCTCCCTCCCACTATGGAGCCCCATATCGTTCCACCAAAAGTTGTGTCAAAAGAAAGATTCTCGCATGTTGGAGTTCCCATTAAAGGGTTTCTCCCTGCTAGTTCCTCAGCCATATACCAAGTAGTGAATCAGAACACATTTCTTGTTCTCTAACCGGGGGTAGTGTTTGTATGTATTTTGTCCAGGTGGCTGTCTGTTACGAGTGGCTTCCAGCCAATCCATACAGTAAGCATAATCAAGTTTAGTAAGCATCATTTCAAGTGAGGGAGGTAGATTTGATATCCAGCACTGCAGTATACCTTTCTCACTTTTGCTGTGTTTCCAAAAATTGTCCACGTAGGTGTGAAATATGTCTGAATGTGTAATGTGAGTTTACAGTAGGAGGTGACCACATTTCAAAAACAATGATAAATATCAGCTTTCAAGGCCTGACACTTAGGACAGGCGTCAGAGGTAAGAACTAATTTTAATATAAATCAGTGGGCCTGGCCTTGCAGGATTTTGGAGGTGATCTTTGGGTTGTCTGTAACCACTCACAATCCTCCGCATATGCCGCTCCTGTATTTTTCTTGGCCTGCCAGACCTGGGTTGTACAGCAACTGTGCCTGTGGCCTTCCATTTCCTGATTATATTCCTTAGAGTTGAAACTGACAGTTTAAACCTCAAAGTTTTTATTAGCCTTCCTCTAAACCAGGGATCCCCAACCTTTAGAACCCGTGAGCAACATTCAGAAGTAAAAGGAGTTGGGGAGCAACACTAGCATGAAAAATGTTCTTGGGGTGCCAAATAGGGGCTGTGATTGGCCATTTAGTAGCCCCTATGTGGATTGTCAACCTACATTGAGACTCTGTTTGGCAGTACAACTGTTTTTTATGCAACTAAAACTTGCCTCCAAGCCTGGAATTCAAAAATAAGCACCTGATAGAATTTAAGAGCTGTACCAATTCCACTACGGTGCACTGTTGGACAAAACTCTTACAACTGAGTGGGAACGCAGCCTTAGCCCAAGTTATCAACTTTAATAATTAGGGTAGTTAGTACCTGCTTTGCACGCCTCTGGATTTGGCCACATTTGTTTCAGATTGTTTAGCTGAACTAGAGAACAATTTTGCTTCTCAATTTTCAAATAGTTATGGATTCTCAGTTAGATTGAGATAAGAGCTTGACTGGGCCTTTGTAGGACATTGACCTTTTGTTTTGGATCATTCTGCTTCTCAAAGATGAACTTTCACCCAAACATCAGCAGACAAACAGATTCCCTTGCAGCATTTCCCAGTATTCTGCCCACTCCATTCTTCATTCTGTTGTAACATAATACCCAGTTACTGTTGACAAAAAGTATCCCTACAGCATGATGCAAATAAAAGAATGCATACAAACATCATGTGACTACTAATATGAACAACCTGGGAAAAAAGCTAAAAGAACAGGCTGCTACATAGCCCAAAAGACGTTATTATTTACTAAAACTCGAGATTATTTCAGATTTTTTATTAAAACAAAGCCGACCAACTCCCATCCACGAATTTAACTCATTTATCAATAGTTCTTCTCAAAAAAGTCAGATTGAAAAAGCAACAAAATAGTGTCAATTCGAATTGTATGATTGACGTTCGGAGAATGCGACTCAATAGAATTATCGATATGAAAACTCTACTTTATAAGATTATCGTACTAAAATCCCAACTTTATTGGATTATTCAGCGCAGATCACAATGTCAAGAAACAACTACAGGGACATCTGCCATTGACTTCGTTTTTTTTTCCTCGTAAGATTAGTTTTACCATTTAAAGGCTTGACCAGAGAAATTCAAGGTTTAATAAACAGCCCCCTAAAAGTTGTCATTGCTTATGCAAACATCAGTTTTTATTTTTCTTAAAGAGCTCTTTTTTTAAATAACTACAGAGTTTTTGCCAACAATTTCAGGATTTGTTATTTAGTTAAATGAAAGGGTTGGCTAAGAGTCTAATTACACACTGAATGAATGAAAGTCATGTTTTGTAATTATCAATAATTTACTGAAATTCTTGCAATTTGTGAAACCATACACTGTATGTTATATTAGTGGTTGGTGGTAGGGAGTTTTAAAACAACAGAACATTCCATGTGTAATAAATGCACACCACACTTTGCCCAGGTGCAGTTACCCGATTAGAGATTTACGTTTGAACAGGTGACAAGTAAAAGTTTTGCCGATTGGTTGTAACAAACTTTGCACCTTACATGACCTTATTTATATAATGATTATTATATACACTTATATCTCACATTTCAGAATGATAAATGGTTTACTGGTATTTATTTAATACTTGGCTTGACAAACTGGGTGTCAGATGAGATTAAATGTTGATAAATGGAATGTCATGCAGATGGGATGTAAAAAATATCCAAGCCACTTATACCCTTAACGGGACTGCACTAGGCAAATACATAATGGAAAAGGACCTTGAAGTCTTTGTAATAATAAACTTGGCTGTAGCCAGCCCTGACTGTCAGCAGCCACAAGGGCAAACAAAGTTTCAAGCTGTATTAAAAGGGGCATTGTAGCTGAGCACAAGCTTGCAGACGATTTGGCAGAGTTTTTGGAATTCCCTGGTTTGATCTCTATTAGCTCTCTTTCTAAAAAAATTTGGAATAATTATAGTTCAGATTCACACCCGTTATCGAAACCTTCCTCTAAATGGTCTGATTTTTTTTTTTTTTTATATATTCTTTATTTTCCGTTTTTGAAATGTAAAGTACATACATAAAACATCAGGATTAATATGAAAGAGTTACATACATACACAACTTGAGCATATCAATCATGAAGTTAACACATTTTGCAAAATAAGAATCCAGGTGTAGCCATAGTCACCTATAGCCTTTCCATAATAATGAGTGCAGAAAGTTTGAACCATATTCCTTCAAATAAAGTTATGTATGAACGCTACGCATCAGTAACAAGGGAAGGGAGGGGGACACAGTTCCAATACAAAACCACTGGTTTCCCTCACAGTAAACGAGGGGGTATGCTAAACCTGAGCATGGGACATCCTACTAATTATCTCAAGGTCACCCTATGCCTTCCTGTATACATAGAGAGAGGGACAGTAAAACATATTGCACATTCAATTGACAAGCATAGTAGTATATTCAGGGGTTTCTCTGAATACGATCCATGTCGACCATGTGCGGATAAAGTTATCCTGTGTTTTGTTTGAATAGGAGAGCAATTCTTCATTGCGCATAATACTGTTAAGTTCCTTAATCCAGTCCCCAACAGGTGGGGTAAGATTTTGTTTCCAATATCTGGGAATAACTGATCTGGCCGCTGTTAAGGCGAAAGCAATCAATGCCTTCCGCACAATAACGGTTTGTGGAGGAGGTATTGATAAGAGTGCCATCCCAGGGTCAATGGGGAGGTCTACAGCCACCATCTTAGATATACATTTTATTATAGTAACCCAATAGTTTTGGATCAGAGGACACTCCCACCATATATGTAGCATATCACCCTTGTGTAGATTGCACCTCCAGCATATGTCAGAGGAGTTCGGGAAAATTTTATGAAGGACTACTGGGCAGCGATACCAGCGGGAGAGGATTTTATAATTGGTCTCCTGAGCTTTACAGGCTGTTGCCATTGTATGTGTTAGCTTAAAGCTAATATCCCACTCTTTCTCGGTTATTCTACGCTTGATATCATTTGCCCATTTTGTGGTGTAACCAGGTAACTGCAACTGTTTAAGATTGCGGATGATATTGTATATCTGCGAGATGGTATGTTATGGTGGTTCCCTAGCTAGACAAAGATCATCAAATGGCGTCGTATCTGTTAATAAGTTGGCCTTTTCAGAATGCGTTTGGAACCAATGTACTAACTGGTGATGCATAAATTTAAAGGAAAAAGAGTCCACCGGCTCACTAACTATAGTGTTAAGAGGGGCTATGCCATTAGAACTTCTAACTGAGGTAAATGTCAAAGTGTCTCGTCCACGTTTATGTAGAAACCCCTTACTCAAAGTACCTGGAGGAAAACTAGGATTACCAATCAACGGGGTCATGGGTCCTGGGTTACTGGAGATGGTAATAGATCTGGATAAGTTATCCCACATAGAGAGCGTAAGTTGTGTAACTAGGGGGAACAGTTGCCTATTAAGCCTATCAGATATTTTCAGCCAAGGAAGCGCTGTTATGGGCTGTAGTATCTGGCTTTGTTCAAGCTGTACCCACAATTTGCAAGTGGTGTGATGGAAGCAGTCCACTATGTGCTGGCAAGTAGCTGTCTGGTAATAGGTTTGCATATCTGGGAGCCCTAAGCCTCCCTTTCGTTTGTGAGTAAATAGAATAGACCGTTTCAATCTCGGCGCTTTGTTGTCCCAAACAAATCGAATCAAAATCCTATTAACTTTCTGAAACATCCCAGGGGGTGGTTGATAAGGCACGGTCTGGAAGTGATACAAGTATTTCGGCAAAATAACCATTTTTATGGCGTTTATCCTTCCAAACCATGACAGGTTCAACAACTCCCAAGAAATAATATCTTGTTTCAATTGAGCTAACAATTTGTTGTAATTCAACGTTGCCGTCTGGTTCAGATCTTTGGGGATTTGAATGCCTAGGTACTTAAGCGAATGTGTTTGCCAGGAAAATGGAAAGTTCTCCTGTATTCGTCAGGCTTCCCCTGGGGTTAGCGAAATATCCAAAGCTTCAGATTTTGTGACATTTACTTTAAAGTTACTGAACTTCCCAAAATTAGCCAACTCCGCAAGTAGGGGCGGGGTGGACAAGAATGGGGACTTAAGAAATATTAAGAGGTCATCCGCAAATGCGGCAGTCTTGACCTCCTGGTCTGCAATTTTGGGCCCCAATATCAACTGATTCAATCTAATTGCTTGCAAAAGGTGTTCCATCGCCAAGATGTATAACAATGGGGACAGAGGGCACCCCTGACGTGTCCCGTTCGCTAATCGAAACGGTTGAGACAGCAGCCCGTTAATTCTGACCCTGGCAGTGGGAACGGTATAAAGGGCCATTACTTTAGATACAAATCGCTCACCCCATCCCATCTGCAGCATTGCTGCTCTAAGGAAGGCCCAGCTCACCCTATCGAAGGCCTTCTCCACGTCTAATGACAATAAAAGTACAGGGGTTTTCCCTTTTTGAACATTCTGTATAAGAGAGAAGACCTTCAGGGTATTATCTCTCGCCTCCCTCCCAGACACGAAACCCACCTGATCAGGGTGAATCAAATCACTCAACAGCGGTTTAATTCTGTTACCCAGCAGTTTTGCGTACAATTTGGTATCTACATTTAACAACGAAATGGGTCTATAGCTGGTACAATTCTTCGGGTCTTTGCCCGGCTTTAATATTAAAGTGATGGTAGCTTCTGGTCTGAATTTTTACATTGTCAAATAACTCCCTCAGATTTGGTCAAATCGATTAGGGATTAAAATTAATTAATTTTAGCAGAGAATTGGAGGATACAACATTTTAAGCTTGCCCATCAAGGCTATGGAAAACTGTTTTCAAAAAATTCCTCTAATAGCCCTATTTCATATTGCCCTAAATGTGATGAAAATAATTAAAGTGGTGAATTAAATAATCACTTTTCCATTATCTATGGTCCTGTCCAAAGATTGTCCTATATTGGAAGGAAATCTTTGGTTTTTTGAATTATCATTTGAAGATACAGATTAAATTGTCTCCGTTTTTTGCATCTGGATAATATGGTATGTTCTTCAGTTCCTAACACAAATTTTATTTCCCATGAAGATAAAGTTTTGACAGTTTTTTTCCTAGCTGCTTCCAAGAAAGCTTTATTTAATTCTTGGTTACATAAAGAACCCCCCTCGTTAGCAGATGCTATTTCTTTTATGAACCAGCTTAGTTGGCAAGAAGCCTTATAATCCAAAACCAAAGGGAATAATTCCATAGACTCTTTTTAAACTGTTTTGGTCTCCTTATCGTGAAGCTTGTAATTCTAATTCAGGTAAACAAATAGGACAGTTTCTTCATTTGTAAGTTACGCGTTCAGACATTCCAGTCAACGAATGGACATTTTTCTTTCTTTTAATATGTTTACTTCCACTGGCTAAGTTAATTTTTGTTATTTTCAATTTATTGTTGTCAGTCTCTTAAAATTGTATTCCGTTTTCAATCTCACTATGCCATCATATTGAATACACGTCTTTCTTCATCTGCATAATATTTGCTGTCATAATGTTATTACTTGTTTAATATGAAAATCATTTAATATGAAAAACATTTTCAAAAAAAAAAAAGGGCATTGATGGAGAAGTGGGTCATTCATCCACTTTACAAAGAGTTGGTAAGGCCCCATCTAGAATCTGTGGTGCAGTTTTGGTCTCCATTGCTCAAAAGGGACATTATTAAACTAGAGAGGGTACAGAGAAGGGCAACAAAGATGGTAAATGGTATGTAAGGTCTCAATTATGAAGACTGAGAAAGTTGGGCTTGTTTACACTGGAGAAGAGGCGCTTAAGGGGTGATATGATAACTATGTATAAATATATAAGGGGATCATATAATAAACTGTCAGCCAGTCAGTGATTAGTTTTTTTTTTTTTCAACTAGCTACAAGTTGGACACAAAGCAATCATCTGATGGGTTACTACCCAGGTGCAAATTTGCCCATTGTTTATAAATAACCCCCACCCCCAATATTACTATGTTACTATCTACAACAGCAAGATAAATACGATGGACATTTTAAAATCTGAAATATTATGTAACTACATGGTCAGCAAATGCAGTGTTATTAATGCCCGGCTTATTTACTGTATACATTTTTGTTTCCATTTTAGAGACAATCTGGAACTTTTTTTTCTCCTCAGATGAAGTGCTTTGATGTATGTGCATGTATGCCTACCAAATCATACAAGATCTGATGAAGATGCCCTTAGAGTACATAGTTGGATGTACAAATATCGTTACCTACTGGATTACTTTTAATTTACTTTTTTAAGTAAATTATTAGGGATACAATGAATACAGGATTCGCTTCGGGATTCAACCTTTTCTGGCAGGATTCAGCCGAAACCTTCTGCCAGGCCGAAACGAATGCTTATTTGCATATGTAAATTAGGGGCGGGGAGGGAAATTGCGTGACTTTTTGTCACAAAACAAGGAAGCAAAAAAGGTTTCCCCGCCCCACCCCTAATTTGCATATGCAAATTAGGATTCAGATTCAGCCGAATCTTTCGCGAAAGATTCGGTGGTTCGGCCGAATCCAAAATACTGGATTTGGTGCGTCCCTATAAATCAATAACTTTTTCATTCTCTATAGCACAGAATAATTACATAATCTAAAATTATAATGCATTATCTAAAATGGTGTCATGTCTTTTATTTTGAGTGTTAACTGTATCATTATTTGGCATTATATGTTTTGACATTCTCTCATGTTAATTTTTAAAGGGCAGCAAATGATAGGTGGAAGAAAAACAAGGGTAATCCCATACATGAGAATATTAAATAGTAAGTTAATAAGTAAAAAAAAAAAAAGAAGAAAACACATGACCATTTAACGACATAACCTTAAAAATCTCCCTTAATAGACTGACAATGCGGTAAGGAATGCATTCGTCAGAACTACCTGATGATATGAATAAACTCTTATTTGACAAGGGATATTCTCACTTCTAGTGCCAACTGATAATAACTATGGTATTTCCCTATAAGCATAGCAACGTTTTAAAAACAGCTACCCACATGAAAGTTCCATGTGATTTTCCTTCATTCCAACACTTGTTTTCTAGGCTAAGTAGAATCAACACATATAAAACATAAATACAGAGCTGTATTAATAGCATTTATTACCATGATTCTTTATTTTATAGAAAAAAATAAAAACAATATTGTTTAGAACTCACAGTTTATGATAGTCTAAATAAAGCTGAAATGTCAAAGGCAAATGGCTATACAATGGATGTGTCGAGCATTACATTTTACATAATGAATACATTTTATACAAGATAGAAAAGAAGTAAAACAAGGTTTTTTTTTAATAAAGGGCATTACAGAATGATAAATACAGTGTAATAATTAGGAATAGATATAGCTTTTAAATATTTTGCTCTATATGTATTAACACTGTAATAAAGCTGTGCAATTTAAAAGCAGTAAATACATGTTTATAGTATTACAAACATTAGAGTATATGTATACAATCCGATAAAAACTAAAACTGAAGTGCTGTCATCAATATATCTTTAGTATGAAAATTAATTCAGAAACGCAGTTATCAAATGTAGTTTTATGTACTATATCATAAAATATTTCATATAACATATGGTAATATACCATTAAAACCATGTGCACACCATAAAAGCATGTCAAAGTTTAAAGGGAAAGTACGCCATCCTTTTTGACATGAGCTTATAGTGTTGGACTTCTAAATCTAAACTTTTAATAGAAACATGCCTGATTCCATAGAATGAAACAAAACCATTATAGTGTGTCTCTTTGGGACCCCCCCCCACTCCCCTCATCTGTGGAGTGATTGACTCTGATAGAATATATATATATATATATATATATATATATATATATATATATATATATATATATATATATATATATATTCATTTCTGGAAGTTCAGATAGTGTTTATGTACCTTTTCTACATAAGCCCAGCAATGAGCTCAAGTCAAAAGAGAAGAAAATTTTCCCTTTAAAAAGTAAATTTTCCAAGTTTGGTCCACAAGTATAAAAAAAAGTTTGAGCACTGGAATAATGCTTAAAAATATGTAAGAGAAAAACTGATTCAATTGCATTAATAGATTCATTGACAAACCAACTAGAATACTTCTACATAGCACATTTTGCATATTTCAAAGAAATTTCATTTATTTAGGAGGCATCAAATGCTGAATTGTAAATGTAAGCAAAATTAGTGCATTTGATTGGTTAGTATATTTCCAGAATTTTTCTTCCATATCATGCAGCTATTACTGATAGTGTATAGTTTTTAGGCTGGCTGCCCACAACAGTCCTGATCATCTTCCTTAGGTAAACTGTCATCTGGGTTGCTGGAACAGTGGCCAGGGACATGGCAAGCAGAATGTAGATTGTAAGGAGCAATGTCACACAAAACATAACAAAAACATAAATCTACTTGTAGCCTGTACATAGCTGCCCTCCTGTACAATTCAGATACGGAATTTAATTATTTGAATGCTAAGAGAAAGCTACAACAGAAAACCACAATATTTTAATGGCATTTTATGCAAACAGAAGGAAATCTTTGTCTGTCACACAGAGATTGAAACCAGCTATTGTTACTGCCTACAAATAGGTTTTGGTCTTCCCGGTGTGTAGCGTCTCATTCGTCTGCGAGAAACAATATGTAGCCATCTACAAGTAGTACAAGCAGCAGCTACTAATCTCCATTTGTGACAAGCAGTTAGTAAAAGAAAACTGCACAGGACTAATTATTTGTGCATAAATGCTAAACAGCCTACATAATAAGTAAGTATTATGAAATGATAGTATCACTCCCACTAGTAGTTAGGGAATTCAACTGATTATACAATGTTAATTACAACTATAAATTCAGTCAATAAACAGTAAATTGAAGCGAGAAGTCAAAATGTAACTACAAAACTATAAGTGATTGCTTGGAAGAAATGTAATATTCTATATATATATATATATATATATATATATATATATATATATATATATATATAGAGTAAAAAGAATGACATTATATTAATTCACATCGGTATGTAATGGCAGATATTTGATTTTGTCTAGAGGCTGACCTGCAGATGCAGGGTCTGCTTCCTCTGTAGTTAGGCCCCTGAATATTACCTATACTAACATAAGTACTTTCTGAAGACAGAAAATCCTACTGCCTTTTATAATATGTACAAACCTTTAACAAAAAAAAAAGCTGAAGGTCATGTTGCTCCACATTACACAAAAATCCTTTATCTGTAGAACCCCTGGTCCCAATCATTCTGCATAATAGATTCTGCACCATCTTACCTGCATCTTACACAAGGAGATATGAATTAAAGGGTAAGTAAGAAAGCCATTTTGTCCATAAGGCCACTTCTGTGCTTAATGCATTTGATAATAGTGAACTAAGCCATCTCATTTAAAGAGATCTATGTTTGCATTAAATTAGTATTATCACAAAATTACTTCAGTTTCCCCCATACCAGAGAGCTGCTCTTTTTTTTTTTCAGTCTTGTGCTGAGTAATTGTAGAGCAGTTTAAACTAGATTCCATAAAGCTTTATGTTATTTGACGTGGTAACATATTTTAAAAGGTTACAGGGTATCTGATGCATTTGTTTTCTAAAATGTTAGGCAATGGGGGAAAGTTTACACTTTTCTGTTTGAAGGATTTAAAAAAAGCAGAGGCACTGCAGCACTTGCTTATCCCAAATTCTCTGCACAATCATATATATCTGCAAGAATAGCGAGAGGCATGCCTTGCAAATATACCGATCTTCCCAGTACATTAACCCTATACATGACACACAGCGCAGAACCTATGGTGCCAAAAAAAATCTGCCATTGTGTTGTAGATGTATTTTAGCTTTAAGGATTTGAATTTTAGGATGATGGTGCGTTTTTGCAGTATGCTACCACTTTGGCAGCTGCAATGCAGAGAACATATTTCATAAAAACAACAACTCATTATTAAAACTCAGCCAAATACGTGCATATAACATTTCACAGTCACATACTTAAACTTTTCAAATGCTTAAACCCAATTAAAAAGTAGGGTTAATCCTCATTTTTATTGAAAGCATACGGAATGGCGGCTTTGACTAATAAATACATAAAACTGCTAATATGCAAGAATGATACATCGAATGCAACTCGTGTACTACGGTTTTCCACAAGTATAGTGTATATTCTTCTGTAAAAAAAGATTACAGTGAAATGTGTCTGTTAACTAAAAAGAAAAGCACGAGATGGCTCTGGCTTTAATATTTATACCATATTAAGGTCAGATTACAATATGAAAATTACAAAATTACAATATGAAAATATTAGGGTAGGTAAAGGGAATAAGGTTATAGCAAATACAGTAAAAAAAAGTCCAATAGTGCTATTTAAATATGAAAATAGAGATTTACTTAATTTTCCCAAAATAATTGCATTGGCATGAAAAGTAAAATTCCTCAACAGCTGAATAAGATTTTTTTTTAAACTTGAAATGTAGCTAATGTAAGGCACCACCAAATGCAAAATATCAATCAGGTTAAAAAAAGTTTCAGCCTTGTAAGTACTCGAAGGTCCACTTTAGACAGCATATAAAAAAGAAATTGGTTCACAGTACCAGATTTCAGATCCCAACCGAGAATTCCTAAAAATGACATAAGAAAGAATGTTTACATTTTCTTCTGAGAGCCAATCATGACCTTTGATACAAAGTTTACAATGGCACTAGCTGGTTGTTCTGGGTCATGTTCTGCAAAGAGGTGACAAATGTTGTGGTTGCCTGCACCCTTCCTCGCCACAAAGCCAAAAACTCTGGAGAAAAAAAAAGTGCATGAATGGGTGAACAAAGGGAGATCGCTCAGTTCAGCAGATATCAAATAGACACAGTTACATGTGAAACTAGTACAAATATTGTAGAAATGCTGGACAAATCAGAATGACGGATTTGCCAAGAGTATAAAGCTTAATAGCTTTACTTTAAAAACACTGATTTCTCATTTGGAATTAAGGTTTTTTTAATACAGAATCAATACCGGTCAATATCCCACTCCCCCCTGCCTAATCTCCCAAAGCTCCCTCTAACATCTGAACGTGAAACATCTATTCCATTCAAACGTTTCCCTTTGTTTGGACCTGGTTTACAAGTGTCACAGTTGAAGATAATTCCAGGTGTAGATTACCCTGTACATGTTCCTGTAAGGTCTATGTTGGCGAACTGACAGAAGAGTATCCGATGAGGGCGCTTGTGAACTATGCTTCGCAAATCTACAGTTTTAGGCAGGACCACACACAGGGAAACTTTTAAATGGAATAAATGTTTCAGGGAGGGGTCAATGGAGGCAGCTGGAGGGGGAGTTTAGTTCTACTTCAAGGCTTTATTAATGGCATGTCTGTGGTTTATTAGTGGGACATCATCTACAAACACAAAGGGTATACACTTCTAACTGTGCATTTTCTTTGTTTATCTTTTAGTCAAACAGTTGGGGGTTTTCTGGATTCACCCATGACGTAGTACTAAAACAAAGGACAGTTTCTATATTTTTTCTGAAAATAGATTAACTCAATGTTAACAAAGGGATGCCCATAATACTAATGTGTATGACATGACCAAAAGGTAAGGGTGAATCTATGTATGCATAGCGTGTGACTGGAAATTATACTATATGTGGCAGAGACAGCATGAGTTCTTCTGTGCATGGCCTATACTTCATGTTGTATCCAGAAGGTAACTACAAGCAGGAGTATGTCATTATCCAGAACCTGCATCAGGAAAACCCTGGCACCATACATTGCAGTTACCAGAGGTCACCTTATAGCCACAAAATGAAATACAGACCCATGCTTACTGTAATTTGAATGAGTTAAACTCAGATCCAACCAGTTCTAAATACACAAAGTATAAAGACGTATGAAAACTTAATGTAATTCTATGCTTTCCGCTTATTTATTGCCACCCTCTGGGGCCTTTTTGTCCTTGATTAATATGGACAGAAAAAAAAGCAGTCTCTTTTGCAGTACACCAAACAAAATGGTTAAAGAAAAGTTAAACCACCCCACTTCTAACATTAGAAGTGTTTAAAGTAGCAATGGATAAAAAAAAATTTCTGTTATAGAAGAAAAACTATAAATTTGAACGGCTTTGCTGTTAACCAATAAACTTTATGTCACTGCTGAAATACTACTGTTTCCATAAGGCATGTTATATATTAAAAGGAAGATGCTACTTTGAAAGCTCAGCCAATGATAAACAAAACTACAAAGAATTAAGAGGGGTTCCCAAACTTTTTCATATGACATGTAAAGAATACCCTGCCTATTGCAAATGTACTGTTGATTCTGTATATACACATTAAAAAAATAGCCACGAGTTTCAAATTACCGCAATGTACAAGGTTAATAAACCAATTCTAAAGTTTAAAAAATATTAAATCTAATTGCATATTATGGTCAGGAAGAAGCAACAGGTGAAAGTTGCAGCATTAGCTTCACTGTGCTTAGCCATCTGACACCACCCTTTCTACTTTCAAAAACAAAGACAGAAATATAGCACGTTAGTCTTAATTACAATTTAATATGTGGTGATTATGGTCCTTAAAAACAAACACCCACCACCCCTTAAAATGTACCCATTATCCACTTACTTTGCAGAAAGTCCATCTCTTGTCCACCTAAAATAAGAATAAAAAAATGTTAGACACATTACGATCATTAAACATAATTCACTTGTAAAAATAAGCCTCTCTTACTTTCTGTCTTGTGGATCCAGTGCACAGAAAATCACAGTGTTGACTGGATAATGTCTTCTGAAAAACAACCTAAAAGAAAAGATTCTCTTTAGTGCATAAAAAAAATGTAGCTCTGATATTTTTTACCTAGACAAAAATGGAAATTATACAGTAAAATCAGTGGATTTTTTTTTATCCACTACGTTTTAAAATTACATACCTCCTTTTAATAATTATTGGATATTTCTGGATAAAGTCTCATATTAAAGACAATCACTATTGCTAGTTTTTGGGTCAAGACCAGCTTAAAATTGCAGCCCCCAGCCCTATTCTGTACCAAGTTATCCTCATAATTATAACAAATAGAATGACAACCAAGTATAAGGGTCAATCCATGATAAACTACTGATGATTCAATTAAAAACAACTGGCTGCGGTTGAACTGCATTACCAGCATGCCCTAACATGTCCTATCATGCTGTACGATTGCAACAGTTAATGGACCAAAGATTCCTTAACCAACTGTAGGACACAATACTGGTCAATCCTAGCATGTAAGGAACTGCTTCAATTGTACACATTTTCTACTGTCAATGTGAATTCGAGGTTAATAAAAAATGGTCATGATCTGGGTATTACAAAGTGGTTCCAATTAATAGTAATTTTCAACAGATGGAACCACAAATGTAAGTTTCTTGCTGCTTTTGTATAAGTTCTTCTAGCACATACGCATATTTTCTTATTAAACTTGAACCTGCAAACCATTGTTTATTTTGCCCGCTATCCCTATTAGGTACAAGGACCATTCTACTATTCAGAACGTTCAACAGAGACATGTATCAGTGGCCTGATTTTGACCAGGGCTGTTTAATTGTTGTTGTAAGACCAAAGTTTTAATATGGAGTAAAGACGTATATCAGTAGCTACATATAGATTGTAATAAACAGCTTAGTTTCTTACTTTCTTTGATTATCAGTTAGAGTGATTCCTTGTGCCGACACCTTGAAATGGACTACAGTTGAGATGGGAGGTGGCTCTTGCAGCTGAGATATAGATAAAGCCTTCTGCACGGCTTGGTAACCAGTAAGTGACTCCATCTCCACCGAATTCAAATACCAAACATTGCATGCTGCAAGAATAGAATAAAAAAAAAAAAACACAACATTTTAGTCTATTGCTTATGTTTTTCCAATCCATCCATCATACCAGCTGCAGTCAAAAGGCTAAATTTTTTTGTCTGATGGAAATTATAATTATTACATGTATGGGATCTGTTAAACCCGGAAATCACTTATCCAGAAAGCTCTGAATTATGTAATGCCCATCTCCCATAGACTCCATTTTATCCAAATTTTTAAAAATGATTTCCTTTTTCTCTGTAATAATAAAACAGTACCTTGTACTTGATCCAAACTAAGATATAATTTATCCTTACTGGAAGCAAAACCAGCCTACTGCCTTTAAATGTTTACATGATTTTATAGTAGACTTAAGGTATGGAGATCCAAATTACGGAAAGATCCGTTATCCGAAAACCCCAGGTCCCAAGCACTCTGGATAACTTGTATTAATCATTTGTATTTCAATTAATACTTTTTATAAATAGATAAATAGATTGATGACTCCTTGTTGAGTGGGAAAATGTGTGCAACAGAGTCAATACAAATTATTCTGTTTCATCTGTAAATGCAAATTCATGCACAGGGGCTACAATGACAAGTCTCTGAAGTCTGGTATGGTACCAATGGTTTATTAAATTGCTAATGTTGTACCATTGATTGAAAAGGGATCCATTTACCAGCAATGTAGCGTTAGGCTGCTTACTTAGAAATCTGTGGTTGCAAAGGTTTTTGAAGGGATATTTAAGGATAACGTATTTGAATATATTTCAAATTATAATACTATCAGAGCAGGTGCCAGCATGAGTTTCAGGCAACAGATCTTACCAGGCAAATTTATTTGCCTTCTAAAGTACCTGTATAATGAAATGAACAGAAATGTGGTTTGTTTGTGGGCTTTGACTTTGCTAAAGAATTTGGTTATCACAAATGGATTTAAAACACGAAGATACAGATACATTTAGGCAATATTGACCTTACTATTTGTACCTGGACAGAGGAAGGTCTTTATTGACAAATAGTGGCAGCAAACTGGTAAATGAGGTTCAACTTCAATAATCAATGAATAAATGCAGCCTGTTCTTTTCAATAAGTTTGCACTCACTCTGCTGCAGCCAAGCACTGAATGCAGTTGGAGCACAACTTGATGCATTGCACATGCGTTCACTGGTCCCATTACTACAAACTCATTGAAAAGAACAGGCAGCATTTATTCATGCAGTTCCTTGCAGTGCAATACATGAAAGATCAACCACAAGAATGCAGGAAAAAGAAACTTAAATGGAATTGTGCTGTGGGAATTTAGCCTAACTAAAAGGTGATGACTAAATTATTTAACTGGTGTGGTTGTTACCTGGAAAAGTTGCAATTATTGTGAAAAACGTTTTTAATTCACTACTTACCAGCACCTTGCTTCAGCAACTCAGCAGCAGAATTGGCAGCTGTCTGAGGTGTTGACTCTGGAATTTCTTCCAGTGGATCTAAAATGAAAACAGAATGGATTATTACATTGTTTGCACATAAATGCAGTATAAAAACAATGTTTCAACAGTCTTGGAAAGAACTATTTATAAGCTGTGAAGAACATAATGGTCATGAAAAATTTCAACTATCTTGTATTCGATACATAGAAAATAACTTTCTTTATAAAAAAAAAAAAACACAAACAAATGGTATTATGTAGAATATTTGACATGACTACATTCCCAAGACTATAACTAGGAGAAAGTCCTGATGTTTACAGATCCCAGACAGACATGGTGTGTGTGTGTTTTAAGATAACCAAGGCATAACTGGACATATTTGGCGCAGAATATAAACCGTCTAAAAGATTTTAGTATTCCAATTACTAATGTGGAGATGATTGATCCAGCAGATTATAGCCATGCTGCTGCAATCCCTAAACATGTCAAAGAAGCCTTATGCTTAAACCAGTAAGATTACAATGATAAAGCACTTCAAGGAAAGAAGGCTAAAAGCCTGTATTCTTCATTTATTAATGAAAAAGATACTCAACATAGTTTATGTTAAACTGCGACACCATAAACACGTATTTATAATAAAGAGTCAACATATTCCGCAGCAGGGTACAATAATGGGTGCATACACTGAAAATGATTTACATACAAAGTAACCAATAACTGATACAAGAGGGCCCTGCCGAAAAGAGCGGGAATGGGTTGAGACATGCCATGGATTCCTTATATTCAATACACCCTCCAATGGTGTTTTAGAAAAGAGTTTCTTTGAATTGTCATTGGGCAATATAAACTATAACATGGCTAGCCAGAATCCCAGTATCAGAACAGTTCTGATTCAAGCAATATAATATATATATATATATAATATAATATAATATAATATAATATAATATATATATATATATATATATATAATATAATATATATATATATATATATATATATATATATATATATATATATAATGGTCCAACACTTTGTTCACTTCGTGAAACAGTACTATTCGCACAAAGGAATAACAAAGGATATACAGAAAAGTTCAGAAAATGTATTTAAGAAAAAAAAAAGTTTCATGTTCCCTAAATGATAGCCGACTAAAGGATCTTTGTGGGTATGGCGTAATATGGCCCAAATGCAAGGTTTATGTTATAATATATAAGTAATAATATAGTTATAATATATATAGTTATTATAGTAATTAATTATATATATATATTATATATAATATAGTTATTCCATTTTATATAAGGCTATTTTGGAATTGTTTATTCAATAAATGGCAACTATTTGATTTTGGCTAGTTGTGGGTTTCTTCATACGAGTGCCAATCCAAGGTGTCAAATATAAGAATTTAAATTCTGCCCCTATCCCCTTGGCAATACTTTCTATCATGATGTACCCTAGTTAGGTGCATTGGCATAGAACGGGACCGATAAATTACAAATACATCCAAAAACCTGTATTGCTGTGTTTAGCAGGTTCCATAAAAAGGCTGAAGAGCTACTGATGAGGTCCAGAACTTGTGTGATGTTTTATATGTCAATCTTAAAAAATCAGGTGCAACATGGACAAACTGTTTTTTTGTTTAATGATTTTTTTGGGTTCTATTGTGAGTTAGTTACTTTTTGACTTCCCGAATCCTATGTATGCCATATCAGTCTCATTGGTCACTTACTATAGATATCAACAATGTCAAAATGCTGCCCCTAATACAGATTAGCCGATTCTACATGTTGCTGGATCCTGATCTCGTCTAGATGCTGTCTGCAGGCTTGTCCAGAGGAGATTCCTGATGCTTACAGGTAACATCATGGAAATGTATGGCTTAAAAATGTGAATCTTTTCATTTAGGGCCTTGCACACATGCATTCAGTTAACAGTACTTAGGAACTTAGGAACCTGTACAAATGTTCATGCTTAAAGGGATCCTGTCATCGGAAAACATGTTAACATCAGTTAATAGTGCTACTCCAGCAGAATTCTACACTGAATCCATTTCTCAAAAGAGCAAACAGATTTTTTTTATATTCAATTTTGAAATCTGACATGGGGCTAGACATTTTGTCAATTTCCCAGCTGCCCCTGGTCATGTGACTTGTGCCTGCACTTTAGGAGAGAAATGCTTTCTGGCAGGCTGCTGTTTTTCCTTCTCAATGTAACTGAATGTGTCTCAGTGAGACATGGGTTTTTACTATTGAGTGTTGTTCTTAGATCTGCCAGGCAGCCGTTATCTTGTGTTAGGGAGCTGCTATCTGGTTACCTTCCCATCGTTCTTTTGTTTGGCTGCTGGGGGGGAAAAGGGAGGTGGTGATATCACTCCAACTTGCAGTACAGCAGTAAAGAGTGATTGAAGTTTATCCGAGCACAAGTCACATGACTTGGGGCAGCTGGGAAATTGACAATATGTCTAGCCCCATGTCAGATTTCAAAATTGAATATAAAAAAAATCTGTTTGCTCTTTTGAGAAATGGATTTCAGTGCAGAATTCTGCTGGAGCAGCACTATTAACGGATTCATTTTGAAAAAATGTTTTTTTCCCATGACAGTATCCCTTTAAAATGAAAAGAAAGTGCACAAATAGACAATCTGGTATCATTTGAAATAATTGAGTTACAAAAGTTCTTAAAAGCATATTCAAGTTAATTACTTTTAACTCACCTTTATCTGGTATAAGTAATTTACAAGGTAATGCCAGTGGAGTAATGGAATGTTGATAAACCAGGGCTGTCAAACTACCTGTGTGAAAAAAGGGACATCAATTTTAGAAATACTCTGTTACATGTTTTCATGTAAGAAACAAATGTGACAAACTTGCATATGAGATGACAACTGCAGTTCAGTTAGATATCTTAGCGTGGCATCAAACACACAGTGGAAAGGTTATAATTTTCAAAAAGGTATAATATGAGTGAGTGTGACTATGAGAGCATATGAAAGTGTGTTAATTCAATACATGATAACCTAAATATTTTAAAGTCAAATTAAAAAATATTTACCAAAATATGGTTCATTAGGACAGCCCTTTAATCTCACTCCCTTATGAACACATTCAATTAAGAAGTGCCTGACAAGTTCATTCGCCAAATCCAAACCTGAAAAAGAAAGTTTATTTTTTATATAAAATTTTAAAGCCTGGCTTTTTCTATGCACACAAAATGTATGGATTGAAGATGTAGTATTTAATTATACAGCGTTAAATTCAATGTGTGTAATGTGTGCAAGTGTGTTTGTACTACCAGCATGAAGGACACAGAGCACTTGTGGGACTTCATTTATGTGCAAAAATTTGTGTAAGTATGTTTTTGGCCCAACACAGAGGACCTTTGATGTCTTCAGTAGTTCCCTCTGTGTAGAATGAAATGTTGACTTACACATTTAAAATTGGCATAGTCTGCAAAAAATACAGTGCAAGTCCCAGTGCCTCTGTCAAAAATCTGATTTGGGAAACCTGTTTATCATTTTATTTTCCTAATCCCATCATTTTACTTTCCTAATAAGTTTCAGTGCAGCTTGATGTGCTTGTGGTTTTTTCACAATGGGGATTCAGAATATTTAAAGGGGAACTCCACAAAAACACAATTTAAGCTTTTTGACATAACAAGTAGACATAATTTCAAGCAACTTTGCGATATATATCATTTAAAAAAGATGCAGATTTTTCATGATTTTTAATGGTTTGGAGCAGTTCCCTAAGCATAGCCCCCTGCTCATTTGTCTTTGCTGAGCTGGCTGACTACTGTTACTTTGTATAAACGGCCAGCTGTCCTCAGCCTGCATCCTCCAAAACCCATAATTCCCAGCACACATGATTTCAATAAGGAACAGAACATCACAGTGCAATGCATTGTGGATTATGTAGTTCCTGCATGCTGGCTGTAAACTGTGAAGTTGTTAAAATTTGTAACATCAGTGTTTAGTCCCTTCTTCCCTGCCAGGATTTCAAATGATGCAGAAAGAGAAGAACTATTAAACAGCTGGATGTCTGGATAGAAAATGGCATTTATTCATGCAGTACGTTTTAAAGAAACAGGTAACTCTGATGAGTATATTAGGTGTTTCTGTGTTATGTGGGCCTCTTTATCAAATTTTGTTTTGGAAGCCAGAGTTCACCTATAATTTTAGTGTGCTTTAGATGTATTTTAGCCAACTCAGACAAAAAAAACAACTAACTCAATTATAGAACACTTGGTTAAAAATGGGAATGATAGTACAATTGAAAAAGAATTATAAAAACCAATACCTTTCTTGCTACTATGCAGCACAGATGGAGGCGGTGTAGCGACTTTCATGGCTAGGCCATAAGCTCCTTTGAAAGAATGGCTGTCTCTAACAATAAAAGAGCCAGGTTCTTTGTCCTTGAGAACTGCAATGGCTACAGGAAGCATATTTGTATATTATAATCACACCATTTAAACATTTTATATATAGTACATGATCCCATGAACAGAGCAGAAATGTGAGTGTCCAAGCGACAGGCTTTCTTTTAAAATAAATAAACAGGCACCAGAAAAGTGTGCAGACTTCACTCACTGAAGATGTAATTCAAAAATGTAATTTTACAGTTTATCTCCCATTAGCTCTGGGGTAAAGAAGAAAAAAAATGTTCTAAATATGAATTCCACATCTCTCCTGAGTAAACAGATAAGCCAACATTCTTAGGATGCCAAAAGTATGTAGATTATAGAGATCTGTGCACATAAATCCAACACAAATGTAATAAAAGGCTAAGGCCACACTAGGCGATAGCGCCGCGATTTGACTCGCGGCGACTTTTCGCCGCGACTTTTAATCCACAATCGCTGGGGAAACTTTTGCGCTGGCGTCTATGGGGAATCACGGCGTAAAAACACACGCGGCGATCTTTTTTCTATTGTCGCTCGAAATCGCCTAGCGAGGCAATTTCGAGCGACAGTAGAAAAAAGATCGCCGCGTGTGTTTTTACGCCGCGATTCCCCATAGACGCCAGCGCAAAAGTTTCCCCAGCGATTGCGGATTAAAAGTCGCGGCGAAAAGTCGCCGCGAGTCAAATCGCGGCGCTATCGCCTAGTGTGGCCCTAGCCTAAATGTGAACAAATGGATATAATCTTAAATAAATATTATCTATTTTCTGCTGTCTTTAATCTAGTGTCCCTGCATTCTAATCTACTCTGCTTTGTGATATGTTGCTGGGCAAATGTCTGTTGCTTACCCAAAGACATGACAGTCTCTAAGAATTAAACTTTATTATAAGATATACATACTGTACATATTAAGTCCCTCCAGATTCCTATTCTTTTTCAATGTAACCTTTTTCTTTAAAATGTAAAAAGCTTTTCAGCAAAGATATCATTCAAAGATAACTGCCCTAACATGCAGAACCCTTCTTCCACACTATATAGGAAATTTTACAAAATATCTTGCTAGGAACCTAGATGTGTTTCTCAAAATGTGATAGTGGAAATAGGGGTAGTGGTACAGCCTTCCAGCATGAGGATATGGGATAGATTGATCACTGCCCACACACTAATGAGCAAAGATCAACTTACCTTGATCTCTCGAAATGTCTGGTTTATACCAAAACTTAGACGTATCTTGGACAAATTTCACGGTCATATGCTTATCTGAAGAATTTTCTGCAAAAAAAAAAAAAAGTGCATTATGGGATCATTCTCAAGATTTCCGTTTTTATTTATTTTGCTTATTATGAGCTGATTGGTGGTAAAAGGATCAGTTTACCATAAAACTCAAGAAGCAGAGCTAATGCTCTGCATATATATGTTGTGTTGTTCTGCTTGGCAGACCTGGGCCCAAAGTTATTGACCACCCTTGTCATGCCATTATATGGTTTCCACCAGCAGCCAGACCACTTCTTGTCTAGATATTTAAATCTAAAATGAACCTAGACCCAACCTGATTCATTCTCACTAAAATAGGATACTGTCCAAACATTATAAATGTCTTATTACCTGTTCATGTCTTCCTTCTGGTTCTGTCTTCCAGTCAAAGAGGTGCCTTAATAGTATATGTGGTTTTCTCTTGCTCTTTAAATATATACCTGAGCTACTGTGCAGATCAACCACCATATCTTAAGTGGTGGTTTTCATTCAACCCATTAACCCGAACACAGTACTCCAGTCCAGAGTCAATGGATGACTACAGAACATTGAGAATCACATTTTTCTTAGGATGAGGAAAGTAACACAAAAGCATCTTAATCTTAAGCACAGTATTTAAGTCTTCTTGTATATCACTGTTTATCTCTTTAGGTGGCCATAGACACACAGATCCTATCGTACGAATCGAGAATTCGTACGATTTTCGGATCGTGTGTGGCGTGTGCCGACATCTTTCGTCCGTCAGAGATCGGTCTTTTGGTCGATCGGTCAGGGTTGATTTTGACCCGATCCCACCGGAGCCCATTGCGCATCGTAATCGGCCATACGGCCGAACAATCAGATTACCCCCGATATAGCCATGCTCGTTAATGGCATATCGGGGAAGGATCCGCTTGTTTGGCGATGTTGCCAAACGAGCGGATCTTTGCGTCTATGGCCACCTTTTTAGACTAGTTTAATCAAGTATTAGGCATCCAAATTTGGCCATTAAAGCCCAAGTTAGACTTTCTTGAGGGTGAAGTAGGGACAATAACTTGCCTTTGTACACATATTTGTACAGACAACCATAGATTGGTTCACCTGTCAATAACTCTACAAGAGCCTTCCTTAGAATCAATCCTTAAGCAGGAGACCCCGACCCCACCAAAGATATAATATAACGTGTGTCATCTGAATGCAAGTAGAAATAGCAAACAGACTTGAGAATCCTTTTGGACAACCAATGGGAATAGCTGAAAAGAAGCTTAACCTTCCACTCATAGGTTGGTACCAAGAGGATATTTTGGCAAATAACAACTCATATATAGTGTTCAGATCCCTTCTTTGCCAAAAAGACACTGAGTTAATTGAATTGCTCCCATGGCTCATTTTGCCTAAATGCAACCGATGGAGAACTTCTGCTGATCAAGCTGACATTTATGGCAAGGGAATGCAAAGCTTGTTAAAGTTTGTTCAAGTTGCATAAAATGTTCCTTAATATTAGTTGAAACATCTGTATAAAAATGCATACATAGAAAAAAGTTTTGCTCAGAAGGATGATTCAGAAAAAAAAAATCTATGTGTTAAAGTAATCCATGGTAATACATAAGTTTTACCTACCTGGAACTGGATATTCACTTAATACTTGGGAAAAGTCTGGAAGGACATTGGGAAATGGAATGCTGATTGTACTACCACTGTTGGGGCTAGAAAAGCCACTGGAAGATGGAGAGATTGAGCCAAATGAATGTTCTCCTTCAGATATTCTTTTTTTCTCTGGCAGTGGAGGATGTGAATACTTTTTTTTCCCTGACCGCTGTAGGAATGGACTTCTTTGTTCTTTGCTGTTAACTGCAGAGTCAGTTGATCTTGAAATCTTTGGTGAACCCTTGGTACTGGACATAAATGTTCCATGCCTCTCATCCAACAAAGTTAGGTTATTACCAGATCCATCAAAGTTCAAGTATAAATGTGGGCTTGCAAAGATATCTTGTGAGTTTGATGATGTAAATTCTGAATTGCATATTGTAAGAGCCTCAAAGCCATGTGTTATTTCCTGGGTCATTACTGAATTCTGTACAATTGGATTAGTATATTCTGCTGGTATTGGGCAACTCACTGGAGATCTGTTCTTCGGTGATGGCTGTGAGGACAACAAGGGCATGGGGGAATTTTCTAGCCAGTAATTGTCATTATCCAGAGAACTAAAGAAATAAAACAAATAATACATTAAATACAATTAAACATAAAATTAAGGGTATTTTTGTACTTTGGATCATCATACATTCAGTATGCTAAAAAAAAAAAACAAAGAAAAAATTCATAAACCCAATAGTATTTTTTTACCACGAATATGTATTAATGCAGTTACCATCGAATACATCAAGTACTATCCATCTTTACTGCTCTATACTTCTGTAATACTGCATATGCCAATGAGCATACTTTGCTTTCTGAACCAAGTGCTAAAGGCTAAAAGGGCATTGTGAATTGTTAAACATTCTAGGCTCTCTTCTAACAGTAATAATATCAATGTAATAGTCCATAAAACTAAATTTAGTTCTCCTCAATCTTACTCATGTGATCTTAGCTACAATCTAATGAACACATCAATGCACAGATATCCAGACATTACACAAAAGGTTTCTATACACACAGTATATTAGTCATGTATTCCCTTAATTAATTATGCTAGCATCTCCAAACTAATACCCCATAATCTACAGTAAGATGTATTTTTGCTGTAGCCTAGCTATATGGCTTCAGAGTTTTCCAAGAGGTGCCATTGTGTCACAGAGACTTTAAAGTAAAATTTCCTAGACGAATATCATGTGTATGTGTATACGAACACAATCTTCATAAATAACACACAAACAATGGTCTTCTTGTCAACACAATGTTTAAACATTCACAGTCCAGGCTCTACAGAAGTACGTAAACTCTCATACTTAGTAACTGGAAGAACCTCCTTTCGCATTAACCCCCCACAGAAAATGTTTGTGCAAATGCTGACCAGACTAGCATGATGGTCAGGAGGAATTTTAAACTGTTCTGCCTCACATATCTGTTTCAGTTCACTGATATTTCTGAGATCCCTTGCATGAGCAGCTTTCTTCATGTCAAGCCACAGCATCTCCATGGCTTGACATCTGGACTATGGCTTGGGTATTCCAGGATTTTCTTCTGTTTAAGGTATTTTGCTGTTGATTAACTCCACAGTTTTGGGTCACTGTCTTGTTGCTTCACACAATTTTGTTGATTAACTCCACTGTTTTGGATCATGGTCTTGTTGCTTCAAGCAATTTCTATTAAGTTTTCGGTGTAAATTTGCTATCTTGAAATAAGATTACAAAAGGTCTTTGTATAATTTTAAGTTTACTGTATCCTCTGCTATAGCAAGCTGTGCAGGCCTTTAATTTTTTTTTCAACTCATCATTGTGTGATCCAATGGTATAGCAACTGAAATTCTGAACAGTTGATGCCTCTCTGCAAGTATTCTAGAAGTCTCAAGAAAATACAGAAATGCCATGGGCCACAATGTTTCCTGATCCTCTTGCAATACACTTGTTTAGCGCATAGGGCAAGTTGGAAAGCCAGTGTTGCTATATCATCACCACAAATAGAAGCTTATAAAAGACCCTGACTACGGTGTGCCCAGTTTAAATTACTGTAGCAACTTAAATGGGAGTTTAATTTGTTTTAGCATGTTATAAAATTACCTACTCTGAGCTTCTTTCCTTCTATCAAATGAGGTGGTGAATGGCCAGGGCAGCTAAAAATCTATTGTGCTGTGAGGCTGCAATTTTATTATTATTGCTACTTTGCATTACCTTTTTTCTAATCAATCTCCCTGCTTTTTATATTCCCAGTCTCTCATTGAAGTCACTGTCTGGTCGCTGGGGTAACTTAAACCCTAGCAACCAGCTGCTGAAATTCCAAACAAGACAGCTGTTTATGAAAAATCGAAATAATTAAAAAAAAAAAAAAAAAAAAAAAAGAAATAAAGACCAATAGCAAATAGTCTAGGAATATTGCAGTCTATATTATATTAAAATACTGTCAAAGGTGAACTACCCCTTTGATACCATTATTCATGTTCCTGTTCAAAATTCTTAAATTTTTCAATAAAAATATATAAGGTCTATATTTTAGCAGCATGTAAGTCAGAAGTATGCCGAAATCCATTACAAACTCATCATTAGGTATGGGCAAATTTTTTCGCCTTGTTTCGCCGCAAAAATTACGTCCATAGACTTGTATGGCATTGTGCGTCCAAAAAAAAAAAAAAAAAAAAACGATCGTCAAAAAAAATTGTACAATTTTTTTGTTGCCCATAGACTTTAATGGGCGTCTGTGACATTTCGCCGGCACTGAATTTTTGGCGAAACGAAACGGGTCAAATTCGCCCATCCCTACTCCTCGTTTTAGTAACTGAAATCATACCTGTCATCTCTCCTGGAGCATGCAGCATTGGACAGCCTTGGAATTGTTGGTCTCTGCATTTCAGTCATACACAATGCAGAGTTTATGTCAGTAGAAGTAACAGATTCCAGCACTGTCTGGTGACGACTTTCATTAAAGTTTGAAGTTTCTAGAGCAAAATACACAAATATCATAAAACTATGTTCATCTCCTGTAATAATTAGTAAAGGGCAATAAAAATGGCATTAGAAAAAAAAAGAATAAAATTTATACAAAGTACACATAGATACAACTGGAAATTCTAAATATATTATAATAATATTGTAGTACATCTGTATCATGTGAGCTGTTATATTTGTATTTTGTAAACTAGCCCTCACTAAATTAACATGGGTATACAATTACATAGAATTACAACCATTTTAACTATACCCAGCTGCAAGGACCCAACAACTTAGACAATCAATAACAAAAACATCATGTCTACATACACGAATATCTATACCCAAGAAACCGAATGACAGCTTTCCATAAACAAACCTCCAGTCTTTCAGCACACTTTGCCTAGCAGAGCAGAGCTGCACTTCCACTATTCTACGCTTGCATCTTGCCTTTAGAACTAAAACATGGCCACAAAAACAACCCAATGTATCAGACTCCTTCCTCAAACATTGTGAAACTTGCATTTCCATTTTTAGCAGGACTCAGTTGAATCCAAGTGCCTGGCCAAACCAAATCCGAACCCTAAATATCACAACTTTTAGTCATACATTTAAGACAATCACAATTTTTTTCTCCAGTACAGATTCTAATTTGCTTATTAGGATTCAGTGCATCCCTAAAATATATCATCATGCAATTTAAATTCCTTACAAAAAACATTCCTTAAAAATACTTAACCTACAGAAAATGTTTTATTAGCAGGCAAGGCAACCCTCACAATTGTATGTATTATCCAACCACAAGAGCAGCCACTTATATATACACCACAGTTGGCAGGGATGCTGCCCTCTTGCACTATAAAGGAAGACACCCCAACTTATGAGAAATTATCTAATCAAATACTTTGCCATCACCAAATATATCCTGTCTATTAACATTCTCTTTGATACTCAGTGAGCATGTTATAATGATAAAGGTAATGCTTAGTAAGAAAAATGTCCCTTTACGGAACAGGAATTCACGTTGTACCTATGCTGAGAACAGCAATTCTGTTTATTGGCGATTGGCTAGGTATCAGGCTTGTTTCCTTTGGCTAGTACCAACAGTGGATTTTCAGTTCACAAGCTGTAGGTGAACTAAGACTTCCGGCATCCTCGGACAACAAAATACAAATGAGAAGTGGTTAAAGAATATGGATCTCAGCCTTCAGATATTGTATGGACAGCAGAGACAAAACACCTTTCCTAAACTGATGGACATACAAGTTCCTGCATTCCCTAACAAAGTTTATGAAGGATGATGGAACATGAGGTTCCATCTGGTAAAGCTACAGAACACTTTGGACCATAAATGTGTGCAATGCCTCAACATATAATAGCCAGAAATGGAGGAACCATGCCCTTCATCCCAGGTTTCAATTTGGGGATGGGTGGTACGTTGACATGTAATTGTACACGTAATTTAGTTTGCACAGATGTTGATGCTGGATATAGTGGGACTTGCTAAAGTGGTGATGTTGATAGTGATGTTGAAAATGATGTAGAGATTAAGTCTTGCCTGATATAGATTTGTTGTGAAATTTGAGTTTTTGCTGATGCATTTTGTTTAGCAGGAAAAAGACACCGATTAACAAAAAAAGAAAAAAAGAAAGAAAAATTACCGACTGACTCCACTGCATTTGGCATGAGAGAAACTGCCTATTGACTCCAATGCATTTGGCACAAGAGAAACGGCCTATTGACTCCAATGCATTTGGTGCGAGAAAAACATTTATTGACCAAGGAACTTAGCCTGAGGAAAACACAGCAAGAAAATGTTGATTGACGCCAATGCATTCCACATAGCTGGCAATGCAGGGTAAATTAGAGCAAAAAAAAAAAAAAAAAATTCATGGTAAAGTAGGTCAAATGTTATCTAATTTAATGCAAATAATCATTCTTTAGGATTTAGGTTGCATTTCTGCAAAAATCATAGTTACTCCATATTAATGCAGCATTCTTGATGTGGTAGAATATAGTCAAGAGTACTATAAGATTTTTTGAATTTGGCAGCTGTGCTAATTCTGAAACTGCCATGATAACTTTATAGTTCACTACCCGGAGTAAAGCAAGTAAAGTGTCAAAAACACACAGACTGGTTATTTCATTACTAATACACTAATACAAATATAATGAATAATGTACCCTCTATTGTAAAATATCAGTCAACAAGGACTGGAGCTTTTATACAGGTCCTAGAACTCCAAGGTGACTACTAATATCCTCATATTTTACAACAGCGAGTATATTTTTATTCTAAAACAGCGAGTCATGTGAATGAAATAACATCACTAATCACTAATACCAATTAAGGACATTGCATTTATATAGTGAATAATGAACCCCCAATTGTAAAATATAGGGATATAAGAAGTCACAGAGGAATTCAATAACCATCAGCCTTGTGCTTTTATAAAGGTCATGGAAACAACAGGGGGTACATTATTTATCAAAATACACAAGTTTTAGTGAGTCATGTGACAGAAATTACAATAACTGAGCACCAATTATATCTGATAACATCACTAAGCTGCATTTATATAGTGTATAAGTACCCCTAAAATATAAGGATAAGTTACGAAAGGAGTTCCATGACCATATAAAAGCACAAGGCTGATGGCCTAGTGTTTTTATACAGGTCATGAAACTCTGAGGTAACTTCTAATATCCTGATATTTTACAACAGGGGGTACTTTATTTATTATAATACACAAGTTTCAGTGAGTCATGTGACAGAAACGACATCACTAAGCTCCGATTATAACTGATGCCATCACTAAGCGTTTCTAAGGATCTAATTTACATGATATTCATGGCTCTTGTGTATTATAAGGATATCATTTGTGGGATATTCAGGGCTCTTGTGTATTGTAAGCATATAATTTATAACTTTTTTTTTTGTAGTACAAACTACTTTACAGTCTGCAGACAGAACAGCTTTTTTAACATTTCGGTCACATAAGACAATGTATTGATGTGAAGATTACACAGCTTAGACGCTGATGTTATTTATGAGTATACTAAAAACAAGAGAAAGCAGTAAAACCCCACACTACCTTAATAAAATTAATTGAGATCTAATTATATAAGTGCTTAGTGCTATTATAAACATATGCTTAGTTCTCAATCAATTTAGCACCAACATACAATTAATGGTATTTCAATCGATTGTGTTAATACAAATAATTATGATTAAAGTGCTTAAGTGCTATAAATTAGGTGCTGTGACCTTCAACAAAATGTATCTACACACAATTGATGAATAATCTAAAAGTTCATGGTTCTTATATGAATTAAATAAGGTGCTAGTGCTGTAGTTATAATTTTAAAGTAGGTTCATGGTATCAAACAATTAAAAATAAAGCGTCAGCAATTCACGAATAAAAGTTAGAAATTAGAAAATAGCATAGAGGTGGAGTTGTCCCGAAAGACAACTTTTAACAGAATTCACTGAAAATAAACAAGCAGGCATACATTTAGCCAATTAAAAATAATTGTTCTATTAAAAACAATCTCAACTTAGCTTTATTTACAGCTAGACTGCCCTCATCTCCGGAATGTAGTCAGCTGCTAAACCACCTGTTTGCCTTTCCCTGCTGACTGAATTACAAAAATGGCCTAACTCTTGACCCTCCTTGAAATCAGAAATCCTGTTTAGCAGCTGTTAAAGTTGCCAAATTTCACAGCTTATATTAACAAGGCCTTCGTTATTTCAGTTACTTCTGATTATCTACAGTTCTTCCTTAAACTGAGTATGTATTTGTCTGAAATAAGTTACAAAGTCTTATATCCCACATTAGTGATGTGCAGACTGACCCAAAACCCACATTGTTCCGCGGGTTGATCACTGGTTGGGTTGAAATTTGGCCAGCCATTGTGGGTTAGGGTTAGGTGTGGGTCAGACAAGGGAAGTACACTCTTCCATTGCTCCTGAAGGTTTCCAGTCTTGGAACCAGAGGCAGGTACAGGGCGAGAAGATGCGGGTACGGTTGGGGGCGCGGGTCCAACAATGAAAACATTTTGCGGGTGAAAGTGGGGTGTATTTTAAAGTTTTGCAGGTTAGGTGCTGGCTAAGTTTCTCCTGACTCACACATCACTATCCCACATATCTACCCTAAAAGAGAAATTGCTCTCTTTTAGCACAGCATACAGGTGTCAGCTGAAGCACTTGCACATGACTGTAGTTGGCTGAATCTGCTTGTTGACACTGGAACAGCCCATAATAGACCTAGTCAGCAAAATGTTTTTTTTTTTTTTTTAAACCACACTAAAAAAATCCAGAAAACTAGGTTAATTGTCTTACATGAAACTAGGGATGCACCGAATCCAGGATTTGGGTCAGAATTATGTCTTTTTCAGTGGGATTGGGCTGAATTCTTCTGCCTGGCCGTACCGAATCTGAATCCTAATTTGCATATGCAAATTAGGGTCGGGGAGGGGAATTGCGTGACTTTTTGTCACAAAACAAGGAAGTAAAAATGTTTTCCCCTTCCCATCCCTAATTAGGATTGGATTCGTCATTCGGCCGAATCTTTCGCAAAGGATTCGAAGGTTCAGCCGAATCCAAAATAGTGGATTCGGTGCATCCCTACATGAAACATATTGGAATATGTCTGATTAGATGACATTTGTGAGGGCAAAATGCCCAGTTTCTGCCAGGTCTGTTCCAGAGAGATCAGGCCTGTCAAAATTACATATTGAAGTGCAGAAGTTAAGCAGACGGCACGCTGGTACTTTCAATGAACAAGGAAAACCCCCTCCAATGGTTTCTAAATGGCATTATGTAAAAATTCAATAAGCCAACAACAGAAGAGAAATTCACCACTTCTTTGGGTGCAAAATTTTAAGTAACTACTATCTGTTCTGAAAATGCATTCCAAATAATACATCACTTTATTTATTAATTTTAAAGAAGGTCTGTTTTAAAAGTCTCCCAGCTGATTAGACTAAACACTATTTATGTCAGATGCTTAATTTATATATTAGTACATTGATAAATCGTTTGACTGCAGCGCCTGTTGTATTCCTATAGAGGACACCCGGTAATAGGTGAAAAATAGCAAGTGACACTGTTTGAGCTACATTTTCTAAAATTGTCTAAAATATAATTCCTATCATATTAGTATACAGGTATGGGATCTGTTATCCGGAAACCCGTTATCCAGAAAGCTCCTAATTACGGATAGGTCTCCCATAGACTCCATTTTATTCAAATGTTTAAAAATTATTTCTCTGTAATAGTAAAACAGTAGTTTGTACTTGATCCAAACTAAGATATAATTAATCCGCATTGGAAGCAAAACCAGCCTATTGGGTTTATGTAACGTTTACATGATTTTCTAGTAGACTTAAAGTATGAATATCCAAATTATGGATCCCTTATCTGGAAAACTCCAGGTCCCAAAAATTCTGGATAACAGATTCTATACCCGTATTAGGTTCTACTTCCCCTTTAATCAAGTCACAAGATGAACATATCCTGCCCCTGCTCTTAATGCTCATTTACTGGATAGTTAAATCATAACTTCAATCCCCCCAAAAAAAGGCAAAACAGAAGAAGCATAGTTACAAAAAGGTAACAAATTTATGTCTGCCCAATCAAGCATCAGGCAGCATGTTTGAAATTTCTGCTAAAAGTATTAACATCCCTTGAAATAGGAAAAAATGCTTGTCCAGAGCTGTTAAAATGCGTGATTCATTAAAATCCTTCCGTGTATCTAGAATTTCATAAGTATTTTTTGAATACACCATAATGCTTGAATACATATTATCAGACAAAGTAGTGTGTGTGTGTCTCTGCAGTTTCTGGGGATGGAAAAAGAAATGCTAATGCACATTCTTTTAGTCAAGGGAAATCAACATAGCAAAAATGAAGAAAAATGTCCGTTGTTAGTTCGGTAAGGCCTGCCTACAGGAATTCACTACATATTTCTGCACAGATCAAGTTTCAACCCACATCACTGCTCCTGTAAATTCCTTGAACACACTATTAAAACTCTGCTACAGTGACGAATGTAAGGAAAAGAGATGGACAGTAACCTACCC
This sequence comes from Xenopus petersii, assembly GCA_038501925.1. Classification (NCBI taxonomy): domain Eukaryota; kingdom Metazoa; phylum Chordata; class Amphibia; order Anura; family Pipidae; genus Xenopus; species Xenopus petersii. The sequence goes on from CM076682.1 coordinate 104,371,288, forward strand.
AACGAAGACGGCATATCACAGAAATTTCAGCAAAGGAAGTAATTCAACAAGAAAAGCTGAAGAATCCTATCGATGTTTTGGACAGATCCATGATTCCTTCAGTTCTAGAACTCTGAGCAGCCAGCCAGCCAGTGTAGGAGGCACATGCCACTATGAAGAGAAGCTCTGTAGCTGCTTTTCTTAGATTTTCTCCTCCCCCTAAACATTCTGAAATAAACACACTGCAAAGGGATATTCTCAGCAGTATTAGAAGGGCAAGGGCAGAGCAGGCTTCTCTGTGAAGTCACATAGTTTTAAAGAGGCTAGCGTGTACTGTGTGCAGCTGGGAAATAATTCAGTGATTGTCTAACTATACACTGTACTGTCACTGGCAGCCTGACATTTTCCCTGCGTTCATTCTCTTTAACTCCACCCCAGCACATTTTTATTTCCATTTGAGAGACTCTCAGACACACACAGCATTGTTTCACATTTTCCTCTTCTTTTCCCCCTAATCTGCACATGTAGTTTTACATGGCTATCTGCAGAACTGATGTACGCCGATTTTGATTATCTGTGAATTACAGCAGAGCTAGGAGTCAACTTGTTAACATCCCGGAAAATGCATGCTGAAGACTGACAAAGCATTTCCTCTGGCAATTGTTCTTTTGTCAAATCCGGGGAAGTTAAATCAACATGCAAGGATGAGAATAGAAACTGTGCAAAGGAGACATCTGGAGATGGTCATAAAAAGTTGAAGAGTGGGCACTGTACTACTATTATTTATTATATTTTATTTATAAACAAAGGCAAAGATTCATTGCCAGATGTTTATGCTACAGGTATGGGATCAGTTATCTGGAAACCTGTTATCCACAAAGCTCTGAATTATGGAAAGGCCGACTCCATTTTATCTAAACAATCCAAATTTTTAAAAATGATAACCCTTTTCTCTGTAATAATAAAACATTATCTTGTACTTAATCCAAACTAAGATATAACTAATCCTTATTGGAGGCAAAACCAACCTATTGGGTTTATTTAATGTTTACATGATTTTCTTGTAAACTTGAGGTATAAAGATCCAAACTACAGAAGGATCAGTTATCCTGAAAACTCCAGGTCCCGACCTTTCTGGATTACAGCTCCCATACCTGTACTCTGCTGCATGACATGTGTGTTTATTCTGATGATCTAGCTAAAGCAATGACTATTAGAGGGAGAACAGATTTATCATCACCCTTACCAGCATTTAGGGTTGTGACCTCCTGTAGAAAAATTCCAGCCTTCCCGTGAATTAATTTTTCTTCCTTGTTAATAAGGAGCATCTACATCCTCTTATCAACTGTCATTTTTATAAGGTACATACACATCAGTAATGCTAATTCTGCCAAGGAGAATGGTGCTGAGCAGCAACATTGTGTTCCCCGCCAAATACTCGCATCCCCCCCACCCGTACTTCACTCAAAACTCCTTCTCCAGGTTATGCCCAACCATGTTTTGACCTATCCAGCGGTCTCTTCTGCCTACCCCTAGATGTGGCCCTGAACATAACCAGTACACTTTATTTTCTAGATCAAATTATCTGCTGTCCTGGGAGGTTTTGGTGCTCTAAAGAAACTTATATGTTCACAGCGAGTGCCATGCAGTTCATATACAACCAGCAAGAAAGGACTACACTGCAATGTCATCATATGACAAATACAAAGGCACATTTTTAAAGATGCACATTTCTTTTAAGCTATTGAAATTCAAAGGGTTGATGGTGGGTCCTTTTGTGCTATGCAATTAAAGTTGCCCATTTATTAAAGTTGCCCCGATGATCCCAGCAGTCAACAATAGTGCACATCATAGGAATCCAGAGTACATAGGACCTGGGGTTTTCAGGAAAACGTAGGTTTCTGTAATTTGAATCACCGTACCTTATAGGAGAACTAAACCCCCCATTGTGATAAGTCCCCACTGGCCCCCATGAACTGTGTCCCCTCTAGAAATAGCGACTGCACATGCAGAGTGAGCGCAGCGGAGCTCACGGGCGCCATCTTCTTCTCTTTGGTAATTTTCAGTAATCTTCATGTCTTCCTCCTCCCCTTCGCAAATTTTCATCTCTTTCGGCACATGCGCAGTTGTCGCCAACCAGAAGATTGCTCCAACTGCGCATGCGCCAATACGCCAATCACTTCATGAAGGCTACCGAAGAGAAGAAGATGGCGCCCGTGAGCTCTGCTCACTCTGGATGTGCGATCACTATTTATACAGGGGACAGAATTCAGGGGTAAGACTGTGTAGGGGGAGGCAGTGAGGTGGCCAGCGGAGACTAGCAATTCATTTAAAAATAAAGGGATACTGTTATGGGAAAAAAGTTTTTTTCAAAACACATCAGTTAATAGTGCTGCTCCAGCAGAATTCTGCACTGAATCTGTTTCTCAAAAGAGCGAACATATTTTTTTATATTTAATTTTGAAATCAGACATGGGGCTAGACATATTGTCAGTTTCCCAGCTGCCCCTGGTCATGTGACTTGTGCTCTGATAAAACTTCAGCCACTCTTTACTGCTGTACTGCAAGTTGGAGTGATATCACCCCCTCCCTTTCCCACCCAGCAGCCTAATAACAGAACAACGGGAAGGTAACCAGATATCAGCTCCCTGACACAAGATAACAGCTCCCTGGTAGATCTAAGAACAGCACTCAATACTAAAATTCAGGTCCCACTGCAACATGTTCAGTTACATTGAGTAGGAGAAACAACAGCCTGCCAGAAATGACCTGAGATGGCTGCAACACACCAATATTACAACTAAAACATACACTTATTGGTCCATAAATTACATTTTATATGGTAGAGTTAATTATTTGCAGTATAAGTGTAATTTGGAAATAAAAACATCATAAAAATCATGAGAGAATCCCTTTAAATAAACCCAACAGGATTGGCTTGCCTCCAATATGGATTCATGCAGCTTAGTTGGAATCTAGTACAAAGTGCTGTGATATTATTACAGAGAAAAAGCAAATCATTTTTCAAAATTAGAATTAGTTATTAAAGATAGACTCTATGGGAAACAGCCTTCCCATAATTTGAAGCTTTCTGGATAATGGGTTTCATGATAATTGACTCCATACCTGTAATATCCAGCAAGCACTTGTAGAAGCATGTTTGGGTGATTATACTGTAAATGAATAGGCCACACATTTCCGGTTTGTGCTAAAGATTGCTAGGTAGCGTTACATTAGTTGCATCTGCTGCATTAGTTAAGTTTGTCAAAGAACTGCTTGCAAAAGACCAAAAGAAAAAAAAAGCACCCCCCAATTGTTTTTTACATTGATAGGCAACATGGAAACAAAGGTATAATTTTTGCAATGATAGCCTGTCTTCTATGCATACTTTTTGTTTGCAAGCACTGGATACTGGATTATGAAACTATGACTGCTCACTTGGTACTCAAATTTACCCCAGTATTATTCCTCATGATACAGTGCAGAAGATTTGAATGCAGGGCACATACATATTTGCTTGTTTTCACTCCTAAAGTATTCTCATTGTGAACAGCAGGATGCAAGTAGGGTCAGTAGGCCAAAGCACAGAATGGAGTGGTTGTTGTTAGGGAAAAATGGCACTACTGGCCTTGGGGCTTTTTGAGGAAAAAAGCATAGTATACAGATGATTTAGTACACTTTAAAAACCAACAATACAAATATACGGAGAGGAAATAATCTCCTTTACTGCCATACAGGGCAGTTCAAATTCCTTTTCCAGCCAGAGCAATCACATTAACCCTTCCTTTTTCAGTAGCCTGTAAAACATTATGGATTCTACAAAGATCTTCCATGCTAAAGTTTTTTTTTTTGTGCTCTAAGTATTAACACTACTAGAAGAAAATAGGTACTAGAGCAAGTGCCAAAAGGTACATAATTACAGTAAAGAACAGCAATTAAACAAATATATATATATACAAAAATGCGTATAATCTGCACACCATGAGGTAGAAATAACCTGGGTGCTAGTCCAAGAAATGAGTAAATACGAATGTAGGATGACAGCACTCCAAGGGTTTAACAGACAAGCTATAGTGTCAAAAAAACAAAGCTGTTACACTCTCAGGATTTGAAAAAATGCCAAAGGAAGTTTATCGAGAGAGAACACATGCAAATTACTAAACATTTGGTTCTACACTGGGACCTTCATCAGGACCTAAAAAAGTAACAAACTGAGCTGTAGTGAGAGTCCAGAATATGAACACTGCCTAAAACCAATGCCAAAATGGTTGCTAGGCAATTGATCAGTGCGTAGACACACACAAAAAGACTTTCCATAATTTAAAAAATCTGTAGGTAAAGAAGAAAGTGTTAACTAGAGAAAGGTCAGAGGAGCAACAATATCCCTGAAAATGAACAATATATCTTCAGTGTACTTACCACCACCTAACTGATGTATTTCTGTCAAATGGGGTGTTTGATATCCTTCTTCACAGAGCTGAGAATAATTTAGATGACTTCTTACTGCAATTGAAACAAAAAAAGTTCATTTTAGCTAGAACTCCCTATCAGAAGGCTGTCATTTATATTTTGCAGGTGGTGTTGCTGTATAGGAGGCTGCCCTTTCTTATTATGGAGGCTGCTACCTCCCTCTCTTACAGTTTCTCTATTTCTTTGCTCCAGGTTGTGATCTCAATTCTCAACTCACAGGCTGTTCAGCTCATAGGGGCTGAACAGCCGAACACATTCATTTTGTGGGGACACGAGTCACTGAGCTCTGTTAGGCGCACAAATGCCGGTGGTAATTTTTCAGTGCAGACAAAATGTAAATTGTGTGGTTTTTGTTTTTTGCACTTTTTACACTGCCCTCCACCAGGTATATATGATCCTGTGTGTTTTGGGGACATTTCAAACGTTTAAAATAGTGTTTATGTTCTATTATCATTACACAGTAGGTTTTTATTAACTGCTTGAACATATTCACCATATGGTGTCTCGGGTGAAACTGGAAAAGAAGGTGTTGAAGGAACAGTCTCGGCTGCTTGAGAACTCCCTGAGAAGATATTATCGACTTCATCGAATCGTTCCTGGTAACGAAGAATGCGCCTCTGGAAGATAAAACAGAAATAAATTAGGCTTCATCTTTTTCAGATGAATGCTTTTGTAAGTTTATAACACCTAACAATCATAAAAGCTTAAATCAAATCAGAAATTGTCCCTGGTTGTACATGTGAACGTTCAAAGTGTTTTATTTCATTCATGTTTCATCACATTTTTATTAGACGCAACATGCTGTGTTTCCTTGCACTTGTCATGCATTCAGAAACCAATAGAATAGAGGGTTGCTTTTGGAATTGACAAAACAGCACTTGTGTGGATTTAAAAAAATGCATTTAAATGCAATATATTTGTTTTTAATTCATTTTGCACACTTTATGAAATGCATTAAAAAAAACACATACGATGAGCCCTTACTCTTCTAATAAACCCAGTGCTTATTAAGTTGATTAGATTTTCAGAAAAGTACTATTATTCAAACTTATATCCAGAAATATATAGCTTCAATGCAATTCTATCAATAGCTGAACATCGAAAGCAATGCTGTTCTCTGAATATCAAGCATTTAGTGTTAAGTAGTGCAGTTACCTATGAAGTTCATATTATTTTGTAATGTGTTTTCCGGTAGTTGCAAATATCAAAAACATTTCACAGCAATCAAACTGTCCTGTTTTTCTTGATGGATGGTATTGCATATATAAATAAATACATACTGTACATAATCAGAGGAAGTGCTTTAAATGATGAAGAGCAGAACACGTACACTTTAAATGAAAGGTTCTTTTCCAGCAAAATATATATATAAATATTACCAGCTGCTGTGGGAATTTCAATACACTAAACATCACTTTTATTTGGGGAGGAAGAATACAAATTAAAATTAAACAAACCTCTTTTGAATGTCCAGTAAGGGGCAAGGTTTTTGGAGAGGGATCCTGGTCAGAGGACGTCTTCCAGCTATAACTGCAGTATTGCAGGGAATCTGCATTATTATTGTCATACTGACCAAAACTTAGTTTTCTGGCAGCTGCCAGTGATGCACTGCTTTTCTTGGAGCCTGCAAACACAAAATAGAAAAGCCACATCATATAAAGTGAGAAATATAAAGTGCAGAAATCAATCCAGATAAGATTTCCAAATACAGGTATGGGATACGTTATCTGGAAAACCATTATCCAAAAAAACGCAGAATAATGTAAAGGCCATCTCCCAAAGACTCCAGTATAATCAAATAATCCATTTTTTTTTTAACTTATTTCTCTTCTTCACCAAACTAAGATATAATGCTTATTGGAAGCAACGCCAGCCTATTGGGTTTATTTAATGTTTAAGGTATGAAGATCCAAATTATGGAAAGATCCTTTATCCGGAAAAACCGCAGGTCCCAAGCATTCTGGATAACAGGTCCCATACCTGTATTTTTAAATCTTTGAAACCTAAGAAGCTAACACCAAGCATGTGACCAATATATTTAAAACAGAGGATTTGCTTTCTTGTAATACTCAGTTTCATGCTAGTGAAACCAAACTTTTAGTTTTAGACACCCCCTTAGAATTTAAACCATCTGCCCAATACACAATCAAATCAGTCCAACTCCCAGAAACTGACCACTTCCCCTATACCTGGTGGGTAAATGCAGAGTTGCCCAGCAAGGTTAGCTGCTCAGAGTTCCACTAGGGATCCTGGAACAAGCAAATCATGGTGGCTGCCAATACCACTATACCACTGTGTTCTGCATTTGTTCAAAATATACATAGGGAACAATTCTGTTTTTCAGATTTATGTTGTTAGAGTGTGTATATGTATGTTAGTGTATCATCAATATGTGTGTGTGTGTGTGTGTATATATATATATATATATATATATATATATATATATATATATATATATATATATATATATACACATACAAACATATTTAGACCACTTATATACAGAAAAACTAACTGTAGCTCTGAATAGTTTGACAGAACATGCCCATTCTAAAGGGAAAATATTGTCCCTATATAACATGACTTTATTCTGTTGGCCTTATGTAGAAAAGGTGCATTAGCACTATCTGAACTGCTAAAAAAAAAGGAGGCCATGTAATGCACTAAGTACCACCACTTGTAATGTAGTATAACCCCTACCTTATTCCATTGTGAAGCATTGGATTGTGGTACTTGAATTCCCACTGCTTTCCATAATGGGTGGAGCACAGATTTCCTGGAAAGCAGAGTAACTTAAATCCGCAGAATCCATCACCTCACAAAGGAACAAGGTGAGGGAGAGGTTGCATTGCACTATGAGCCTAGGGGGAAGGGCAAGGAACGTGTCCCTGCAGCTAACGTTCCTTTCAACTCTGTGGAATCAGGTATGTCTGCGTAAAAATCTATTTATTTCTGGAAGTTCACATAGTGCGTATGCACATTTTTTTGCATAAATCCATACAAATTAACTCGGTCAATATATTTTCCCTGTAAGAATTTTTTAGTGAGGTGATTCTCAGTATCACCTATTTTTCTCATTTCCTTTGTCCTTTTATAATTAGATACCCCACCCCCCGCCCCCAATGGTCTGTTCTATGGTACAAAACAAAGAGTTATCAAGCACTTCTTCTCCAGTATATATTTTAGAAAATATAGTGTCTGGGGGATTGACAAGGGGTAACTATATCGATGTACACATACAAATGCCTACAGTATGTGGGATGAACAGCTTCCCTGCTGTCAACTAGGCAAACAATTCATATTATTAAAGGAACAGTAACACCAAAAATGAAAGTGTTTTAAAGTAATGGAAATATCATGTACTATTGCCCTGCACTGGTAAAACTTTTGCTTCAGAAACACTATTGTAGACAATATAAATAAACTGCTGTGTAGCAATGGCGGAAATTAAAAAAAGGATATATGTTACATGTTATAATAGCGGATAACAGATAACACCATAATGTTCTACAGAGCTTATCTGCAATGTGTAACCTGAGCCTTTTCTCCTTTGAATGGCTGACCCATTGCTACACAGCAGCTTTTTTTATATATACAATAGTAGTGTTTATGAAGCAAACAGCTGTTATATCAGTGCAGGGCAATATTTGTATTACTTTAAAGCGCTTACATTTTTTGATGTCACTGTTCGTTTAACAAGAATTGTATTTATAAAACATTCTGCAGCATTGTAAAAAAAATAATTGGATACACTCAACATACAAGATAGCAATACAGAAACAACCATAAACAAGATAATAATACAAGAGGTAAATCACTTACATAATTTATTAATGCAGATGTCAAAAGCTGCATGCAAACAGGGGTACTTCCGCAAATGAATTAAACAGTCACTGCTATCTATTACCGTCTATCTCAAAAACAAGAGGGGCTCTGCCCCCCCCCCACCCCATCCTGAGGCAAGCTTCTTGATATTCTCCCCCCCCCCCTCCGAATTTTTTGCACTATTACTGGATAGGCATAGGATGCACCACTAGTATAGAGAGAGCAATTGCACTCTGCTCGAATTGAGCTGAATTTCTGCTTTTATCAGATTTTCGAGATTTAGGCTAAGGCCACACTAGGCGATAGCGCCGCGATTTGACTCGCGGCGACTTTTCGCCACGACTTTTAAGCCGCAATCGCTGGGGAAACTTTTGCGCTGGCGTCTATGGGGAATCGCGAAAAATCGCCAGCGTAAAAACACACGCGGCGATCTTTTTTCTACTGTCGCTCGAAATTGCCTCGCTAGGCGATTTCGAGCGACAATAGAAAAAAGATCGCCGCGTGTGTTTTTACGCTGGCGATTTTTCGCGATTCCCCATAGACGCCAGCGCAAAAGTTTCCCCAGCGATTGCGGCTTAAAAGTCGCAGCGATAAGTCGCCGCGAGTCAAATCGCGGCGCTATCGCCTATTGTGTCCTTAGCCTTAAAGTTACCAGTGTGGCTTTTTGTTGCCCCTGCTAAACTAGTAGGGCACTGCCATCTTAAAGGAGAACTAAAACCTATTTCTAATAAAAACCACTACCCCCTACCCTCCACAGACACCCTACCTTCTCCCCCCCCCCCGCACAGGAGTTAACACAAGTAAATACACCTAAGCTAGGGTTGCCACCTGCCCGGTATTTTACCGGCCTGGCCGATAAAAATGATGGCTGATCCCAATGTTATTAATAGGGGAAAAAGGTAAATATATAGGAAGGCCGGTATTTTTTTCCAGAAAAGGTGGCAACCCTAACCTAAGCCGAAAATTACCCCTTGTTGCAGAGTCAGTGGAGGTCACAGGAGTCATCTTTAGCTGCTTTGGTAATCTTTGGGTCATCTACCGGTGCTTAGGTAATTTTTGTCACTTTCTGCGCATGTGCAGTTGTAGCGAACCGGGAAAATGCTCCAACTGCACATGCGCCGATACGGAGCTTCCTTACTGAGATTACCGAAGTGGCTAAATATGGCCCCGTGAGCTCCACTGAGCTGACTCTGCAACGAGGGGTAATTACCGGCTTAGGGGTATTTTACTTGTGTTAACTCCTGTGGGGACGACGACAATGGAGAGTAGGGGTTTTTATTAGAAAGGGGGTTTAGTTCTCCTTTAAGAAAGATTCTCACCTTGCCTCATGGCAGGAGAACCCCCTGCTCAAATATATTTTATTTCTTAATCCTACATGGTTAAGTAGTAAACTTTAGCTTATATTATTAACTTTTATGGAAACAATCTTTTACTTACCTTCTTGACCACTGTCACCGACTCCCTGCGATTCAGAAGGAGTGTTCAGGAGTATACTTTCTTTCTCAAGATCACCACCTAAAATATTATTTAGGGAACTTTCAACTGTAGAACTTGTATTTATCCTTGTTGGAATGGGCTCAAATGTTGGATCCAGCTCCAAGATTAATTTATTCAGCTGTTCAATTGACTGGTCAATATCCAATGTAGGAGAAGAAGGGACATCATTTTTCATCACTGGTTGGTTTATGGTTTCCTTCTCCAGCACTCTATTTCCAATACTCTGCGAAATTGGGTCTTCAACGGAGTCTGATAAATCGGTTTCCAAATTACCGGTTATATTGTCTCCACATGGGAATCCTTTATTTTGCATCAAAGGGGCTTTTGGTGTATCTGCCATGTTAGAAGTCTCTAAAGAACAATGCATTCCATACCTCAGTTCATTATCAGCAGAATAACCATACTGATGTGAACTAACCATTTGTTGTTGACGTACCCAAGTCTGAGTAGAGTAGTTACTTTGTGCATAGGCAGGGGCCTGGGTAGGTGGTAGATAAACTGGTTTTAGTTGTCTGGCAGTAAATGGTCTTTCATACATAGAATCTACAGCGACACCAAAATCCAATGCTAACGTGTCATGGTGATCCTCACTAATTTTGTTGCTAAAACCATCAGACAACAAAGAATTCTGACTACTTTCATGGCAGCTGAAATTTCCAATATTATTAAAATGTTGACACTCAGATGAGGATAACGTACCTAGACTGCCCACACTATTCAAATCATTATTTGTCATTTCGTCATCTAGAATGTCTGTTTCTCTATCTTTAAGTTTGGCATCTCCGTTCACATAAATCTGTGCTGGGATCGTTCGCTCAATGCCACCATAGTGGCTTTGGTCTTCAGTTATGTCTTTTAATGAACACATTGTGTTTTCAACTCCAAAACCACTGAGTAGTTGATCCAATTCTGCCTTTTCTTGGAGGCTTAAACCTCTTTTGATTATGGATCCAGATTTTTCCACTGTTACTCTGTTCTTTATAGAAGCAGTAGAATGACCTGAATCACTGCTTATAGACAAAGAGTGTTCACTGTGGTCAGGGCTCCTGGTCACAGGAAAACCAGATCCAGTAACTGTATTAATTCCATTAGATGTGCTCTTCTTTCTCACCTTGGCATACAAACTACCATAACAAGGACCCTGGCTTTGTGGGAAGGCTGAGGGTGGAAAAAAGGAGGAAAAATGAGTATATACTATAAGTATACCTGTACAAACATATATTTTGTTTTCAAATATAAATTTACTTCTGGAAGACCGCAGTCAAGAAAGGACAGATCATACTGTGTGTTTGTATATAATTACAGGTTTAGCCATTGTTTTAATTTTCCTGAAGCACACTGTATGTGACTAATTCCCACATAATGGATGTGATTCTGAATAAGGAGTGAAGTAGACTTTTCTCACTATGTTAACCATGGATATCTGAGATATGTACCATTCAAAAGTGCTCATTTAGGCTAATACCAGATGTAGGAGATCTCGGCCTGTGAAAAAAAGCATGCTGAAAATCCACAACTCTGTGCACCCCGATACATTTCCTCGGCTTGGGTGCAGGCAGACACTGCAAATTTCTGTACCATGAGAGTGTTTGCATTTTGGAGCCAAAAACAGTGCTGGATTCTGGAATCTGCAACATCTGGCACTAGCCTTATAGTCACAAATTTGCACATGCACAATAATCCAAGACATTTTCAAAACTTCTGCGGACATTATTCTACTTGTAGCTGGCTCTCAAAAAGCTCTGATTCTGCCACGGATTGTTAATAAAGCACTGTATTGGCCACTGCAGCAGTATACTTCCTCAGCACAGTAAGTAGTATGTCTGCTAGCACAGCACAGTAGAGCAAACCCCTTAGGGGACCAGGATAAGCGTGTATTAAATTGGAATTACAGCAGATGGTAAAATTATTTGGCTGGGTTACAGGAAAAATAAAAGGCTAAATTGAAGGAAATTCTAAACTCATATACAATGCATGTTTAAGTGTATTAATAAATCCAGATACACAAACAAATTAGTTCTCTACTAAATTCTTATACTAGTCTACTTGGGAGGCAGGCTGAAGGGAGACATAATGACAACCAGAGTATGAGAAGATAAAAGGGATACAAGTTAATTTCTAAATAAATTCTAAACAGCATTACAATAGGACTTCTTTTTATTTGTAATGATTTTCAAATTATTAGTGTTCCGAATTCTTCCACTTTCTTATCTGGTTGCCAGGAACATAACTCTGGGGCTTTCGCTTAATCTAGATTCTTATTTCTTAATGATTATATTTCTGTTGTTCCATTCTGATCATGCAGCTGCTTCCTGGGAATGGTAATTAAACAACCAGTTAAGTTTAGACCCAACAACAGCTGCACAACAGCTACTGTAAATTAAAAAACAAAAAGCACAATTAGTAAAAAAAAAAAAAAAATACCAACTGCTAATTGTTTTAGAATACCATTGTCTATATAATTTTTACTGTTTTTGTTTTTTCCCCCTAAAACTAAGAGAATTGGTGAAATATATCATGCTTAATTCTAAGGTTAACTAATGGCACCTATCCTTCTTAAATTTGTTTTTTTTTCTTCTTTTTCTGTGAATTGCTCTAAAAGGGTAGGACACCAAAGGCCTAAAACTAAGAGAATTGGTGAAATATATCATGCTTAATTCTAAGGTTAACTAATGGCACCTATCCTTCTTAAATTAGTTTTTTTTCTTCTTTTTCTGTGGATTGCGCTAAAAGGATAGGACACTAAAGGCTTCTTTCTAAGTCATAGTCTCCAAATAAGAGCCAAAATCCAGTTGTACCATTGTGTAGAAAGGTCATGTTGGAGCTCATCTTATAAAGTGAGATTCTGGAGTAGGCAACCTAGCTGTAGGCATCTTTGCCTCTGCCAAGATCATCAGAGAGATCATTACACAGAATTGATACTGTAAAGTGCTCAACCCTGGCAAAGAACAGATGGGCTCCTAAGCAAAGAATCTGCTGGGTAGTGTAAGGGGCACACCTCAACAGTGGTGCAGCAGGTGGGTAAGCAAACACAGCTTAATTTGTGCTTCTATGATAATATGATACTGGCAAGAAGTGTGTGGCAATAACAACAAAAGATATAGCTGTTGGAAAGTTTGCTGCTAATAAATAGTTCAAAATCTCACAACATGCAAGGCACAGGAGAACCCTGTAATTTACCTTCTGCTTGGCTTGCAACTGACAGTGCTGTGCTCTCCACCTTGTACTGGGTTTTAATCACACAAAATGAGCATTGGTGCAAGTACTCTGTGCCCTCTTATGCTTACCAGAGCAATAGTAAATGAGTGTGGAGAACCTGATCCTCTACAGGGGACATAACCACTTTTAGTGCCAGCAGTTTCTCTGCATTTAACCCATTGACTGATTTAAGACCCTAGGATTATAACCACTAAAATTTTACTTAACTGCCCAATGATCACCACATACTGGGATGAGGTATAAAGATTAATAACAAAGGTTACCTGTAAACACACACAACAAAAGACCCGGAAAACCCATGGAAGAAATCTAGCCCCTCACAGTGAACTACATATTAACTGTAGCACGCATAATAATAGCAGCTAAATGGAAATCAGCTAGGATACCATTAATTGTGGCGGTCCATAGGAAATTCGTCACAAACATGCACTTTGATAGCACCATCGTTCAAATTCAAAACAGGACCCCTAAATTTCTGGCCATCTGGGCCCCATATGATCTACTGACATAACCTTCTGACCTGTAACAAGAGTGAAGTACAGCCTCTATAAGCACATTAAGGAAGCCACTCCAACTCAATGAACAGTAACTGATCATGGTTCATTTGGAAACATAACTGCACAACCAGACAAATGCTTCTCTAATACCCTAAATCAAAAATGGCTAGCTAACAAACATAGTGTGAAAAATAATCAAAGGTAGAATTGTTGGTTTTACATGTTTTTGTTTATTTGGTATAATATGATTTTCAGATCTTTACAGTATTCAATAAGACTGGATAACATAACATCCTAATGTTGCATCTACAGTACTTACTACATCAATGGAAGTTGTGAATTGGACACACTTTGCGTGTGCCCATTAAAAGAAGCAATATTAATATGAACTTGATGTAACCCAGAAAATATCCAATAAAAATTTGTTGCAAAAATTTTATTTAATTAACGAGACAAAAGTCCACATGGATGGGTTACATTTTAAGAATCATACCATACGGCCTACAACCCATGGGTGGTCTGCTGCATATTCATGTGGTAACTGGCTCACAGATCTTACTAATACTGCCTTTACTGTAAGAAAAGGGAGATATGTACACTGAAAAGTGATTATCAAAAGAAAGTGATTTCAATTTGGTAAATATAGCAATAGAATATAGAATAGAATATTCGCCTTTGATGATACTGTACCTTATGGTTACTTAGAGCTTGCCATAAGCTGCCTTATAAGAATTTTTGGTTTGCAAAATGTTCTAACTTTTAGAACCAAAAAAGAGCACCCTTGTGTTTAGGGTGGGTCTCTGTGATTTCCCAAATGTGTTTTTTACATTTTTTTTTTATTTAATTTTAATTATTATTAAAGAAAGGTACATAACTTGTTCTACAGCATTTTTTTGGATTGCAGAGTTGATTCAAGGTAATTCCACAGAGTTGCCCCCTTAGCCATTTCAATCCTAAATAAAGGTTATTGCATTCCACCAGAAGATGGTACCATTCCAAAGTTACCACTGGAAGTATGTGAGATGGAAAAAGGAGTCTTACATCCATACTTAATAAAGGCACAACATTTGCACATGTGCAGTAACCCAGGAAAACTATACCCCCTGAACAATACAGGTCTCTATAAAAAGATATTGCATAAAACAGCTCATATGTAAAACCCTGCTTCATTTAAATAAACCATTTTCATAATAATACACTTTTTTAGTAGTAGGCGCCATTGGGTAATCATAAATAGAAAATTGTGTATGATTCACAGTGCACACAAACAAACCATAAATGTAAGGTCACGTGAGCCAATTAACAGACAGAGTTGTGTCTTTTGCTTCCACACTTCCGGTTACAGTTAAGAGCTGTAGCATTTCTGGTCAGGAGATCTCTGAGGCAGCACAGAGACCATCACACAATGATGGCTCAAGGCAACAAATGTAAAAGGGCAATATTTACTTAAATATATAGACCAGTTTGATAAGATTCTTTAAAGGAAAACTATACCCCCCAAACAATTTAGGTCTCTATTAAAAGATACTGAGTAAAACAGCCATTGTGTAAAACCCTGCTTCATGTAAATGAACCATTATCATAATAATATACTTTTTTAGTAGTATGTGCCATTGGTAATCATAAATAGAAAATTGCCATTTTAAAAAATAAGAGCCGCCCCCTGAGATCGTAAGATTCACTGTGCACACATACAAACCACATGTAAGGTCACATGAGCCAATTAACAGCCAGAGTTCTGACTTTTGCTTCCTCACTTCTTCCTGTTACAGTTAGTGTTGTAGTATTTCTGGTCAGGTGATCTCTGAGGCAGCACAGATAGAGTCACGAAATGGTGGTTCAAGGCAAGAGATGTAAAAGGGCAATATTTATGTAAATATATATTCCAGTTTAGTAAGATTCTTTAATATGTCATTCAATTTGATATAAACTATCTGTTGCTTAAGTATTCATTTTGGGGGTATAGTTTTCCTTTAATATGTCACTTAATATGATATAAACTGTTGCTTAAATATTCATTTTGGAGGTAGATTTTTCCTTTAACGAATAAGAGATTTGCTTTTTATCAAATGACCATTAGATGCTGTGCTGCTTGGTTGCTATAGGCAGCGGCTTAACTAGATATTACTGGGCCCCACAGCAAATTATTTTTCAGGCCCCCAAAATGTCTAGAAGTTGGCTTGTTTTACCAATATTCATTGAAATTGTACATGAATTAGGGCCTCCTGGGCCACCCTGCAGCTGCAGGGTCTGCTTCCTCTGTAGTTACTCATCTGGCTTTAGGTAATCAGACTTTTGTAAATAATTTTGTAGGAGGAAGTTTCAAGGAACATTGGGGAGAAACAAGCATATAGTTGACAAAATGAAAGATAAGCAATAAACTGTGCTCCCAGACAGTTTCTACAGTGATTTACTTAACAATTTCCAGGTTACTTTTCAGCTCTGGAGTATTTGTTCCTCATTTTTCGCCGACCCAAGACCACAATATCACCAACTAGTGTTGCAGCAGATTGGGAGAGGAATAACAGAATGTAGGAGCACAATTATTAGTAAATAATAATTAAAAAAGAAAAAACAAGATCAAATCTATGAATGGGGGGAAATGTATAAAACTGGAGTAAATTATACTCCTAGAGTTGTAACCAGCACCAACCAATCTTGCTGTCTCGAGAACCTATGTTTGGCCTTAACCCTTCATTGGTCTTGCAAGTAGGTTGGCTCACCTGTAAAGGCAGATTTGCATTGAACACTTTGAAGATTTTTTAAATATGAATCACATGTAATAGTGTGCTCCAAAAGGTCAGAATTATCGGAAGGCAATCTCCCATAGACTCCATTTTATTCAAATAATTCACATTTTTAAAAATGATTTCCCTTTACTCTGCAATAATAAAACAGTAGCTTGTACTTGATCCAACCTAAGATATAATTAATCCTTATTGCTCAACTTTAGTCCGACATGCCAGAATAAAAATTCTTAGTTAGGAAAAATGGTCCACTGTCACTATAATACATTAAACATGGACGTTTAGGAACTTAAAAGCTTTTTTCATATATAGCTGATTGCCAGTATATATCTTGGAAACACGCTATATCTGAAGAACATCAACAATTTTATAGGTTTAAAATAGAAGCTTCGACCTCCAGGAATGTTATTTACTACGACACTCTGTCAATGACTTACAACCACACACGGCAGCTAAAGAAATTCTTACTTGCTTTCGCAAAACTAATAAAGTATATAACTGAAGAACAGTGTTTTTTGTTTTTTTTAACAATTCTTTTATTGCATCTTATAGTACCATATGGCTACATTGTAAACACAGGTTGTTACTTGCTGGTTGTACAGTAAGTTGAATGCAAAAAAACATTAAATGAAAATATAAAACAATAACATTACGGTGTCATCAATCTCAGTTATGCAAATAATTGCTGAGTATCTTCCTTAACATGCCTTCCTAATGCTAGGAGTTTGACTGTATATATTTTTATTGCCATTATGCTAGAAGCTATGTGTAGGTAAGTGATAGTAATTTATTTCAGGGGTTCATGCTATTATCTTCCAGATCTGTCCATATTGCCCATATTTTTTCAAACTTTTGTGGACAACCTCTCCTCATGTATGTAAGTTTGTATAGCGAAATGGCTTTATCAATCATATTCTCCCAAATTGTAACATTTGGGCCCTCGGCAGATTTCCAATGTACTGCTATTGTTTTTTTGGCATACATGCATAATATAGTGATCAAAGTCCTTTGGGCCCTAGTGGGTGAAAGATCTTCAAACTGATTGAGTAGAATTACCATAGGGTCAAGTGGGAGAGTCAGACCAGTTTTGTCCAGTATGACTTTTTTCCACACTAGGTGGAAAAAAAATCAGCTGGGGAGTATTGGCACCTGGGGCATTCTTGCCCAATTGCAGGGTTCATTTTATGTAACTTATGTGGTGTAAGGTAAGTATGGTGAATTTTAGTTGTGTTAACCTATCCCTACTGCTAATAATCCCATCAAAAGTGGCTTCCAGCACCTCTTCCCATATTTCTGAGGTAAGTTGTGCGATATCACCATTAATCATATAGTTTGGGTAGAGACGTACTTCCCGCTAGTAATATTTTGGTATAGAACACTGACAGAGGTTTCTTTATCTCCTCAGTGTGTACCAGAGTTTCAATCATTCTTGCCGATGTGTCTATGTTTGGGACTTTAAACTGAGCCCCTACTGCGTGCCTCAGCTGTAAATATCTGAAGAGCATTTTGTTGGGGAGAGAGAATGTTTGTTTCAGCTCCTAAAAGGTTAATAATGTGCCCCCTGGCATAATATCTGAAATATATTTAATATTATAACGTGCCCACAGTTGAGGGTCTGGAATTGTTTTCAGTTGTGTGAGATTTGGTTTGCGCCACAGAGGGGTATATTGTGAGCAGTGTGGTTGGGGTTTTGGGAAGTGCTTAAAGGAAAACTATACCCCCAAAATGAATACTTAAGCAACAGATAGTTTATATCAAATGCAATGACATATTAAAGAATCTTACCAAACTGGAATATATATTTACATAAATATTGCCCTTTTACATCTCTTGCCTTGAGCCACCATTTCGTGACTCTATCTGTGCTGCCTCAGAGATCACCTGACCAGAAATACTACAACCCTAACTGTAACAGGAAGAAGTGAGGAAACAAAAGGCAGAACTCTGTCTGTTAATTGGCTCATGTGACCTTACATGTGGTTTGTATGTGTGCACAGTGAATCTTACGATCTCAGGGGCGGCCCTTATTTTTTAAAATGGCAATTTTCTATTTATGATTACCCAATGGCACATACTACTAAAAGAGTATATTATTATGATAATGGTTCATTTACATGAAGCAGGGTTTTACACATGAGCTGTTTTACTCAGTATCTTTTAATAGAGACCTACATTGTTTGGGGGGTATAGTTTTCCTTTAACAGCCATTTTCCATGCCTTGACTATAGCTATCATTAGCGGGGTAGCCTTATTTGTACAGGCCGTACTCCTATGTAGGAGATTTTTAAGCCCTTCCAGGGATCCCAAAATTTTTGCTTCAAGTAGAGTGGCTGCATTAGTTAGTGAGGTGGAGGTCCATCTCCAGGCTACTACTAGTTGTGCTGCTATGTAATACATGTATGGGTTTGGTGTCGCTAACCCCCCTCTTTTTGTTGGCAATTGCAGAGTTTGCAGTGAGATTCTGGGTTGTTCCCCATTCCAGAATAGGGTTAGCATAAGTCCTTTAAGTTTATTAAAGATTGTATGGGGGATTGTTATGGGTGATTGGCAGAAGATGTATGTCAGTTTGGGCAGAATTATCATTTTAATCCGCCCAGCTAATGTAACTGGGAGGAGTCTCCAAGTGTTTGTCTTATTTCCCAGGTATTCTAATATAGGGTTGACATTGAGCTCTGTAAATTTTGTCAGGTCAGGGTGGATCCATATTCCTAGATATTTGAAAACACCCAGTTTGGTTCCTTTACCTGAGTAGGGAGAGTTGAGGGAGGTGGATCTATTAGGAGAATTGCAGATTTTGTCCAATTAATTTTTAGGCCGAGAAGGATGTATGATCTTCAATGATATTTAGTGCATTTAACAAGGACTGGTTTGGACCAGCTAAGTAGAGGAGAGTGTCATCAGCATACATTGAAATTAGTTCTGTCATGTCACCCAGCTGTAGCCCCTTCACCCCTTGTGAGGATTTAATGCAACATGCTAGCGGTTCCATCGCTAGGGCAAACAGCAAAGGCGACAGTGGGCAGCCCTGTCTTGTTCCCCTGCCTATTGGAAAAAAACTGATAGCCTGGAGTTGGTGTGGACTTTAGCTATCGGTAGGGTTGATAGTGCTTGTATCCAGGCTATGAATGTTTGGTGTATGCCCATCCGTCTCAGTGTAGCCCATAAATATTCCCATTCCACAGAGTCAAAGCTTTTTCATTATCTAATGAAACTATCACTCTGCTGCCGTGGTTGTCATGTTTAATGGATAAGTTTATAAAAAGCCTCCTAATATTCGTGTCAGTCGATCTACCCAGCATGAAACCAGTTTGGTCAGGGGATATTATATCCTCCATGTGGTCAGCCAGTCCTCTGGAGTAGCTCATATGTAGTGATACATAGAGCCTATCCATGGCTTTTTAAGAGATAAAATTTTGCCACCTATCAAGTGGGTCTCTTGCAACAGAATTATTTGTGATTTAACCTTCCTTATAAAGTCAAAAACAAGTCTCCGTTTAATAGCATTACCCATTCCCCTCACATTCCATGAGATTATTTTAGCTGTAGCCATAGTCATAGCTGTTGAAACATTATATGGCACCCAAGGAGTGCTACAGCATCATTTACGATCAAAGTATGTGGAGATAGATTAGACAGAATAACATAACCCCTTTCTTTCCCTTCCCACCCACTCAAAAAAACAAACAACTATGAGTGGGTCTACTCCCTTAACAATAACTCTTTAACTCTAATTGGGGGGGTTAGTGTTCATCTGTGCCTGCTGCGTAGGCTTAGAACTTATCTGCCTTGAGCGCCAATTCCTGGGGCTGTTTAAGTTTTTTTTCCCCATAGGCACCAGCTTGCAAAATTTGTCCTGTCCATATAGTAACAATAGTGTCAGTCGCTTCTTTACCTGGGCCATAGGTGTGTGTAAGGTAATGTGTTTAGTGCGGTTACCTGTCCTTTTGGGAGAGGGTTCAACAGTGCAGCAGTTCAGATATTCAGTCATCTCCTATCAGGCGAGTTGCGTGGCCTCATTTCTAGCCAGGAGATTAACTCTACCGGCGAGCCAAAAAAATGTGCTTTGCATTAACGCTCAGTCGCGCTGGAAACATCATGGCATATGGTAGATTCCTTTGCCGAAGTTGCAGTTTGGCCTCTGTAGATGTTGCCCTTTGTTTCCTCACCTCCACCGAAAAGTCAGGGTAAATTGATAATCTCTGGTTTTCAAAAATTATCTCTCTTGCTCTTCTTGCTTCTGCAAGGGCTGCATCTCGATCCCTGTAGTTGAGAAGTCTGGCAATCAAGGGTCTTGGTGGTGCCCCTGGTGGTGGAGGTCTGCCAGGAATCCTATGTGCTCTTTCCACTGTGAATGCCTGTGAGAAGACGGCTTGGCGGAATGTGGTTGTCAGCCATTGCTCTATAAACTTTTCAGGTGTGCCCTCTGCTTTCTCGGGGATGCCCAATATGCGAATATTGTTGCGCCTAAGGCGGTTTCTAGATCATCAGCTTTTTCCTGCAGAGCCTGGATCGGCTTTATTAGTAGTAGTTAAACTTCCAGGTAGGGGGTGTACACTATCTTCCAAATCCCCTATTCTTCACTCTGCTTCCCCTGTTCGCTCCCTTATTTTGTGCACATCATGCTTAAGAATCCCAAGGTCTGTTTTTCTCTCATCAATTCTGGTTATGAGCGTAGCATGGTCGTTATTAATAGCATGAAATACCTCTGATAGCGTTGGTTCAGCTGATGTGGCAGGCTGCATAGATTGACCAGGCTCCTCGTCTTCATCCTCATTATCAGGCTGATCTGGATATGCAGTGGGTGCTGGCGACCCGTTGGTAGTGGAGCGCTTGGGTAGTGGGAGCCATGCAAACTGTCCCAGTTTGCTAGCTGCTGTTTCACCTGCGCTTCTGGATAGTGCCGCCGCAGCGCACCCTTTGCTGGTGTCGGCGCCACCTTGGGAGATCTTGGCAGACCTGGTGTTTTGTCTTTTTACTGCCGGTTCTGCGTCCCCTCTGCATTGACTGTGTTCGCGGTGTATAAACAAGGCTCTCCTGGGACTTACTGCAGGTATCGGGTCCTCTATATCGTGGGGTGCTATTTATTTAGGGCAGGATTATGGGCCTCCGGAGCGGAGCTCTGCAGTTGTGCGTCCTACCCGGTTCTCATTCCGGCCACGCCCCCGATATGAAGAACAGTGTTTATCGACTACTCTAGATGTTTAGGAATTCTGTTTGATTTCCACTGTAATCCTCTGTCTCTCAGAACCTTACTTTCTGGGGACATTCAGCTGATCCATACCATGATCTGAGTTGCAAGTGAAGGACCTCTGCAGATCTGAGCAGTCTACATGACAAGACCAAGTCTGAGCACCCAAAAGCTCAGACACTGAGGACTACACAATATAAGAAAATGTACACAGTCCCTATACAACAAGAGGAAGAAGTAGGTAAAAACTGGCTTAGTATGCCCATTAACACTAATGGGGGAATGTAATATGTTTTGTTAGCATAAACACGTTCACAAAGACCACTGTGAATGTTTGCGTCCAACATTTTCATTGTTTGTGTCCTTTTTTTAAGTGATTTCAGACCTAAATGACTTACCTCAAAAAGTTTGCGAGCAAATTAGTGTATGTGTATGTAATAAAACGTTGCAAAGTGTTCTTTGCTCCAAAATATTTAATGAAACTCCACAGCAGGTGTTAACACTGACTACTGCTTGCCAACAATGGGAGATGTAATATTCGCCAGCAAATAATTTTACATTGAGAGCAAGCAAGTTGATTTTGCTCTATTCCTGATCTATCAAAGGTGAAATTAAAAGAAATTTGATTTGCAGCTTTTTTCACTTTAGTGACTCAACTTAAGCAATTGTAATTATTGTAATTAAACGGGTGGTTCACCTTAAGTTAACTTTTAGTATGTAATAGAATGGCTAATTCTAATCAACTTTCCAATTGGTCTTCATTTTTACGGTTTTTTAAATTTTTTGTCTTCTTCTTCTTCTGGCTCTTTCCGGCTTTCAAATGGGGGTCACTGACTCAATCTAAAAAAATCACATGCGCTGTAAGGCTACAAGTTTAAAATTACTACTTTTTATTACTAGTCTTTCTATTCAGGCCTCTCCTATTCATATTCCTGTCTCTCATTCAAATCAATGCATGGTTACTAGAATACTTTGGGCCCTAGCATCCAGATTGCTGAAATTTCAAACTGGAGAGCTGTTGGAAAAAAAAAGCTAAATAACTCAAAATCCACAAACAATAAAAAATGAAACGCAATGCAGATTGTCTCAGAATATAACTCTCTACATCATACTAAAAGTTCATTTAAAGGTGAACAACCCCTTTAAACATCGGTGCAATACTGTTCTACAGGAATCCGGTGCTTTTGTAAGAAAAACTGGCAAGTAATATTGCATCTACAGTCTGACTTCATCCAACAGGGTGAGCCAAAATTGTACAAGCTAGTCGCACAAATGGCCCCCTATTGCATAACTCCCAACTGTCCCGTTTTCAGCGGGACAGTCCTGCTTTTGATATCTCAATTTTTACTGAAAAGTCCCGAATTTCTCTGCACTGAACAGAGAAAAAGAAACAAAGTTTCTAAATTAATTGGCTTTTGGCTCTGCACTGAACAGCCAGAAAAAGAAATAAAGTTTTTAACTTAATTGGCTTTTGGCTAATTGGCTTTTTGAGCCCAAAACAGCCACCAGGTGCAACTAAGATACTTTGTAATAATTTCGAGATAAGCAAATAATTAATTGTAACAATTTAGATAAATAGGTCACATGGGAAAGTTAAACTCACAGCTTAAAGGGCAATTCACCTTTATTAGCAAAAATGCAATAACTGAAAAAAACAGAAATATGTTTAAACTTTCATAAATTTTGTAAAATGAACATTAGGGGGTGTGGCCACACAATGGACATGGTCAAAAAAATTCACCTCACTACACACAGCAAATGTTTTTCTCCATAAAATAGTAGTTAGAGGAGAGCACTCATAGAAGCAGATACTGCTAAAACATTTTATTATTGACTACAAATCACACGACATGTTTCAGGCATGGCTCTTTCTCAAGTGCTCTCCTCTAACTACTATTTTATGGACTAATATGGGATTGCGGTAACCCTTTATGGAGGATTGAGGCACCGGCAAATCTATTATAGCATCGGCAGAGCGAAGGAACAATCTCCCTGTTGTTCACAAATGTTTTTGTCCCTCTTTTTATTTCCAAAATGTTGGGAGGTATGCCCTATTGCACTAATTAACTCATCTGAGTAACAGCCATTGTCTCTCAATTGTCCCCATGCATAACAATAAGAAGCTTCAGGAGACTAGATTTTTGTAAATACAAACCAACTGTGTTCTGATGTGACTACAGGATGATCTATCAAAACTCCATTGTGAGGTGTCTATACTCCAAGCAACATGTAGGTAATAAAGCAAACATCACACAAAATGCCCAGCTATATACTGCAGTTCCATTGCAAAGCAGCGAATCAGGCTATTGGAAAATTGGATTATTTGTGTGAGAAACATCTCGAATGTGGTTTTCTAAGATTTAAAATCTTGGCAAAGTTAATGTGGGCAAAACAAATAACTCTTCTGCAACAAACCTTTTCTATTTAAAAATAACTTGGGGTGCCATATTGTTTGGCAATTACCTGCAAACCTGGTCTAGCACTCCGTTTTTTTAATAAAAATGCACCAGCCTGGGGTAATGTTTGCAGCAATATCATCTTTTGTTGGTCTTCCTGGCCTCCCCCTTCTGGCTTGGGTACTGCATTAGCAATGCAAAACATTTTCTGAGATTCATAAATTAATAGTACTGGGGATTTAGTGGCTGATTTCAGTCAAGGTGGTTAATTCCCAGCATGTGTTTTCAGATTTATCAAAAATTCCCTGCAAATAAACTGTGACTGAAATATACCTGATGATCCCAGAACAAACAGTAAAAATTATGATACAGGTATGGGATCCGTTATCCGGGAACCCATTATCCAAAAAGCTCCAAATCAGATTAAGGCAGTGTCCCATACACTCCATTTTATCCAAATAATCTAAATGTAATTTTTCTCTGTAATAATAAAACAGTACCTTGTACTTTAGCCTAACGAAGATATAATTAATCCTTATTGGAAGCAAACCAATCCTATTGGGTTTATTTAATATTTACATCATTTTCCAGTAGACTTCAGGTATGAAGATCTAAATTACAGAAAGATCCATTATCCAGAAAACCTCGGTCCCAAGCATTCTGGATAACTGATCCCACTCACAAATTTTTTTCATGGTAGAGATATATATATGCTTATTGCATTTTCTATATAAAGCAAGTTGGTTATTGGGGATCTATAATCTAATGTTGCAATAGGCAACTAGAATGGTCAAAGAAGCAACTCAGCAATTTTTGTAATTGGCTGGATCAAAATGTGTTTCGGGACAGAATAAGAAGTTAATGAGAATTTTAAAAAAAAATAGTTGCAGAGTTTATGTTTATTGTGCTTCCAACACCATCTACACAAAAACAACATACTGAATTAGAAAGGTACAAATCACCATTCAACTGTTGCATTCTTTTCATTGATAAATGTGTAGCGACAAATATACCACATCCCCCCAAAATGCTGCAATTTACAGGTTGTTGTGGAAAACAACATTAATGGAATTTATGAATCAGCCAGTACTTTACAAGGGGAAACTATTCCATGCATTTTAATGAACATCTTTCTGCCAAATCTTGCTGTAATCATGTGACTGCCATAAATAACTCGGGCTTCAACAGAGGACAAAGCAAAACAGTTTAACAAGACATCAAGTAGAAGCAAAGTAAAAAAAAAAATAATCAGATTTAACAAAAGTCTAAACTGATATTTATCATTTAGAGACTAATAAACAACTTAAGAAACAGAAAATAAGTTTACCAGTATAGGACTGCACACTGAACCAATGTATGCTAAAACATTTTCTTGTAAGAATATTACTTTGATTTAAAGGGTAACACCACAAAAACTTAAAACTTTTTGAAAAGTACACATAATTTCAAGCAACTTTGCATTATACATCAATTAAAAAATATGCAGACTTTTCATGATTTTTAATGGTTTGGTACAGTTCCCGAAGCCTAGCCCCCTGCTCTCCTGCTGATCTGTCTGACTACTTTGCTGAGCTGGCTGACTACCGTTACTTTGTATCAACAGCCAGCTGTCCTCAGCCTGCATCGTCCAAACCTCACAATTCCCTGCACACATGATTACAATAAGGAACTATCCATCACAGTGCAATGTAGTTCCTGTATGCTGTCTGTAAACTGTGTTGAAGTTGTTACAATTTGTAACATCAGTGTTTAGTCCTTCCTTCCCTGCCAGGATTTTAAATGATGCAGAAAGAGAAGAACAGTTGGATTTTAGCATAAAAAATTGCATGTATTCGTACTTTTTAATTAAACATGTAACAGTCTGTTATGTGGGCCTCAAATTTTGGTTTGGAAGCCGGAGTTCTGCTTTAAAGATAGACTTAAAGGGGTGGTTCACCTTTCATTTACCTTTTAATATGTTATAGCATGGCTAATTCTAAGCAACTTTTCAACTGGGCATCATTATTTATTTGTTATAGTTTAAGTATTTGCGTTCTACTTTTTGACTCTTTCCAGCTTTGAAATGGGGGTCACTAACCCCACCAAAAAAAAAAAAAATCAATGATCTGTAAGACTACAAATGTATTGTTCTTGCTACTTTTTATTACTCATCTTTCTATTCAGTCTACTTAATATTCCAGTCTCTTCTTCAAATCAATGCATGGTTTCTAGGGTAATTTGAACCCTAGCAACCAGGTAGCTGAGATTGCAAACTGGAGAGCTGCTGAATATAAAGCTAAATAACTCAAAAAACACAAATATTAAATAATTGAAAACCAAATCCAAATGGTCTCAGAGTATCACTCTCTACATCCTACTAAAACGTAGTTTAAAAGTGAGCAACCCCTTTATAAACTGTTTTTTTCACAGAAAAGACATGCATTCTTAATTTTTTACTTACAGCCTGTTACTTTGTTTACTGAAACACAACTAGCAACAACAAATGCAGTAAAAAATGTTGAATAAAGCATGGCAAAAGATGGCTGCTTCTCTAGTTTAAGACTAAGAATTAACAAACCACAAAGTATTTTCCCCTCCCCTTAAAATCCCAGGAGGGGGCTAAACTGCAGTAAATATTCTGAACAGCCCACAAAGCATTCATCTACATGACTATAATTTATCTCTATGGACATTGCAAGCATAAACAAGGAGAATATAAGTGCTTAGAACATTTCGCAGTACTCCAGCGATGCAGGAAAACACTGGTGCTCCAGCTGTTACATCTGGAATGTTAAGGCCTCCTTTGCCTATTCAGCTCAACTACTGACAAAAATGTTTTTTGCAGATCATATAGTTTTGCTAACTTTCGTATGACACCATCTCTTTTTGTATACAAATACCTCTATTTAAATTAAAATAAAGACAACATTGTAGAATAGAGGTGTAGAAAAGTGGAAATGATGCAAGCTGATTTACATAATACTTTTCTGTGTTTAGCTCCATCAAAACGTTACAAAGGACAGAACCCTGCCAATGAAATCCTAAAACCAGTAGGAATGCTTCCGAACAAAATGCCAGTGTTTCTTTAAGATTTTCTTATGCCTCCCAGCGAACCCTTTCCTAATTATTCAGCACTTGAGAAAGCACAAACATAAGCCAGTTAAGAGACTGCAAGCAAAATGTAACCACAGTGAAAACAACAGCAGTATTTTATAATCTTCGATTGCGTTTAACCCTAGAAAGAAGCGTTTGTATTGTGCAATGTTACACAGCTCTAACAGTGTATATGGCCAGTTTTTAAAACATTCCTTGCATATCCTGCTTCCTCCCCCATTCACTTAGCAGCTCCAGCAGCAACCCCTCTGCCAACTCACATGCAAAATGATTTACCCTTCATGTGCAAGAATCTCTCACCTTACAAGATGAATTAATGCTTTCGGAACCTCTTAAACGACACCATCCTTGAAGGTATTTGCATTAAAAGCTTAAGGACCAATGTTTGGAAACGCTGCAGCTTTTAGTAACTGGCTTTATTTCATGAACGGAACAGTCCAGACTGAGTAAAAAGTAAACACAAGGGCGGGGAATACATCTAATCAGGTTTGCTGAAATAGGAACTCTTGGAAGAAAGAAGTAAAAGGGGGAGGTGAGAGGAGCCCTGGAGAAATGTAAAGTGAGTCTGTAAGCTACTTCATTCATTGTGGCTCCACCTCATCCAAATATGCCATTTAACTATGAAGCTGCCTTACAATACAATCAACTTTATACTGCCAGGACTAAATTATTTCTGTACCAAGGCACAATATCTGTTCCTCTTTTATTCCCCCCCCTCATTTAATGGCAGGTCAATGTTTGAAAAACGTGCTAAGTTTAAATCTGGGACTCGTTGAATTCTTTGTTTTGGGATTTGGTTGAATCCCATATCTTTCATGTAAATTCAGCCGAATCCCAAACCCAAAACATAATTTGCATATGTAGAGATAAATGCAATAAAATTGTGCATGTTCAATTTTACTTGTGTTAAGTGTTTTTTACTTGTGTAAGTGTTTCCAAATGCTCGGGCCGCTAAAAGCGGACGAAGACTGAATTGTCAGATTATTGGCCCGTGTGTGTGTGGCCCTCTGACGGACTTCCCCGATCAGTATCTATTCGAAAGTCAGATGTGGATTGGGCAGGGGTAACAATCCCGTAGGATTGCGGACTGCATCTGTTCGTTGATGCGGTCCAGCGATCCAACCGCACCTCAAGGTGGGCATATCGGGGAGAGATCTGCTCGTTTCACGTCTCTATGTGTATGGCCACCATAAGTTGCACCTCAATTGTATTTCTGTACTGTAGAACACACAAAAAAAAATCATTTAAAAATGCTTAAAGGCTGTATCTTATGGGTGCTTTTACCTGTATTCCAAAGCTTGGGGCAGTCCTTGGGTACCCTATATAAAAAAAAAAAGTGTTTGGGATAAGATCCCCCCCCCCATCATATGTGGCTAAATCTTGGGTACTCTGGGGTGGGTACTCCTATCTTCTGCAATCCAGCGCATATGCAGGACTGTTTGCACTTGCACCGAGAAACTGGAAGACCCCTCACCCTAACCAAAAGATAGCCCTGCATTTGTGTATAATAATCCAAACAATAAACATAACACATTTTTGTATGATCATTGATATGTGTATGGTTGTCTGCAAATACCAACTGATATCCAATACTGGTTGGTTTAGGAATTGGGCAGTTTTAAAAACTGACAGCTCCACGGCTTCTCTTCACTTCATGCTGTTCTGATCATTCAAGTTCATTCCCTGTGTGTCCCTTTGCACACACTCTGTCATTTTGGCATGTGGGCCAAGTGGTCAGAGAGTGAACTTAAAGGAAAACTATACCCCCCCCCCCCCCCCGAACAAACAGTTTATGTGTAAAACCCTGCTTCATGTATATAAACCATTTTCATAATAATATACTTTTTTTAGTAGTATGTGCCATTGGGTAATCCTAAATAGAAAATTGCCATTTTAATAACTAAGGGCCACCCCCTGGGATCCTAAGATTCACTGTGCACACAAACAAACCATACATGCTGGTCACATGAACCAATTAACAGACAAAATTCTGTCTTTTGCTTCCACACAGTTACAGTTAGAGCAGCAGTATTTCTGGTCAGGTGATCTCTGAGGCAGCACACAGACCATCACAATATGGTGGTTCAAGACAAAAGATATAAAAGGGCAAGATTTACTTAAATCTATATTCGAGTTTGATAAGATTCTTTAATATGTTACTTAATATGATATACTCTGTTGCTTAAGTATTCATTTTGGGGGTATAGTTATACCTTAACGCTCTCTGCTTCACAATAGGGGAAGGGCCCACTAGAGATATTCCTGGTACCGCAACAGCCCAGGCCGACAGTGATGTACTTTTGCATACACACAATCTCTGTCTTTTATTATAGTCCTCGTGCATATTTCAGTCAATGGAATACAAATCAGTCTGAGTCTATTAGATCACAAACACATCTAATAATGATTCATTGTGTGCTCAGAGATGGATCACTGTTGGGGTCTGACATCTCTCGATGTGTCTGCATGATCTGAATCAGTGGCAGCAGAATAAAATCAGTGATCCAAAAATCAAACCAAAAATGCAGATGGGCATTAGATCTAAACACACATAAAAGGAGTCTATATATGAATTTGTAAAACCATTTACATGGGAAATAAATGGTGTTATTTATAAAACTGTGTTTTCTTTGCTGTCCGATTGCCACATTTTCAAACAGCCCTGGTTATTTATCCTGGAATATTACACGATTGTCACACTTTGTATTTAATCACCATTTTTCTACACAGCAAGGATAAATAGGCCCCTTACTGATTGCCAGTTCAGGTTGTTTGTTTTAGTTTGTTAGGAAATGAGTGAAACTGCAGGCTGAGGAGCAAAAGTAAAGTTAAATATTTAGGATTTCGCCATCAGCCCTTTAAAAATATGCCTAAATAAGTAAAACCATGTACAAAGTTCATTGTTTAATCTTTCAATAATCTGGATCATAACTTATTAACTGTGAATAAATTCTTGTGATACACTTTATGGGTAAAATTATGATGACAGCCTATCTAATTATTGGAATTGTTGTTTAAGCATCAATGCTGACACAGATGCCACATCATCATACAATGCCACCCTTAAAAATGTTGTGCTTCCTAATCTGTGGCAACAGTTTTTGGATGGTCCCTTCCTGTTTTAGAAGGATAATAACCCCATACCCAAAGTAAGGTACAATCCTTGGGATGGGAGTGAAAGAACAGGACTGGCTTGCACAGAGCACTGACGTTAACCTGAATAAACATCTGTGGGATGAACTGGAGCATCAATGCAAGTCAGGCCTGATCATCAATCATCAGTCCCCAAACTGTTATCGTACCTCCCAACATTTTGAAAATAGAAAGAGGGACAAAGATTTGAAATGCAGTCATTTTTTGGCAATGCCCATTTTTGTGGCCACATCCACTAATTACCATGTTACTTTTACAAAATTTGGCAGGTTATGAAAGTTTTAACATATTTCTGTGGTTTTTATGTGTTATTACAGTTTTGCTAATGAAGGTGAATTACCCTTTAAGCTGTAAGTCACAGTTTCCCCAATAGACTTGCTTATCTTAAATTGTTACAATTGCTTCTTTACTTACTTAAATTGTTACAAGACTGTACCTGACACATTTTCTGTGCTCTCTGCCAAAAGAATTTTCTAAATTTTTTTTGGTTCTGAATAACCTAATCAAGAAAAAAATCTATATGAATTTTAGGGCCAAACTGGTCAGAACAGTCGTTGACTCTCTATACTGATTTAGATGAGTAATAGGGTCGCTAGCAATGGTTTAAGTAATTTTCTATTTTGAAAAACCAGGCAGGCAAAATCGAAAACTGGGTTGTCTATGTGAAAACCAGCCAGGTAGCATCTTGCTACTGAATTCAGGGGATTTCTCTCTCTGTAGGAAATATGTAGTCACCCTAAAAACATTCCTTTTTACTATTAGTTTAAACAATATCAGCAATAAACTCCCACTGGAGCTTCCCTCATTTTCAACTTCTGTCAGGTTATCCCTGTGAGGTCTAATAAAAATAGCTACCCTTTGGGAGTTTCACCTTTGGAAAAGGAAATGTCAGGTAAAATATTAAATACTAGGATTCTTAATAAATTAGATTAGGTAAGTGTAGGAATGACCAGACCAGGGATGACTTTGCTGTGTTTTAAAATAAGTTGTTTAATGTAACATATTGACCTGTGATATGTTAAAAAAAATGTTTTGTTTTTTTTTGAGAGTGTTTGAGAAAAAAAACTTGTGCAATCAGATGAACCCAATTACCTAAAATGGCAAAGCATAACTTGCAGGAAACACCGGACCCAAGAAACACTAGTATAACTGCTGACTATGTACATAGCCATGGGCAGATGTTAATAAAGGCTTAGGGAGGCCTCCCCAAACAAACACCAATGGATTTCTTACAGCAAACATGATGGAGGTACAAGTATAGGTAGGGCTGCCACTTTTTGGCTTGTCTAACTCCGGGCAGGGGGCAAGGCCGTGACACGCCGGGGCTAATCATTGCATCAGGGGTGGGGTTATGACATGGTGATCGCGATTGTTCAATCACCGCATCAATCATAGGGAATCCTGCCCGGTTTTCTGATTTGGAAGTGGCAACCCTAGGTATAGGATATATGATCTGAAATGCTTGGGACAATTATCCGGAAGGCTTGGTTTTTCTGAATACGAGATCTTACCACAATTTGGATCACCATAAGGTAAGTCTACTAAAAATTATTTTACCATAAAATAAACGCAATATTATAGGTTTGCCACCGATATGGATTCATGCAGCTTAGTTAGGAAAAAGTACAAGATACAGTCTTATTTCCCAGAATATCTTGGGTTATTATACAAGAAATAGATACTGTATTTATACTACCATGTGTGCTGGGGGCATTACATATGGAACTGGCACTGAATTTATCCTACCATATGTCATGGGAAGTCATCCTGTAATTGAGTGTAAATTCATAGTGTTCATTCTGACACATTCATAAGTTAAATCACGACCATAAGCTTTTTCAAATGTGAGAAAATTCTAGCCAACTGACTAATCATTCTAGCCAACAACTACTCATACGAAATCGCAGAAGTCACTATAGTGTTTACTGTTGGTAGCAATGAATTCAGGAATTCCAGAGGACAACAAAGCACCCATGTGTTATTTCCCTTAGAGGTTAAGGTTAACTGCACTCATCAGCTATTCTTGGTAAATGTAAGAATTAACACTTAAAAGTGACACTAATGGTGGCCATAGAAGTTACAATTACCATCTTTCCTGGAAAAGATCTTTCCAGGAAGGATTGTTCTACCTGTATCTGACGATCTTTCCTGGAAAAGATCTTTCCAGGAAAGATTGTTCTACCTGTATCCAATGATTCAGCACTAACAATGGCTAATGTTCGCATGCCTTTAAAAGCAACCAATCAAAATTTTTCAGACAGCCTGCTCAACGAGCCAACCGATATTCAAGTCTTCTGCCGACATTGGTTGGCTTATCTCCCACTATACATGCACTGAATATTGTGCGCATGATATAATCGGTCTGTCTATGACCACCTTAAAAGAGAACTAAACCCTAAAAATGAATATGGCTAAAAATGCAATGTTTAATATACTGAACTTATAGCACCAGCTTAAAGTTTCAACTTCTCAATAGCAGCAATGATCCAGGACTTCAAACTTGTCACAGGGGGTCAACATCATGGAAACTGTCTGCAACACTCACATGCTCAGTGGGCTCTGAGCAGCTGTTGAGAAGCTAAGCTTAGGGGTTGTCACAAATTATCAAGCAGAAAATTAGGTTGGCCTGTCATATAAGCTGATGCTACAGGGCTGATTTTAAATTATGATGCTCGTTGCACTGGTTTCTGTACTGCCATGTAGTAATTATCCATATTAATTACTAATCAGCCTTA
Source organism: Xenopus petersii (assembly GCA_038501925.1). NCBI lineage: Eukaryota > Metazoa > Chordata > Amphibia > Anura > Pipidae > Xenopus > Xenopus petersii. The sequence continues at coordinate 104,404,087 of CM076682.1, forward strand.
TACTGTGACATTTATATTTTATGTGTACTGTATATTTTGAGTCGGTCCCTAAGCTCAGTAACTGACAGCCGCACGGAGCATGTGCAGTGAATCAGCAGAAAAAAAGAGGGCTTTGGTTGTCTGGGGCTGGCACAGAAGCCTAAAACATAATGTACCTCTCAAACAATGTAGGTCTCTATAAAGATAAATTGCTTAAAAAAGCTCATATGTAAAACCCTGCTTCATGTAAATAAACCATTTTCATAATAATATACTTTTTTAGTAGTATGTGACATTTGGTAATCATAAATAGAACATCTGGGATCTGGGATCGTACTGTGCACGCAACAAACCAAACAAACTATACTTGTTAGGTCACATGAGCCAATTAACAGACAGAGTCGTGTCTTTTGTTTCAACACTTCCTGTTACAGTTAGAGCTGCAGTATTTCTGGTCAGCTGATCTCTGAGGCAGCACACAGATCATCACGAAATGGTGGTTCAAGGCATGAGATGTAAAAGGTCAATATTTACTTAAATATATATATATATATATTTGGTGGTATAGTTTTCCTTTAAAAGGCATACCTTCATATTTATGGGGTGTAATTCTTGTCATTTAAAGAAATGAATCAGGGATCCAGCAAGGGGTTATAGCAATAAATGCTGTACAATGCTCTACCACTACATATAATATGGATAACCTGTTATCCAGAATGCTCGGTACCTAGGGTTTTCTGGATAATGAATCTTAACATAATTTGGATCTTCATACCTTAAGTCTACTTGAAAATCATGTAAACGTTAAATAAACCAGACTTTTGCTTCCAATGAGGATCAATTATATCTTTGATTTTTCTATTTTATTATTACAGAGAAAAAGGAAATCATTTTTCAAAATTTGGATTATTTGGTTAAAATGGAGTCTATGGGGGGAAATTTTGAGCTTTCTGGATAACCGGTTTCTGGATAATGGATCACATAACTGTACTAGACAATTAGTTTTTTATATAAATTGTTCTACTGTGGTTTTGTACATTTAGGACAGACCGCCTGGATTGTGAAGCTCTGAAACTGTACAGAGGAACTTAAAGCCTCACATTAAGAAACTCTTACTGCAAACTTTGCACAGGGCAGAATAATTTGCACAGTGATTACATTTGCCCTGCACATGGTTATGTTTATAGAGCTGGCTAAGAGTGGTGTATTTTATGTGCAAACAGAAATGCAATATTTTTTTTCGCACTACGAATGTACATAAGATCTTTTTAAATCTGGCAAAATATTCTGTAAATCTCTAAAAATTTATGCTCACTCCCTGCGTTTAGGTTACACCATGACTATGGTGGCGGAGAAAATATCTCCAAAACTTTTAGAAAATTGCAAATTTAAATTACAATCAACGCTATTTTCGTGAACAACCTCGCACAATGGCTGCACTCATGCAAAGACCCATCTCATTTCCGAGACATTTGCGAAAATGTGTGCACATTGCGATTTCCCAAAAAACGGGCACAGAAGTGCAATATTTTAGAGTTCAGGAAAAAACATGGGCAATACAACCATTTGCGAATAAATATACGTGTGTATAAGTATAGGTTTGCGACCTTAGCTTGTAAACCTATGGCATATGGTACATTTTTTGTGGTCTCCTGAAAAATGTAAAATGGGGGTTCTATTGTAACATACATATAATGGAGAGTAATTAGATTAATCGCAAAAGAATCTTGTTTAGTACAGGAATGTGATCACTTATCTGGAATTCAAATTATGGGAAGGTCATCTAATTCTAAATAATAATTCTAAATATTCGAAGTATTCCTTTTTTTGTATAATAATAATAATAATAATAATAATAATAACAACTATAATAATACAGTCTCTTGTACTTGATCCTAACTAAGCTGCAAGGATCCATTTTGGTGGCAAAACAATTCTACTGGGTTATTTAATGTTTAAATGATTTTTAGTAGACTAGGTGTGGAGATTACACAGAGACTCCTTATTCGGAAAACCCCAGGTCCCAAACATTCTAGAGAACAAGTGCCATATCTATATATATGACTTCTTGATCTCATCTTTGCTACACTGCTATCATTGATATCAACAGACTTTGCACAGACCAGACTGTATACATTCCTGCTTAACTCATATATACAAATGTATAAATAGGCACAACGGAACATCTATATACAAAACTGCAAGGGAAACTATTTTACACACCTTAGCAAGGCATTTTCTGGTAATTAAGGTCTTTATAAATGGACCCCATATCTCCTCTCCTCCCATAATATATCGGAGATTTTTTTATGGAGGATGCATGCCCTCCCAGCTCAAGCAATGTGTGTCCCCTCAATAAGAATTTTGAGCACCTTTTATTATCAGCCACTGTTGCCAACTTATATAGTATTAATGACACAGGCATAACTTGTATTTTCAATATTAATAGTAAAGGTTTGCTCGAGCAATTTCTGAGCTACTTTAACTGTGTGGAATGGAATCTTGTTATTGAAAGTTTTATCTCCTGTTCATGTTTATACACGCAAGTAGACTGCAGCTATCCATCCATCACATTCTGATCATTCTTACAAGAAAGGTTAAAACAAGAATGCAGTTATGTAATGGGGTAACGTAGAGGTAGAACGCTACAAAACTAATACTAATATAAAGAAGAGAATATTCCATTCCAAGCAAATAAAGGGCAGTATTATACAAAAATCTTTTAATATTTAGTGTCACTGAGGAACAACTGTGCCATCAAAAGTTGCTTATCCACACTGCAAATTTTCACACAATTAAAGTGACCATAATTGGGTAGATATTTGTGTCATAATCCACGGGACTAATATAAGCACCAGATTGATACCAAATATCTTCGATGAACAACCTGATTAATCAACTTTAAAGAAGCTTCCCAGTTATTAGGAGTGTTTCAGAGGGATTAAAGAGGTTTAAAGCCAAGACAGACACCATGAATGTCTATTTGGAAAAATCCCAGACATTTTATTTAGGTCACAGAGGTTACTGCTTGGCCACAGGTAAATGTTCGGTATCTGGGAAACTTCACAGCTCAAAAGGTATTCCAATAATTTCTGAGAAGCTCCATATGCAAGCCAGAATGATTGTTTTTTTTTTAGTTATTTATGTTAAAGGGGAACTATCGAATTGTATTTTATTATAAGCTGCAGCATACTGAAATAAGAGATTTTCTAATAATAATCATTTAAATATTCTGCATTGTTTCTATAATAATCAAGTTTATCTTCACTCCCTCTCTCAGCATCTGTTTCTCTTCATTCTCTCTTCATTCTCTCTTTATTCATGCAGGGTGTCAGATACTAGTTGACAGTCAGACCCAATATATTATAGGGGGCTTCCCTTCCTAGCACATGAATTAGATCTCACTGAAATACCTGATTCCAGTACAAACAAAAAAAACAAGCTTGCCAAGTATTAATATATAGTGATTGGCTATTTGGTAGACCTTATGTAGACTGGCAGCCTATAGGAGACTATTTGGCAGTACACCTGTTTTTTACACAACCAAAACCTGCCTCCAAGCCACAAATTCAAAAATGAGCACCTGCTTTGAGGCCACTGGGAGGAACATCCAAGGGGTTTGTGAACAACATGTTACTTGCAAGCCACAGGTTTGGAACAAGAGGCTGCCTATAGATCTTATTTAAAGTCCTAAATACAGTTCAACAACAAAAAATGCATACTTGTTAAAATCACATTTGAAAAACAGAGCTGAATTAAAAGTAGTAGCATGCAACATCCACATAAAACATGTTATATTCAGTATATGAAGATATTTAAACCGTGCTTAGAATGAATATAAAAAAAGCCCTAAATTAAAATATCATGCGCCATAGGTTAAGAATCATAGGCAGATTTTCATTAAGGCTTGGGGAGGCTTATGTTTACCTAAAATATTTAAAGAAAATTTTAAAGAAAAAAATACCTCTAAATGATCAATGTGTCTATTTGAGCTTGTCTGAGGGAGGGGCAAGGGGTACTGCTGATTAGTGTCTTTAGAAAATAATTCCTACCAGGTAACTTCAGTGATGTCATCATGAGCTTTTGCACTGAAAATCTCAGGAGATTTCAGATGGGAACGTTTAAGAACTGAATTTAGGGAGTAGGTGAGACTGCTCTTTACCCAGGATAGTATTTGTGCTGGGGATCAGGGCCAAGAGACAAAGTAGCTGCTTATCCTCTACCTGCTTGTCTGGTATGTGGGGATTATTTCATACATACATTGCACAAAAAATAAATACCATTAATGGTCAATGGTAGTTCCATAGATCTATTCAAGTAGGTGTTCGCTGTAACTAAAAAAAGTGTGAAGGTGTGATGCAGTCGTCATGGTACCATTGTGACCAGATCTCAATTTCACACCTTTGTGTGTTTCAGCTAACACTTATCTGAATAGTTGAATGGAACCATTGTGATTGGACATTGGTGACGGTTTCCTTAAAGGGGTTGTTCATCTTCCAAACACTTTTTTCAGTTGTTGACAATAAACAAAGACTTTTTTCAATTGCTTTCCATCTTTTACTTTTTACTGCTTTCCCAAAATTGAAGTTTAAAGTTTAATGTTCGTGTCTCTGGTGTTTCAGTCTGCCAGCTCAGTGATCCAGGAGCATCTGAACTGTTATAATTTGCTATATTAGTTGATACAATTAGTTTTTTTAGCAGTTTCTTAGCAGTATATGAGGAATATTAGCAACTACTGTATCAGTTCAATTAACCTTCCTCTGGATCAGCTAACAGATCACATTGGCTACTTTCACTTACACCCATATGTTGGCTGAATTGATGGTTGAATGCAAGTGTTTTCTCAACCTCATCTACTGTTATATTGTGTTACTTTGAAACTGCTGTAAAAAGGCAGCCATTGTTTTTTGCAAGACCAGAATATATCTGCATTACAATATAGATATTACTGGCACTCACAGGATTTTCATAGAGAGTCAAACAGTTGATGTTGTGAAAAAAGTGATCAGGTTTATTAATCCGACGTTTCAGTTCCCTACAGGAACCTTTCTCTAGGACAAAACCTTGTCTTTGAGAAAGACTGTTTGTATTTATACTCCTGACTAGAGCACCCAGGTTGTGAATTTTTTCGAGGTGTGCAGCCTGCCTCTACCATAATATTATATATATATATATATATATATATATATATATATATATATATATATATATATATATAGTTCAAAATGGACCAGCACACCAAATCTTCAATCAGAAAAAAGGTTCATTTCAACATCACTCATGTGTCCAACGTTTCGGCCCACATTAGGGCCTTTATCAAGGATTGACCAAGCACCCACTTTCGACTAACAAGGAAGGAGTGCAGGTACTTTGTGAATTTATATATATATATATATATATATATATATATATATATATATATATATATATATATATATATATATATATATATATATATATATATAATTTTGCCGTTTCAGGAAATTTTCAGTGACAGATTGTAATGTGGATGAACTGAACTTTTTTTTTAATTTTGATGAGAGTGCTATGCATATTATTTTCAAAGTAGCCTGGGCTTTGTCTATGGCAAGTGAAAAATGATTTTGTACTTAACCATGCAGCCTGTGGGCCCATCAGTAAGAAGCACTTCAATCAGCCCATGTATGGGACAGATTTCAGATTGTAGTGCATTTTTAGACAAAAATCCTCCCTGTGTGTTCAGACAGGTGAATTACAACATTTGCCAATGCTTATAATATGGGACTGAATCAGCCGTTTCCCAGCCAGTGGAAAATCACAGGTGAAGAAATTGTTGATGTAACATTAGACTTACCCTACCCAAACAAAAAAAAAATTACCCTCTGCCTATGTTAAGAATAGTAGAAAAGCATTTATTGCAATCATGATAACTCAGATCTTGAAAAAAGCACGAATATTCCCCAATAAAAGCACTAACTGCAGAAAGAAATGTAATTGTAACTAATTTAAATCAGTATTTCCAAAACTGCATTTAAAATAGGATGCACCGAATCCACTATTTGGGATTCGCCCGAATCCCTGTGTGATGGGGTGAATTTCGTTTTTTTGTTTGTTAATGCTAATTTGTTTTGCTGACCAGTAATCTGTGTAAATAGCTATGTGTATAATTTATGTAAATACTTTGGGTGTTATTTAGCTTTGGTTAACAAACTGAGTCCTACTTTGTTTGAAGCATGTGAGGTGTTCAGAGTATATGTAAATGGTGCTAAAACAATTGTATATTGAAAGCTGTTTTTGCTGTATGTTAATACACAAGTGTGCATGGAAAGCTTTACTTTTAAATATAATAGTGAAATTTATTGTACAAAGCACTTACCTACAGCTCTCAGAGAAGCCACTTCCTAAATGGGTGGGCAGCCTCTCCTAATGAATATTTATAGGGTAGATGCTGATCACATGGTGTCAGCATAGAGCAGTCTGGAAGCTATAAAAGCTGCAGACTGAAATCATTGGGGTGTGTTAAGCCTTTGGGAGAGGTTATTCTGGAGCCTAGGAATATGTGTGCTTGCAGGGTTACTGCTGACCTCCTGCTGGTGAAAAGTGCATACTGCAGCTTTGCACATTGTTTTCTTCATTTGCATGAAAAATAAAGCACAAACTTTCCACTGAAGATCTGCCTGGTTACTGTACTTACATGCGCCCAGTGACACCCTGAATCCTTGGTGAAAGATTTGGCCGAATACCAAACCAAATCCTAATTTGCATATGCAAATTAGGGTCAGGAAAGGAAAAAGTGTGAAAAAAAATCTTTTGTGACAAAGAGTCATGTAATTTCCCTACTTGCCCCTAATTTACATATGCAAATTAGGATTCGGTTCGGCCAGGCACAAGGATTCGGCAAAATATTGCTGAAAAAGGCCGAATCCTGAACTGGATTCGGTGCATCTCTAATTTAAAACTAAACAGGATTTCTAGTGTAAAAAAATTACAATACTTAACAACAGCATTTAAAATGATATTAAAAGAGAAATACATTAGCAAACTAACCTTCACTGATAATGCTTGCATCTTCATATGAATCCCATCGTATTAGAGGATCAGAGGTATTGTAGTCAATTGTTACTCCCTGGTTGTTAGGAACCTTTTCTGTACCATAACATATCAAAAAAAATCATTGTGGTCAAATTGACATTTAAATTTAAGGCAATTTTTACTATATTTGCACTACTCTGAGGGGGACAGGCCTGTTTCAGGACCTTGGTCCCCATACAAACAGGAACCAAGGTAACAGGCTGCTTGCCCCCCTCAGAGTCCATGTGCCCAGCTATTGGCTCAAAAATGTACCATTTTCTTTTGGATCACCCACGTTACGTTACAGTAGGGGAGTTGCTTTTACACAGATTAATATTAACGTTAATATGTGGTTTCTATGAAGTCTGAAGTAGGGGTGGTCAAGGGAGAGTGGGGAAGTAGGGATGGCCTAAATAAAAATTTTAACTCCTCTTTGTAAAGTCCGCAGATTTTCTATACATAAAATCCTGGGGAAATCTCTACCGTTAATTGGTGAGTCCAACCTTTTTTTTTTTTCTGTTTTAATCTTGATTTAAATAAGTATCTTAAATGTTAATTGGGACAACTCCCCCTGTCTTCTACATGACCTTGCAAGCATTTAGATGCCAAAGTTTTACATTCAAGTTTTTAATATTCTTTTAGATTAATAAATACCCGATTTGAATTTTAGCTTAAAAACAAAAAAAAACTTGGAAAATACATTTTCAAATAACTTTTAAATCACTGAAGATATTTTATTAAAAATATTGTAAAGTTGTTTGAATTACATTTTCTTTCATTAGGCAAGGCAATGGACCCATTTAGAACAGAGTAAGAATTCTTAATAAATGATATAAAGTACCAACAAAATAAGTAAGGCTTTAAAGTAATATAATAAACCACAATTAAGGCAGATGTGATGGGGCAATCTGGGCTGATGCAATTGTTTGGCTTGCCAGAACTGGACCACATCCACTGCTGAATATGGTCCTCCTCTATTGGGATTTTCCAGTCGTTCCTATCAATATCTGAACAAGTTCCAATCAGATATCGGTTGGAGAGGCCATCACCTTAGTCTGACATATGGGTCAATATTGTTTGTAGTGTGCAGTTATAAGCTGGCCATAAAAAAAATAAACAGAATAGTACTAGGATCAATAAAAGCAAAATGTTGCTTACCTTGAATTTTTTCAGGACTTCCTGAAAATACTAGTTCTACTCTCCCGTATTCAGGGAATCTGTCATCTATCAATAAGGTAACAAATGGAAATATTTCATTAAGAATGTATATGTGTATAATCAAAAGTGTCCCTGCTTTAAAATTTAAGCCTATATATAACTGAGGTGACAGCACAAGGTTTAGGGTCAAGGGCTTTCATATAGGTCATTATTTCATATTATACAGGTATGTTATCCAGAATGCTGGGGTTTTCCAGACAACAGATCTTTCTATAATTTGCATTTTCATATCTCAAGGGTGGTGGCACACGTATCGATCTGGGGAGATTAGTCACCCAGCAACAAATCTCCTCTTCTTTTGGCGACTAATCTCCCTGAAATGCCTTCCCATCAGCTAGTATTTGAATCGCCGGGGGGATCGATTCGTTGCCAAAATTGCCTTGCTTTCCGAAGAGATCCAAGTGCCATCCTGCTGATGATTCACATTCTAGCCGGCGGGAAGGCATTTTGGGGAGATTAGTCGCCCGAAGAAGAGGAGATTTGTCGATGGGTGACTCATCACCCTGAATCGCTACATGTGCCACCCCCCTAGGTCTACTAGAAAATCACATAAGCAATATATAAAACTAATAGCCAGGTTTTAATTCCAATAAGGATTAATTATATCTTCAATTGGATCAAGTACAAGGCACTGTTTTATTATTAAATGGAGTAAATCATTTTTTTGTTTTTTAAAACTTGATTTAGATAAAATGGAGTCTATGATAGACGGCCTTCCTATACCTGTACACACAAACCACAAGACAAAATGGAAATCAATGAGCAACACTATAACTTAGTACAGATATGAGATCCATTATCCGGAATGCGTTATCCTGAAAGATCAGAATTACGGAAAGGCCATCCCCCATCCAAATTATACAGATTTTTAGAAATCATTTCCTTTTTCTTTGTAATAATAATGCAGTACTTTGTACTTGATCCAAACTAACTATTGAAAGCAGAACCAGCCTATTGGGGTGAATGTTTACATGATTTTCTAGTAGACAAGGTATCAAGAACTAAATTACAGAAAGATCCCTTATCCGGAATACAGCAGTTCCCGAGCATTCTGGATAACAGTATCCATACCTGTGTAGGGGAATACCTATGCTGAAAAAGACAAGCACTGGCACCATATAGTGCCATAAGTACAGCACTGTCCAAAGATCTCACCCTATAATATACACAGATCACACATCTAAACTATATACACCTCCTCCTGAGGGCAGTGCTATGTACTATTGGGCTTCTTCAGCATCTTTTTGCCAATACTTGTACAAACAATTCCATGGGATATTGCACATCTCATGTGAACAAGAAGGTTAGCTGTTAGTGTATGGCAAATTTTGTATCTCTGTTTAGATATTCCAACTGATGCTTGACTGGCAATGCAGTAAATTATACAGTTGTTGCTGTCAAAGTCACAGGATCATTTTTATTTCCATTTTGATGATCAACCAAGCAGTAATTACTAGTTACAACTAGTCACTAGGTCATTCCTATGGTGCAGCTGTTTGTAGTCCTCTATAAAGACAGCTCCAAAGGCAACAGTGATTCATTAAAAAGTGAAGAAAACGTTAATGAGTGAAACGATGTATTGGTTAAGAAATACAGGTGGCAGTAGACTAGCTATTACTAAAATTTTTGAATTTTGCATTCATTATGGTCTAATCAGTGTATTTTATATTGAATAAAGGACCCCCTATTGTAATATATAAGGATACTATAAGTTACTAAGGAGTTCCATGACAATATAAAAGCATGAGGCTGGAACATTGAGGTGACTTCTTATATCCTCATATTTTGCAACAGAGGGTACTTTATTTATTATAATACACAAGTTTCTGCGAGTCATGTGACAGAATTGCCATCACTAAGCTCAGATTGTAACAGATGACATCACTAAGTACATTTACAGGATATTCCTAGCTTGGGTATTATATACATTTTTATATAGATTTATAGTGTGCCAACATTTTCCACAGTGCACACAATTTATTTTACATTTACAAGAAATGGGTGTATATACTAAACACAAAATTATATATAAATCAACCAAAAACCAGTAATAAGGGGGGTTAAGAGCTTTAATAGAATGGGCACATTAAAGGGGTTATTCACCTTCCAAACATTTTTGAGTTCAGTCGTTTTCAGATTGTTCACCAACATTAAATACTTTTTAAAATTGCATTCGGTGTTTTATTTTTGCACATTTTTCCAACATTGAAGAAGCTCCTGTCTCTGGCAGCTCAGTGATCCAGGTGCAGATTCTGAACTGTTACAATTTGTTACATTAGTCAATACATTTCTCAACAGCATTTGTGGAATATTAGCAAATATTGTATCAATAATAATAGCTGCATTTAATGAAACTCATGGATTCTGCTCAGCAGAGATCAGAAATGTATTAACAAATGTATCAGTTTAGAACAATTTACAGAGTCGTTTACCCCTATACCCCAGAGCTGCTCCAGAAAGACATAAGGTGGTGAAAAATGAAACTTCAAAGGAGAAACAACCCCTTAATAAAAAAAAAACCTCCCCCTACCCTACATAGACTCCCTCCAACCCCTCCAGCCTAGCTGCTACCCCAGGCAAATGCCCCTAACTCTTTACTTCCCCCTACGTGCAGATTCTGTCCAGCAGAGTTCACGGGTGCGATCTTCAGCCGCTTCAGTAATCTTTGCCAATTTTTTTGAGTTTCGGCACATGAGCAGTTGTCGCGAAACAAAAAAATCGCTCCAAATGCATATGCGCTGATACATCGGTCTCATTACGAAGATTACTGAAGAGAAGAAGATGGCGCACCCGTGAACTCCCCCCACCTCCTTGTGATACTCCACCACTTTGTTAAACTATTTAACACCACATTCAGTGTGCAAGTTTAGGCTTGATAAAGAGTCATGTGCGGCCCGAAACTTTGCCATGTCTACAATGAGCCAATAAAATCACCTTAGCATTTACCAAAACGAACAGTGTGCTACAGCGACTTTGGATTTTGATGCAGATTATTCTGACCCTGAGCAGGGGTTCTTATTTGCTGTCTAGCACCTGACAAGGTTGATTGAGCAAAAGGTGGAGCATTCTTCTCCTGTGTGGAATTATTTTACTCAACTAACATAAAAAAATGTTTTGGAATTATTTCTTAGGGTGACAGGTCCCCTTTAAGGCACCAGAAAAATTGTATTTAACTGGATAAAAGGATTACAGTGAGGTCTCTTCATAGGCCTTTCTTTCTTCAGGACCAGGCTGACCGGGAATGGTCTTTAATACACAAAGCTCCCAGCACGCTTAGGATTTGAATTACATCACATTTTATAAACTAAATAATGATTTTTAGGGTTACAAAACTGTACAAGTACACACACACACACACATTAACTAAAAAGCCTGAACAGGTTACAAAAGAAAAAAGGAGAAAAAGAACATAACTACCAGCTATACTAATGCCTGGGCAAATAGTTGTGTTTTGCCAGTTCAAGAGTGTTTGGAAAAATCAAGTAAAAACTAAACTATAAATGTTTTTAGTTTGTACTATTACATTCAACAACTTACTGCAAATGTTACAGGTTTAATTACTAGAGTAAAAAAAAAATGTTTAGCTGCTTTAGCGTTGCAGCTGGTTTTTGCATGATTTTAACCCTACGGCTCCCATGTTGGAATAAAATCTTTATTTTTTGATAACTGTTTACAGTAAACAAAGAAGCAATAGAACATACAGAAAGCAAAAGATTTTTTTGTGCTGGCCACAGGCCTGAATTTTGGCAATGCCCGGGCCTAGAGCAGCACAAATGAAGCACAAAATGCCCAGCAGCACCAAGTTACTTCACATGGGGGCACTCTCTGAGGTTTAGCAGAGACTTCTGTGCTTCCTGACCCTCTGTAAACGCAATGGATGCGCTTGCATAAGAGGGGGGGGGGGGTTGGTGGCAATTAATCTCATTGTGCACCATAGCCCTAAAATGAATTTGCCCACGATTAAGCCAAATCTGTGCAAGTAATGTGTTTACTTGTTGCAATCCAAAGCTTTCTGAAGGAAAAGGCATTTTTTGAGAGACCTGTCCCTCATGATAACACAGATTTACCATGGGCAATACATTTTCTTCTCTGCCATTGCCCTAACTTTGCTTAAAGTTACAGGCTTGCATGGCACCACTGTTCCAGGGTTCAATATTCTTTATTACGTTCTATGGCCCTCTTGCAGCTGGGAATGTGCTGCAAATTAAACTCTACTCAGATTTTCCATAATTTGATATAACTAAGTGAACAACAGATACAGTACATCTGAGCAGAGTAAACTTAATCAATGGGAATCTATAAAACTGTTTCAAAACTAGATTTCAGGAAGAACTAAGGGATGGGATAGATTAGAAATTACAGGAGAGACTAGCAAGTGAAACCTTCTGCATAAAGGGCCAATAAATAAAAAAGTGAAGAAAGAATGAAAGGTAGCAAAATTGTATGGAGTAGTTGTGGGACTTGCTTATATCTCTGGTGAAGCCAGATTTGTTCTGATCTCATATCATTCTGATACAAATATATTTTGTTTCCTTGTTCCTAGTACATTACAATAGAGTTAACACTATGATAAGTGTTTAAGGTTTCTGAAAAAATTCCAGCTCCATAACACAAAGCATTTGGTTTTCTATTAAGTATAAACCCTCATACAACATCCAATATAAAAGTAATAGCACAGATTTCTGAAAACTATCAGTGTCATAGCATTCCAAAAATTCTGTAAAAGCCATCAGGTATAAAGACAACTCACCTATATTTGCATGATCCAGGTCCTCTTTGCAGAATATCACCCGATGGCTTTGAATAGCCCCAGTATGAAACTGTAGTCTGAAAATCAGATCTCGAGTGACAGACCGATGAAAACACTTGAGCTGTGGATCAAACAAATAAAAACTTTTGCATCCTTTTCATCAATTCCTTTTCATGTTTCTTTATGATATTCTTATATATGTAGAAACGATGTAGCATGATTCATGGATTGGCAAATAAACAAATATAGTTTGTCAATATTTTCTTTACTTACCAATTCCCCTAATTAAAATTACCATAAGAAAAGTATAGGTAATTTATTTATAGAATCATTTCATCCATTAAGTGTTGGAACAGTTAAGCATTGAACTATACAGGCACAATAAATAGAGATAAATCACTGTGGGGCAAGTGATGAAAGCAAACAAGGATACAGAAGCAATCCTTCAAAAAAAGTGTACTTCAATTTAAAGGAAAACTATACCCCCAAAATGAATACTTAAGCAACAGATAGTTTATATCAAATTGAATGACATATTAAAGAATCGTACCAAACTGGAATATATATTTACATAAATATTGCCCTTTTACATCTCTTGCCTTGAACCACCATTTCGTGACTATCTGTGCTGCCTCAGAGATCACCTGACCAGAAATACTACAACACTAACTGTAACAGGAAGAAGTGAGGAAGCAAAAGGCAGAACTCTGTCTGTTAATTGGCTCATGTGACCTTACATGTGATTTGTATGTGTGCACAGTGAATCTTAGGATCTCAGGGGGCGGCCCTATTTTTTAAAATGGCAATTTTCTATTTATGATTACCCAATAGCACATACTACTAAAAAAGTACATTATTATTTTAATGGTTCATTTACATGAAGCAGGGTTTTACACATGAGCTGTTTTACTCAGTATCTTTTAATAGAGACCTACATTGTTTGGGGGGTATAGTTTTCCTTTAAGGTCATGAAAAGGTAGAAAAGCAAAATGAAGGAAAGACAATTAATGTAGCAAAGCAGGCCAGTTGTGAATATGGTGCTACCTTATTCTCCATTTGTTAACTTTAACCCTTCAAATTATAGAACTGACAATCTACGAATAAAGAATTAAATGCCTTAGGCTGTTTATTCCACAATCTGCTGCACTACAGACAGTACAGTAATTGATCCACTGCTTATATAACTGCAGATCCACTTCTGCTTCATTCCCCCACCGTAGGTAATAAGCAGAGGTCAAGAACAAGTAGCCCCTGGGGCACAAACCATATGGCTTAACCCCTACAGTGCCACTATACACACACACACCAAATATTCTATATTGTAATGCTCAGAACCTACAGAGATTTCAAAATCATTTGATTTTCAAACAAATAGTTACAGAAGTATTTTCAAATATATAAATATATATGTGTAGGGGTTTGGTTTCCCAATCTTTATTTCATGTAGTCCACTGACCAGCTAAGAGTTGGGCCTCATTCACAGTTGGGGGATGGTTCCCATTCCAAGTGTCTTTCTGGCAGTTCAGTTAGTGGCCAGAGGGTCCATAGTTTTTAAGCGGAAGGTACCATACTTTTTTTCTCTTTTGGTCTCTACTTGCTGGAGGAGGTGGTGACTAAAGAGCCCGAGACGGAGGTAGGTTTTCCAGTAGGTGAAGCAAGTATTAGGAAGGTCTGTAATAGCTCGCTCTAGGAGTGAGAAGCAGGATCAGAGTAGTTTGTATAGTAGAGTCTATGGATGACGTCCTTCCCATAATTCGGAGTTTTCTGGATAACTGCTTTCCGCATAATTGATCCTATACTTGTATTATGAAAGTGTCTTATTTTCATGGGTTGAAGTTTATTTTATATTTTCATTTTCACATTTCCCCTTTAATAACCAACCTAAACCACTTTTTCTTATTAAATTAAATGTTCCAGCCTATGACATGCCCCTAAATAGAATGAGATCAAAACATTTACAATTTGGCATTTAATGCAAATGAAGTATGAAGCTCTTGTGGCACTTTAATGGCTAACCCTGATTAACACAAAATGTATCCATAATATTAAGGCAAATCAGAATTTGCAATCATTTTACGTTCCGTTACTAAGAAGTAATTCAGCATGGGGGGGGAGCTTACATATCGGCTTATTTGAGTTAGATCAGCTACTTTTAACAAGGTAAACACAGACTAGGAAAACAGTGACATCCAGTGGACAAATTATGAAAAATTGTAGAATACATGTTGCTATACTTCTACTGTAATAGAAAAAAATAAACATTTAAACAAGGTAACTGGATAATTCAGTTCCATTAACCATAAGATTGTGGTTGGAGAATTATAGAACAGTGCATCTGAGCCCCCTTGATTGTGGGGAGTTTTTTCAGAACCATGTTTACTGTGTCAATACAGTTGAGGCACTATTGCATTAAAAAAAATACACAAAAAAAATATAATTAATGATGTGTGTATGCTAGCAATAAATTGTGAGCCAGTTATAAACGGTACAGAATGGATAGGCCAAGCTATAAAACATGACCAGCTGTACAGATAAATCAATTTTCAAATTGGCAAATTCACATAAAATGTTAGAAAAATAATTACATTATAGGATCTGGAATACACAATGATTGGACCAAAAGTTTTCCGGATAAGGGAACTTTTCATAATTTGGATCACCATACATTAGGCGGTGGTAGTTCTGGATGATGCTTATTTATGTTTTTTTCTCTGCATCATCAAGTTTTAACTTTAGTGGATACAGCAACAAACTGTGTTGACAGACAATAGTTTTCTGAATTATTCCTGAGCCCAAGTGATTTCCATTACAGAATAAAGACTGTTTTTAAAGGAACAGTTCAGTATAAAAACAAAAACTGGCTTAATAGATAGGATGTGCAAAATTAAAAAAATTCTTAATATAGTTACCCAAAAATGTAATGTATAAAGGCTGGAGTGACTGGATGTTGAACATAAAAGAACAGAACCCAACTTCTTGCTTTTAGCTCTTTAACTAGTAAGCAACTTTAAGGGGGGCCACATGGGACATAACTGTTCAGTGAGTTTGCAATTGATCCTTAGCATTCAGCTCAGATTCAAAAGCAACCGTTATGACCCATGTGGCTCCACTCAAGTCACTGATTGGTTACTGACTGGTAAGCAAACAGTGGAAACCAAGAAAGCTGCAAAGCAGGAAGAAGTTTTTTCTGCTGTTATGTTACACATCCAGTCACTTCCTTTATACATTATTTTTTTGGCTAACTATATTAAAAACATTTTTTATTTTGCACAGCCTATGTATTTACCCTGATTCTATACAAGATCGGGAGTCCATATAATTATCCAACCAAGCCCACGGGACTCGCCCCAGTTCAAAAAGGCTATCAATTATAGAAAAATTTATATCAAAAAACGATATAAGTCCCAAAGCTTCTTCAAGTAAAAAGTATTAATTTATTGTAGTTCACATTTAAAAAAAATATAACTGGTACATACTACCCCCCATATCCCACCTTACGCGTTTCGCACCCTCCAGTGCTTAGTCATAGGTGTATCTATCAGTAAGGGGTCGATTTGGGACTTATATCGTTTTTTGATATAAATTTTTCTATGTATTTACCCTGTTTTTATTCTGAACAATTCCTTAAATGCAGTGCCACCTGAGAGTCCGAAGAGCATGGCTGTACAGAGATTTCTCTGGATTCTCTAAATCTTTTAACTTTATTATGTACTGTAGATAATGAAATCCACAAATTCTTTGCATTTTTACATTGAGGAACGTTATAAATCATGTCAACATTTTCCCATGCAGTGTTACACGGAATGGGGTACCTCCCCGTTGGTATTTCTGAGACACCCTGTCCCTCTGAGATAAGCTCTTTTTATACCCATGTTGTACTATTTTCAATTAAATATTGGGTTTAAATTATTTGCAAATCATAGCACTCTTTTTTTATTCACAATTTATAGCATAGTGATTTTTGGAAATGGAGTTGTAGAAATTTTCTTAGCTCACTGTGCTAGGAATAATACGTGACGTATAAGACGTGTAAACATGACATCCATCTGAATACTTACTGGTAATGCTATGAGGGTGTTTTGATATATACATGCTATTTTAAGTGCAATTACTTACCTACAACATTTTTTATACCAATATTTTATGTAAGAACAATGCAAAGATAACTTTGTGAGAAAAAACTAAAAAAATCAATGTTATTTGAAGAGCGGCTTAGAATTAGCCATTATATAACATACTTAAAGTTTACTTAAAGGTGAACCACCCCCTTAAGTGCTTACTAACTCTTTCACAGTGCAACACTCCAGGCTAACGATAATGAGGTAGGGAGACAGGTAGTGAGACGCTGCCATGTGGTATGTAAAGGATTGAATTGATTTATCACAATTTTGTAATGAATTTGGTGAAGTTGCACAATTTAATGCCTGAAGTGAGTTAACATGCATTTCTTGTTTCTGATTTATTGCTTACTGCTGTTGGACCCAAGCATTGCGCTCACTTATAGACAGCATATAACCACACCATAGTCATTTATAGATTTGCTTTATAAGTTCACATTTCAAATGTGGCTCTTCCACGAAACTCTGATCTCAACAGCGGGGATATCAAATATATTCTGGCTTCTGACCACTTTGCTACAGGCAAACAATTTTTGGTTCACAACTGATGCATTTTAAAAATAAAATCTCCATATATGATTAGGGTTTGCTATCAGCTCAGTATTGAATAATATATTTGCGGAAGATCAGGAATTCAGCCAAATCATGAAGTACCGTAAACATACAGTAAAAGGTTTTAATATAGTCAACAACCTTCCTGCTGTTTCCTTAAGGGAACAACATACTTTCCAAAAATAAATAAATAATGTTTCCAAAACCTATAAAAGTTTACATATTATTTCAATTTGTACAGTAAACAACATTTTGCACACACATGCACTATATCATTTTAACAATAACGGTGGTTGAAAATCATTATATTTACAGTATTTGTGTAAAGTAAAAATAATCACCCACCAAATGCATTGCATTTTGTTGTATACAGTACTACAGTGTTTAAAGCAGGTTATAGCTGATAAACATTATTTAGAGGACAGAACATCAGCTTTGTTTCATACAAGTTCTATGTAATCTAGCCTATTCTTAGATAAACATTTCCTTATGATTGTGCATAACCTTGATTATGTTTTATTTCCTGTAAAACAAAGTTTATTAAAATTAAGATAAACTTACCATAATATCTCCCTTGATAAGCTGGGCTGGTTCAATTTCAATAGAGACTTTACCCTGGTTTCCTGGACCAACATTGCTTGGAAAACAAAACAGTTACATGGTCAAAGAGAAAACAGCATGAAAAATAAATGTACAGGTACATGTGTTTAAGGTTTCAAAAAAAAAAAAAAAAAAAAAAAAAGTGGGTTAACAAATTAACAGCAATCCGCTACCCTAGAGAAAGTCAGGACACAGACAAAAAGCATTGGGAACTCATTGAATGGACTGTTCTAATGAATAGTTTATTCACTGCTGCTTTAAGTCAATATAGTTTTATTTGAATAAAGGTGCTGGTATAATTTTACATGATGGTAGCACTCCCCCTCTTCAATAGTTGTTTGTCGATCTTTGCACGCATGGGACCAGCCAATTAAGGAGGCAGCATTTGTTGGAGTTATCAAATCATTTCTTGGAGTAGTTGGACATAATTTAATTTATTTATATACATTTTTTCAGGATTTGTCAGTTATGTATACTTTTTATCATATATATATATATATATATATATATATATATATATATATATATATATATATATATATATATATATATATATATATATATATATATATATATATATATATATATATATATATATAAATAATCCGTTTGTGGAGCGCACACCATGAAGTAAATAATAGCCTGGGTGCCAGCCCGAAAGAGAATCATAGAGTCAATGCAGAAATGACGGCACTCACAGGCAAAAAAATCAAACGATCAAATAAGGTGAAACCATACGGTTTATTGTGATCCTACGTTTCGGTTCCTTCTTGGAACCTTCGTCTTTCCCTGACGAAGGTTCCAAGAAGGAACCGAAACGTAGGATCACAATAAACCGTATAGTTTCACCTTATTTGATAGTTTGATTTTTTTGCCTGTGAGTGCCGTCATTTCTGCATTGACTATATATATATATATATATATATATATATATATATATATATATATATATATATATATATATATATATATATATATATATATATATATATACATATACATACACACACACACACACACACACACACAAGTCCAAAGGTTGCCGGCACTCTCGATAAAGTTGTTAGATTTGCCTGGGTGCAGAGCCAATAAATTATCTAAAACTACTGCAAGAAGGTCCGCACTCTCAGGACTTATATAAAAAAATAATAGTATTTATTGTATAGGACTAACGTTTCGGCTAGGTCGCTAGCCTTTCTCAAAGTAACAAACTGAACATTAAACCGCCTTAAATAAAAACAATGGCGCGAAAAACAGCTGGTAAATGCCACATGATCAGTAATGCAATCAATAATAGTACTACACTTTAAATACTTACATCATCCAAAATCTACACTTAAACATAAATAAAAAAAAAACTAGACAATATATCCCCTCGTTCATTCCACTTACAGTTAAAAACAAGACATTTTGTTGCAACAGATGTTATCTAATTAGTTACTTAAGCATAAAAGATCAGAATAATAATGTTACAATTATGTCCTAAATCTGGGGTATACTTGGCACAATGTATCAATATACCCAACTGCAAGAGACAGTTGCATCCATAATTCAATTAATAATGTTTTTAAAAGTACTGTGTTTCCCCATTATTTAAGAGCTCACTATCGACCAAAATACCATTGGTTAAACAACACACCTAATTAAATTTTGCTCTATAAAAGGGATATAAAAGGATATCAGAAGTCACCTTGGAGTTTCATGACCTGTATTATGGTCCTGGAACTCCCCGGTAACTCATAATATCCTTATATTTTACAAAAGGGGGTACTTTATTTACTATATAAAACATGCACACAGATGGGTAGTCCATAAATTAATTTTATGCACTGCAGAACGTACTTTTAATATTTTTTAACAAAAAGTGAATTACTGCAAAAACTACTTACTAAATTCCTGATGTATATACAGGTTGCATAGCAATGTAGATCTTTAGGAAGAATCGGCACCCTTTAAAAAAAAAAAAAAAAAAACTGAAAAATTTGATTTACTGTTTCATAATTATTAACAGGGTTGAATCTTTGTTACAAATTTATATTACATGCTTATTAACAAGATAAAATGCATATAAGGAGAATGCCATGTGGACAGAACAAGACAAAATAAGGTATTTTTTGGTAAAGCATGTTGATCTTTGTTTACAGTAAAAAAAAAAAATCTCTCCAGTTAAACAATGAGGAGGTTGCTATGCAGCCCCTGAAATGAAAATAACTGAAAACTACATTTGGGGGAGGCATAAGGCAACATGAAAAAAATGTGTAAGCACCTGTATTATAAAACTAAAACATGACTTCTGAAATATTCAGATGAAGATGATAGAATTGCCTTAAAATAGTTGTTGTTTTTGGACAGAAAAGAAATGTATTTATTTCTCTGTGTATTTGAAGTTAGTTAAAAGGGTGGCTGGCGGCACTACAGGCCTGAAAACAACACATTAAAACTGTATACATTTTTGTTTGCTGACATAAAGGCTGCAAAATGGGTACTTACTACAGCCCAATATATTTTATCATTAAGGATACATGTGTGATGTCACTAGTGTGATTTAGTATTTTAGTATTAAAGTAGAATCTCTTTGATATGAAATAATACACATTAAATTCAAAAAAGGTATTACAGAAATACACAGTAAAATGAATAAAATCGAATTTTATTTGTGCATTATAATAATTATAAACTTCTGTTTAACAAAACTTACAGTTCGCTGAATCACAATTTGGAATGCCATGGAGAATAACTGAATGCAAGAAGAGAGGGGTCACATTCATTTTTTCCAATCCAGATAGAAGTTCATTCAGAAAATTAACATACCTTAAAAAAAGAGAGAAATAGGGCAAACGCACTTGATTATATATGATTTTTAAAGTCGATAGGAGATAGTTATCCTATGGCAAACTGAGCCCCATTATATGGATCAAGTCAATACAGAAAAATGTCATAATTTAAATAAAATGTCTTAAAATAAAAAAGTACAATTCTGTGCACAAAGAAAATAAGACAAAAAAAGGACTATTAAGATGAATGAAATACACAAAGAAGTAGGGTGAATGATTATAAAATCAGAGAAAATAAAACACAGCCACAATATATAACATTTGGGCCAAACAAGCATTTGCATATAAGAGTGTATTTATAAGTTCTGTGAACTCTATGCTTTCCTGTGCAGCAATACATTTAAATAATTACGTTTTGATCAGTCTTTTGTTAACTATTTGTGGCTTCTCATCACATAATTAACACACATGCTCCAACACGGTTCTGTGCTTTTCTTTCGGATTTAACAGCTTGAAAGACTGCAATTGTGGTCTTCATATGGGAGCAGTGATATCTAAAAATGTTAATACTGGGAAGGCAGATGTCCAGTCTATATATATATTAAATGGATCTGCAGCTGTATTGATTTTGCACACTGGAACATTCTTAAACTCTACACACAAGGAATGGTCAAGCGTTATCGAATTGCCTGTTCTGAACAACAGATTTCCCAAAGGCAGCTGAAACCTGAGAAAAGAGTGTATTAATCATGTTTATAACATTCTAAAAAAGAAATATGTAACTGATGGAATTCCATATTGATTACTAGCTTAGGAGGACAAGTATTTAGAAGGCCATAAAATCTTCACGTTCCTGATGGGTGTGCCATCATACCATAAAGATGTTATCTATAAAACTACTAAAAATCTAAGAAACATCTCGGAGGAAGAGAGGACAGCCTCGGGCCCATCAGTTTAGTTAAAAATACTTACTATGATTTACTGTTAAAGTCAATGTATGATAAAATTCTATATTTGAGAAAATTCAAGAGGCAAATGTTTAACGGGGATGTTCACCTTCAGATAAATCACTGAAAATGAACAACTTCTGTCACGTTATACTTTTTCATTTCATCTTTTTCACATAATCGACTGTTGGGATAAACACCACTTAAACACATAACTGAAGTGATGTAAAGGCATGAATTGCTTCTATGCATTCCCTCCCTTTCAAGTTTCATTTGCAAAACCATTGGCTGGATCATGCCAGCCAATCGTATCAAAGTTACATAAATTAAGCAGAATGGAAGGAAGATGAGCAATAGTGCTTCATGCTTTATCATCCTCATCACGTGGGCAGGTTCACGAGAAAGAGAAACTTTCAGTATTAGTGATGGACAGCTTCAGTAGTATTTATCTTTACAGAAATGTATTTCATATAATGAAGATCAGCAGAGAACTCTTAAGAAACCTGTTTGAAGCCAAACATTCCCTTTAAAGGGGTTGTTCACTTTAAACTAACTTTTAGCATGATGTAGAGGGTGATATTTGTAGATAATCTGCAATTTGTTTTAATTTTTATATGTGTGTTTTTTGAGTTATTTAGCTTTTTTTATTCAGCAGCTCTCTAGTTTGCCGTTTCAGCAATCCGGCTGCTAGGGTCCAGCTCTGCAGGCAGGAGACCAAATGTCCCGAAAACTTACATTTTTATGACAAAACAACCTACTTAACTAATATGCGAACTTGCAAGTCAGGCAACTGTAACTCGAAAGCAACAAACCTGACTCATAAGTACTTCTTTGAGTCCCAGTGATGACCACTGAAATCAATTGGGAGTTAAGAAGCCATTCAGACAAATGAAATGTATAATTTTTTTCTTGTGGACAAAGAAAGACACATTAGTAACTGGAAATAGGTTTCTTCAAGCAAGCATAAGAAAACTTTTTTTTTAGACAAATAACACAATTTGTTCTTACGCTCGGCCGATCCTCAATGCTTCGATCTTCAGCAAAGGATAACCGTAATCCTATGTAGACTCAAAATTCTGCAGTATAGAGGAGAGCACTCAAATAGCAGTTACTGCTAGAAAAGTATTTTATTGACTACAAATCACACAACATGTTTCGGGCTAGAGAAAGGGCTAAGCCCGAAACATGTTGTGTGATTTGTAGTCAATAAAATACTTTTCTAGCAGTAACTGCTATTTGAGTGCTCTCCTCTATACTGCAGAATTTTGAGTCAACATTTTTTTTAGATTTTAGATACGTATTCTCTGAAACCAATACTGCATTAACGCAATTTTTATGTTGGCCATACAAAAAAATATTCACCCGTGACCAATAGAGAACAAATTGGGGAAAAAACTATATTGGTTCCCACAAACAGACTGGTGAAGAAACCTTTTGAATGTTAACTAGAACAAGCAGATAATATATAAATGAACATAAATGAGTGGAGATGCATTCTGGGGTTAAGGGTTGACAGGGATAGGAATGGGAATTAAAAGATAAATTGTAATCTGGTAACCGGCAGGGGTAGAAGTACAGGCATGGAACTTGTTTCCCAGAATGCTTGGGACCTGGAGTATTCTGGATAAGGGGTCTTTTCATAACCTGGATTTCCATACTTTACATCTGCTAAAAAATCATGAAAATATTATTAAACCCAATAGGATTGTTTTGCCTGCAATAAGGATTAATCGTATCTTCCTTGGGATCATCCACAAGGCACCGTTTCATTATTACACAGAAAAAGAAAATAACTTTTTAAATTATTATTTATTATTTGTAATCATTTATTTAACATGGAGTCTATGGGAGATGGTCTTCTCGTTATTCAGAGCTTTCTGGATAACTGTTTCCAGATAACTGATCCCATATGCCTGTACTGAAATCTGAGCTCAGGAATTGTATCCCTTCTGAATGTACATATACTGAAAGTAATACACACTTTTAATATCTTTTTCATGCTCTCATTGAGATAATTATCTTTATATAACAGGCTTGCTTAAATTAAGCCTACCTACCTTTTTTGGGATGGTTGAATTAATACTGATACTTTATCATCAATAAATTTCTTCATTGCAAAACGATCAAGAGCTTGGTCAGCACTGGAAAAAATGTAATACATATTAAGCCATAAATGCATTTATTATGAAATTAGCCTTTTGTGTTAAAAAATGGAATAGTAGAACTGTTACCATGCATATCAGACCCATTCACACCTCTTTTAACAATCATCTTCCCTGGCTCAGAATAAGCAGATTTATGTGTTTTACGCTAAGGGCAATGACATAAGAGCAGATTTACAGCAGGTGGCAAATCCTCTTGTACCCCAGTGCACATAGCCCTTACAGGCAAGTGCACTAGAAAGTTAACAGCTTACAAATGGCTTCTTTTAAAAGAACAAACTAGCCAAGTAAACTTTCCTGTAGAGCACCACCAGGGCCGGATTTACATAGTGGGTGCCCCTAGGACACTATTACAAAGGCAAGCTTTACATAATGCCAAAATCTTGTTTACACATATATATTAAAAGGCACAAAGTTTGCCCAGTCACAGTAACCCATAGCAAGCAATAAGATGTTTGCTTAGGTGGCCAGTAACTGCTACCTGATGATTGGTTGCTATGGGTTACTGCACATGAGAAACTTCATGCCTTTTATTGCATAACCAAAAATGACTACGTACTTGTATGGATTCTGTTACCCTGTACCCCAATATATAGCATGCTCAAAATTTCCTCAATAGGCAGTTTTGCTTCCAATAAGGATTAATTATATCTTAGTTTGAATCAAGTACAAGGTAAGGTTTTATTATTACAGAGAAAAAGGAAATCGTTTTTAAAAATGTAATCTATGGGGGGGTCTATGGCAGACTTTCTGTAATTCTGAACTTTCTGGATAACAGGTTTCCAGATAAAGGGTCCCATACCGTTACCACTTAAAGCTCTGGTGAGCTAGGCACTGCTGCAAAGATTTTGTGCCATACCCCAGAATTCTAGATCACTCCTATACTGGCTTCCACTTTAGTCGACAGAACAGCACTTTCACAGTGTCGTTACCACTGTCTCCCACTTTTCATGCATCAGTGTTGGGATTTACAACTGGAGAAGAGTTCCAAGTGAAAAGGAGCCAGAGAGGATTTGAAGACATAATTTAAGATTTGAAGACATAATTCCTTGCATTAGGTAAGACTAAAATAATGATTCCCCATATTATTTTTAAAAAAACTCCTAAATACCTTTAATTTTTGCTTTAGCAAAATGTATCAATTATAAAGATAACAAAAAGTAATTAGAAACTGATTTAATTTGACAGCATGCAAGACAGATTAGTAAACTTTCAAATTACTTTGAACCTACCTTGCAGAAATATTGGTAAAATGCATATATGAGGATATGACAACTCCTATTCTTCCCCTTTCACCCTACCAAAATGAAAAACATTAATATACCCATATTTACATACTATATACATTTACAGCCCTTTCAATTCGAAGGTTGCACAGATCAAATACAACACGATTTTATGACATACTGCTATTTCCTCCAAACTTTATCTTTCTTAACAAGATAGAGAGCAGAGGGGTATGGAATTAAGAAGCAAAAGGGTTAATTTGCACCTGCACAAAAACCTGCGGCAACCAGTTTGAGAGAGCTGGGTTCAGCCAGCTGCAAGTAAAGCAATGAATGCATGCATTTTACTGGTTGCCACGCATTACAAACCAGGTGTAATTTTTTTCAGTCTTTGTAAACAAGGCCCATCAGGGTCCTGTGCAAAATGCACCTTGCATGAAAATGCAATCGATTCTCACATACAAAGACAGAGAATATCCTGAAGTGATCTGCCAAGAAACACATGCACTTGTATTATCATCCCAGTTATATAGAATCAGGAACAGAAATACTGGCACATTTGTTTTTTTTTTTTTTTTTTTTCAAATAACTTTAAACAAAAATGGATATAGCTGACAAAATGAACAAGCCCATATATCTGTATTTAAAAATGTGAATACACTTTTTCATCTCTCTGAGTAGATCTCTCTTTTAATACACTTTTTAAATCTCTATATTGTCAATTTTGAACACTTTTTTTTATTAAACGTATCCACTTCTTCACAGTTTTGAAGGATGCCTTCTCCCAACTGCAGTTTTCAGTTATTTTCACAAGTGTTCAATGGGATTCAGATCTGGACTTATTGTACAGTCCAGAGATTTGTCATTAACCATTATTGGGTACTTTTTTGTATCTGCTGGAAGACCCATGATTTGCAACAAAGACAAAGTTTTCTAACACTAGGTTAAATATTGTACGCTAAAATGAATTGGAAATCTTATGGGAGATTTCACAGCAGCCATCTTCTTCTCTTCAGTAATCTTCGGAATAGGCCCAGCTTGTCGGCGCATGCGCAGTTGGAGCAAATCTCAGTATCGCAACAACTTCTCATGTGCCAAAACTCACGAAAATTGCCGAAGCGCCGGTCTCATTCCTAAGATTACCGAATTGGCTGAAGATGACGCCGTGAATGCCAATGGACAGGATCTGCACGGAGGGATAAGTAAAGAGTTAGGGGCATTTGCCCATGGTACCAGCTAGGAGAACTAAAGCCTAACTAAAGAAGTAGCTAGAAATGTTGTTCATTATGTTATGGGCTTCTGTACTAGCCCAAGGCAACCACAGCCTTGGGCTGGTACAGATCTGTGCCTCAAAATATGCCCCAGTAGCTCCCCATCTTTTCTGCTGATTTACTGCACATGCTCTGTGCTGCTGTCACTTTCTGAGCTTAGGGACTGACTCACAATATACAGAACACATAGAATATAAATGTCAGAATATATGGCTGATTAGTAATTAATACAGATAATTACTATATGACCACACAGAAACCAGTGCAACTAGCATCATAATTTAAAAATTAGCCCTTTAGCATTAGCTTATATTACAGAAAAAACTCTTTTACTGCTGGATAATTTGCGACAACCCCTAAGCTTAGCTTCTCAATAGCTGCTCAGAGCCCACTGAGCATGTGAGTGTCGCAGACACTTTACAAGATGGTGACCCACTGTGACAGTCCTGGATCATTGCTGCCATTGAGATGCTGAAAATTTAGACTGGTGCAATAAGTCCAGTATATAAAATATGGCATTTTTAGCCTTATTAATTTTTAGGGTTTACTTCTCCTTTATGAGTTGGTTGTCTTGGGTGCCAGTCTAACTTGGCCTGGCCCTGTTACTTACAAATTAAATCAGAATCACATGCCAGAGATGCAGACATTTCTTACAACTTCTAAAAGGTAACAATCAAATCAATTTAAGAATTTCTAATGCATTATTTGAAAAAGTGCAAATTGCCAATATTTTGGCCATGACTCTATGTAACCTTCGAAAGTACAAAGCTGTGTTGAGGCCTTATTAACGTTTGTTCATAATTATACTAATAATATTTTTGAAATATCAAAGCCATTTATTTAAGCTGGCTCTTGCCTCCTTGGTCCTTCAGACCAAATATGGTAGAAAGACAGCATTTAAAACCCCTGTGAAATAAACTCCTCCTTGAACTCAGTAAAGTTGAGACACAGAAAACACATGTCAGATGATATAGTGTTCTTTAGTATTCAAAAATACAAAACAATTACTGTTTTATAATAATAAAAGAACAGCAGTTTTTTTTTTAAATTAAAGGGAAACTATACTCCCTTTTTTACATAAGCCCTTTCAGCTGCTGGGCTCATATTAAAAAAGTGCATACAGAGTTTCTAACCTGCCAGAAATAAATACATACATAAATGTATATATAGTTGTTTATATAGTGTTATATTTTTTTTACACACACACACACACACACCTGATTCCGGATCATCTCCACCCCCCCCCAAAGGCTTTCAATCATCCCCCCCCCCCCCCCGCCTCAACTTGTTTCATGTAAAAGCAATTCACTCTGGGTATGGAAGTCCTTTCTGCTTATCTGAGCACTACCCCCACCCTGTCAAAGTTTCCATCCAATCCCAAGCTTTAGAAACATGCCTGCCTGATTCAACCCTCTCCTTCTGAAGACACAAATTCTGCCTGCCTGAATCATTTTTCAGTCACTCACATTCTGCCTGCCCCTTTCAGTCCCTGTGCAGATAATGCAAAACATCGGACTTCATATCTAATTAAATAAGTGTGTGGTGTGTGTGGTGTGGTATGTGTGTGGTGTGTGTGTGGGGTGTGTGTGTGGTGTGTGTATAAACAGTAACCAAATGATAATGCTTCTGCAGTTCACTTTAATTGCACACAACTGCATTTTCGGAACAAAATTTACTGAACACACAATAAAAGGCAGATACAAGTGTAATAAAAATCAAAAAAATTACTTGCTCATCCACAGATATAGGAAGGAATTTCTACAGTCAATAATAGTAAAGTAGCTGTACACTAATAAATACATTAGATATCATCATACTTTTTTTAACTCAATCTCTACACGATGCTCTGCAGAATTTTCTTTTGTTTTTAGCACAGCTACATTAACTCCATTCCTGAATGAAAACACTATTTTAAGATTCCTTTTTTTTTCTATTTTTCTTAGCAATCAAAATGTACTTCCCTTTTGACATGAGCTCATTAGTTGGGTTTATGTAGATAAGGTGCATAAACCCAATCTGAACTGCCAGATATTTACCTGATGGCAAAGATGTTAGAATTGTGTTATACTGTCCTTACAAGTATAATTCTGGACTTGGACAGATTCTTTTGGAAAGAAGAGGGACTTCAAGTCCCATAATACATCACAACAGAACAAGGTAAGGCAGGGTTGCAGGGCAAGCTAGGTTTGAAAATGGTGGCAAAGTCTGCAGCTTAGTACATCCAGAGAAAGAAAGAAAGCACTGGTGAACTCAGCAACGCAAAAAGACGTGGACGTCCACGGAAGACAATAGTGGTGGATGATCGCAGAATCATTTCCATGGTGAAGAGAAACCGCTTCACTACAGTCAAACAAGTGAACAACACTCTCCAGGAGGTAGGCGTATCGATGTTCAAGTCTACCATAAAGAGAAGACTGCAATGAAAGTAAATACAGAGGGTGCACTGTAAGGTGCATCAAAAACAGAAAGACTAGATTGGACTTTGCTAAAAAAAAAAAATCATCTAAAAAAAAAACAGCACAGTTCTGAAAAAAAGTTCTTTGGACAGATGAAACCAAGATCAACCTCTACCAGAATGATGGCAAGAAAAAAGTATGGAGAAGGTGTGGAACCGCTCATGATCCAAAGCATACCACATCATCTGTAAAACGGTGGGGGCAGTGTTATGGCTTGGGCCTGCATGGCTGCCAGTGGCACTGGGACACTAGTGTTTATCCATGAACACAGGACAGAAGCAGCCAAATGAATTCTGAGGTGTTCAGAGACAGTTTGTCTGCTCAAACCCAGCAAAATGCAGTCTAATTGATCATGAGGGGGTTTCATAATGACCCAAAACATACAGCCAAAGCACCCAGGAGTTTAATAAAGCTAAGAAGTGGAATATTCTTGAATAGCCAAGTCAATTACCTGATCTGAACCCAACTGAGCTGCATTTCACTTGTTGAAGACTAAACTTTGGACAGAAAGGCCCACAAACAAACAGCAGCTGAAAGCCGCTGCAGTAAAGGCCTGGCAGAGCATTAAAAAGGAGGAAACCCAGAATCTGGTGATGTCCATGGGTTCAAGACGTCAGGCTGCCATTATCAGCAAAGGCTTTTCAACCAAGTATTAGAAGTGAACATTTTATTTTCAGCTTTTTAATTTATCCAATTACTTTTGAGCCCTGAAATTAAGTGATTGTGTTAAAAAAAGGCTTTAGTTCCTCACATTTTTATGCAATCTTTTTGTTCAACCCACTGAATTAAAGAAAGTCTGCAGTTCAACTGCATCCAAGTTGTTTCATTTAAAATTCATTGTGGTAATGTACAGAACCAAAATTAGAAAAAAAAGTTTTCTGTCCAAATATTTATGGACCCAACTGTAAATCTGTATGTTCAATGTATTTGCCTATTTATTCTACAGTGTGGTGGATTATATTGATGCTTTGTAAATACAGTACATGTTAATAATGCCCATATTGAAATATTTTAACTGGGAATAGTAGATATGGCAAAATAATTTATGAAATATTATTAAGCATTTATTAATGTATCCATATTTAATTTGGGCATACAAATTAGTAGACCAAGAGAAAGAGGAATGGGTTTGTAGGCAGTAGGGGTGTTATACTTTCCCCTGAATAAGATAGTGTAAGAGAAGGGGATACTTACAGAGTAAAGCACATCCAGCCAGCCGTTAGCAGTTACTAGGAAGTTCAGGTAGTTAAAATTAAAGATATAGGTGGTTCAGCACTTTTTACTAGACATTCATTATGAAGTAAGTAGACAAGAACACAAATTAGAAGCCAAGATGTTCAAAGGTTGAAAAAATCAAGTATAATCACATACGGAATACAAATATGGTTAGAATTAAATTAGAATGAAGAGGTTGACGGATTCTGTCTGAGCTCTTATGTGGGAGGATTACTGCAGGAAATGAACACAAGCAAAGTTGTGTATCAAAGTGACTAGGGAACTCAGAAGAGAGCCAAGGTTTAAATGATAAATGATCCAGATAAGGTTTTCCAAGAGTAACTATAAAATGCAGAGTTGAAAAAAAGAAGGCAACCAAGAACATACAAAAACTAGACAATACGAAAAGTGGCAAGAATGAGTACCTGTGCTTTTATTGAAAAAAAGACTGAACGTTTATGTAATAACAGGTACAGTAGTTGAAACATACTGAATGTGTCTTGGGGGGGTTGTAAACCTAAGTATAAAATGTTGCAAAATAAAAACAAATGTAATTTTGAGCAACTTTCCTATATCCATGAATTACAAAGTCTTGGTTATGTAAAGGATATTTGTAAATATAATTGCAATTAAAAGGAGCAGTATATGTCTGTCTTCTCCTAATCTCTGCACTGCTAGTTTCCACTGCATGTACTGTCCCACTGAAATAATAAAGCAATGGTCATCAATCCACTAACAGACTGCATAAGGTTTGATACATAATTTCAGAAATACATTTAGCCAGGAGCAACAACACAGTGAACAGCATAATCATCTGCTGCTTTCAATAGCAATTATATTTACAAAAAATACATTCATTTTGTTTTTTCAAATGTGGGTCAATGACCCCAGCAGCCAAAAACCAATAGCTCTGTGAGGCTACAATTTTATTGGTAGTTATTTTTTCTTACTTATCTTTCTATTCAGGCCCTCTCCTTCTCAAATTCCAGCCTCTAATTCAAATCACTGCCTGGCTGACAGGGTCATTTGAACTCTAACAACCAGATAGCTGCTGAAATTTTAAAAAGGAGAGTTGGTAACAGAAAAGCTAAATGATTTTATAAAAAAGAATGCAAAAAAACAAAACATAAAAGATGAAGACCTTTAACAAATTGTCAGATAATCTCATTCTCTACATCATAATAAAAGTTAACTTAAAGGTAAATATCCCCTTTAGGGTAGAGGCACACAATGCTATTTGGGGGAGATTAGTTTCACAGCGACAAATCGCCTCTTCTTCGGGCAACTAATCTCCCCATAATAAACTTCCAGTGGCTAGAATCTAAATCGACATGGGTATGGCACTCTGAGCGTTTAATTTTTCGAAGTCGCCCAAAGTTTCGTTTTGAGGCAATTTTGGGCGACTTCGGAAAACGAAGAATGAGACATTGTGGGGAGATTAGTTGCCTGAAGAAGAGGCGAGTTGTCGCTGGTCGACTTATTTCCCCCAAATAGCATTGTATGCCTCTACCCTTAAGCAAAATTTGATTTTTGGACTGATAAGCACCCTATAGAGTATTAAATAATGCCAAAACAGCATGCTTTTATTTAGAAACATGCACCAATTTTCAACAGTACAAATTATGCATGCTCAGCAATTATCTAGACTGTGATTTCTGTACGTCTGCTTATAACAGTCATGCAAAGACTAATATACTTACTCTGCAGTGAATTACAACCACATGTAAAGGGTCGCTGTTCAACCAAGACTCCATAGCCTTACAGATGGTGCACATTTTATTTAGCGGAGGAGCATGGAAGTCTGGCCAACCCACATCCATGACCTACAGACATAGAAAATAAATAGATTGAAAAGTTTTTTTACATTTTCCTTCCATAAAACAAAAACATGTTTACAATATTATTAATAATTAGTCATTCCTTTTTTTCCTGGACTAAAACAAAACTTTTCATTTTTATTATTTTGTACACTTTTTCCAAATTGTACACTGTAAATCAAAATTCTAACAGCTTTTGGTTGGTGGGAAAAAAAATCAAATAACATTACCTCTGTGTTAAGTTTGGAAAGTTCGCATCTTTTTTCTGATAGATTCAAAACCTAAAAATAAAGAATATTTACAGTTATGAGTATGTATCAGTAGGAGAAAACCTTACCAATTATTTCCATTAACAAAACTGCAGTAATGAATAACAGTGTAAGAATAAAGCTGACTAGGTTTACGGACAATACAGTGCTGCATTATCGAGTAATGCTAGGAATTAGCATTTTTTACACTGGCCAAAAAACTGCCCTAATTTGGACAGCTTGGCCATTTTTGAAAACACTGGTGACCATCTTAACATGTATATCACAGATCAGGGGCTGCTTTCAGGGTTTCAAGTCCAAGACATTCTACCATTACTACTTCTGATTTTTGTTCAAATATTTTTGCCCTTGATAAAGTAATTAATGCTATGTGACCTATCATTTGTATGGCAAAGTCACAAAATATTTGACTGCTCCACATGACAATCATGAACCAACTCTCAAAATTTTAGGCCTTCTCAAAATAGCTGTTTTTAGCCTAACTAGTTTACTTATACAGTGTCAGCGTATAGTATACCCATACATTTAGCGCAGAATAAAATCTTAAAATAGAAGCCACATAAGAAGTGGTAAAAGGTAAACAATGACATTGGTACTTGCATCACAGTTTCTTGAAGTGATTACCCTTTGGCATATTTAATCACAATCATTTGATAAATATGCCCCTTAATTTTATATATATATATATATATATATATATATATATATATATATATATATATATATATATATATATATATATATATATATATATATATATATATATATATATATATACACACAGTACTTTATTTTTACTGTATGTGTATTAAAGGAATTGTTCAGTGTAAAAATAAAAACGGGGTAAATGGATAGGCTGTGCAAAATAAAACATGTTTCTAATATAGTTAGTTAGCCAAAAATGTAATGTATAAAGGCTGGAGTGATTTGATGTATAACATGTCAGTCAGAACACGGCTTCCTGCTTTTCAGCTCTCTTGGTTTGCACTGACTGGTTACCCTGGCTACCAGGCAGTAACCAATCAGAGACAAGGGGGGGGCCACATGGGTCATATCTGTTGCTTTTGAATCTGAGCTGAATGCTGAGGATCAATTACAAACCCACTGAACAGAAATGTACCATGTGGCCCTTCAAGTCGCTGACTAACTAAGAGTTATAGAGCTGAAAAGCAGGGTTGGATTCTGGCTGTTTTATTAGACATCTGTTCACTCCAGCCTTTATACATTACATTTTTGCCTAACTAACTATATTAGAAACATTTTTTATTTTGCACAACCTATTTACACAGTTTTTATTTTCACACTGAACTGTTCCTTTAACTGTAGCTACACTGCTAAAACAAACAATTTTTATCAAAGCAAGAAATTGCATACAAAACTCCTCCTTAAGGAATTACCTGTCTTAGATTGTGTTGATAAACTATAAACTATATATTGGTGCATGAAAGAGAATAGGAAACCTTACTATTATTAAACACAGCACTGTTCAGACCACATGGGAACTTTACAAAAATTGTGTGTGCAGAAAAGTGGATCAGAATAAGTAAAAAAACGATGGTGTTTCCACTCAGTAGCACAATTGTTGTAAATGCTGGCCTAAACCCTACAAGCAATACCCTGCTTGCCCCAGCATCTAAATGATGTGGTTACTTTACAGCTCTTTGCTGGAATTGTCTGTCTCCAGTGCAATCCCATGTGCAAATTCAAATACAATTTTGCAATGAATATTTGCCATTTCAACTGAAGCTAATTACCAAATAACCGTCTCCATGTTTTGATTTCAGCATGCGGGTAACATCGTGTAGGTTGTGGATGTAGGTTTCTTCTGAGGAACTTCTTGGAAAAGAAACTGAAATTATGCGCTCAGTTATATAGGTGAGATCAAGTTCATAGCATTCTTCCATGATGTGCTCCATGATCCTGAAGCGTAAAAACATTATGAGGGTTATTTATTAAAGAGATGAACACTGATGAATACATAACTGATGAATACATAAAGGACATTTTCTATTTGTAGTTTGTTATTTATTAAAGGTTGAGTTGTGTTTTCCCCAAAGAGTCAAGTTTTGCAAGGGCTGTTTGGCCAAAAACTCAAGAGGTCCCTTTAACCATTTGAAGATGATTTTTGCCTTCATGATTTTCAGGTTTTTTATGGTGGTTTGCACTCGAAAACTCAATAAATTTGAGTATTCAATGTTTTGTAGCCTACAACAAATCTTTTCCCCAATTACCTTCAAACAAGTTTATACATTCGGGGTTTTTTTCAATAAATAAGCAAACATTCCAGTTTATTCAAGGTAGAAAAAAACCTCACAAACGCGACCTTTGATTAAAAAAAACCCTATGTGTACAGAGTAGTTTAGCAATTTTTTAAATGCATGAGCCTGTTTTTTTGTTTGTTTTTTTTTAACTTAGGGGTAGTTTTATTTCTGTTCATGTGAATCAATGGAAGAAAACTGGATTTTTTTTGTTCAAATTTTCTTGCACCAATTTTATTTGTCACAATTTTTTTTTTTCATTCACAAATGAGATTTTTTTTAAAAAAAACAAACTGGCAATATAATTTGGTACCTTAACTCAAAGGAGAAGCAAACTATAAAGTTAAAAAAAACCTCCCCTCTACCCTACATAGACCCCCTCCCTCCTCCCCTCCAGCTTAGTTGCTACCCTGTCAAATGCCCCCAAGTCTTTACTTCTGTGCAGTTTCTGTCCAGCAGAGTTCACGGGCGCCACATTCAGCCGCTTTGGTAATCTTTGGGTCTTCTCCCAACGCTTCCGCAATTTCCGTGAATTTAGGCTCATGCGCAGTTGACACGAAACAGAAAATTTCTCCAACTGCACATGCGCCGATACGGCACTTACTTCCCGAAGATTACCAAAAAGAAGAAGATGGCGCCCATGAACTCCGCACCAAGGGGTAAGTAAAGACTTAGGCACATTTGCCCAGGGTAGCAGCTAGGCTGGGGGAAGGAGGTGGGTCTATTTAGGGTAGGGTTTTTTAACTTTAGCATTTGCTTCTCCTTTAAGTAAACAATATATTTTTGAAAAGTATGCATACTGACAAATGCAAAAAAGGATAAAAATGTCTTTCTACATCAGAGTAGAGGTATGGGACCCGTTATCCAGAATGCTCAAGACCTGGGATTTTTTCGAATAACGAATCTTTCTGTAATTTGGATCTTCATAGCCGAAGTGTACTAGAAAATCATATAAATATTAAGTTTGGTTTGTTTGTCACTTATTTTCTCCTCCTTCTTCTTCTTCTTCTTAGCCCAAGGGCTAGGTATTGTTGTTTGTTGCATTGTTGTTTGTTGTATTGTTGAATTTAACACAAATGCAAAATAAATACTTTAAAAAAACAAAACATTACGTTTGGATCAAGTACAAAGTACAGTTTTATTGAAAAGGCAAATAATTTTTAAAAATTTGGATTATTTCGATAAAACGGAGTCTACGGGAGACAGCCTTTCCTTATTTTGGAGATTTCTGGATAACAGGTTTCCAGATAACAGATCCCATACCTGTACCACGCAAAGTTAGTTGAATGCTTTTTTGACATTGCCTCAAAGCTTGCAGTTTGCAACATTTTACCTCCCACATCTTAAAAATACAACATCCTATAGAATGATTGCCAGCGATTGTCCCAGTTTACATAAAATTACATTACAACATAAAAGCAATGCATACAAACTGTTATGGCAGGACTGTGGCGCAATGGTTAAAACTGCTGCCTTGTAGTGCTTGGGTTCTAGTAGTCTAGTAATTTGTATGGATTTCCATTGCTGTACCGCCAAGTCTAGAACATAGTCAGGAATCTAATTGTGAGCAAACTGCCAACCTAAATTAAGCAACAAATAGAAACAACAGTGTGCCACTGATAACACTCATGCAGTTAAAATTCACTGATATTAGTATGGTGATGGCAGTAGATTTGCAGCCTCAAGCGAATGTTGAGGATGCTGGATTTACCGAGCTGGCAAATCTCCTTGACAGGGCCCGATTTACATAGTGGGCACCCCTAGGCCCACTGCGGTTTGTCGCCCCTGTGCCCTCCCCTTTTTTCGTGCAAATTTTCATCATCTGGACCAATGTGTGTGTGTGGTTGGGCAGCATACCACCGCCCTAAAATCCTGCTGCGCTAGGCCCGGG